>JAVJGJ010000014.1:13528918-13560196 GCA_035590215.1 Microhierax caerulescens | reverse complement strand
AAAGGCCTCCCACCCCAGCCAGAGGATGAGATGGAGCCAGTTTCCCACATATCAAGCCCCTATCTGTGCCCAGACAAAGCCTCCCATCACTCAAGAGCACACTTCCAGGAAACTTCTACTGAAATGGCAAAGGATTTGCAGCACGGTCTTTAAAATGTTGAAGGCAACCGGCTCTACTAAAAAAGCTATGACCAAAATTTTATCTTTCTCTGGAAAACAACCCCAACAGTGGGGACCCATACTCATCACTGCCCGGTGGCTTTTGAACCAAACACAACAGGTTAGCAAATATTTTTGTGGGTTTTCTGTCAACCCTGAAAATTTGTTATGAAATATGAAAATCTGGCAAGGGTCTCTCCTAACTATGATCACAATTAATAAAAGAGTTGGAGGGGAAAACTGCCCTGACTTACAGTTCAGGAACCTCATCACGGACTGTAGTAATAAAGCTAATTCATCAAAGTGGGCACAGTGAGAGAACCTTGTGGACCCCCTTTTTGAGCGGTGCAGCAGCCAGAAAATTACATTATTCACTAGCTTCACATGGCACTGGTTGCATCTTTATCTAGTCTCCAGGGCTGGGGGGGAGGGAAGGTGATTTTCTGAATATTTTATGCTGTTCTAAGTGAACTACATTTGACTGAATGAAACAGCTTGTTTAAATTGTGTTTATGATGCATTTATCAGATAGTATTTTTGTGATTTTGAAAATAAGAAAGAAACAAACTGGTAAAAAAGAAGTATTCAGTTTTACAAGACATAACCTACAAAAGTGAAAAGATAAAGTACAGGTTTTCAATGTTTCAGACAGAAATACAAAAAGGCTAGAGTACCAGAAGTACTCTTCCATGCCATGAAGTAAAGGTTAGGTGTAATTAACATTCCCTTCTTAAAGGTACTTGTCCAGGACTTCACCTAAGATTAACTAAATTGCAGTCAAGGTTGTTTAAGTGTATGTTCAGTTTAAGATTGTGTGTGAAGTTGCTCAGAACATGCACACATGGTTCCTGAAGTCAAAACTGCAACCACTGCTGGTTTTCAGCATCCTCAACCCACAAGCTTTGTCTGCTCTGTGGGCAGGGTCTGGGCTTTCTCTTCCCCAGACTATTAGTATTTATGAGAAAAACCCAATAAATTTGACTAAGAGGGGTATCTTTTACGGTTGGGTTTTTTTTTCCCCCTGAATATACAAAATAATGAGAGTAAGTCACCACCTGAGATGTAAATGCATATGAGACATTTGTCTCCTATAGGACCTCCTATGGAGATCTAACTGATCAGCTACTCATTGAGCTGCATTAAACTGCTTTCTACCAGCTCCCCCTCCTGTCTATTTTTTTTTTACCATTTCTTTTCCATCAGCTTTTCCATTTTCATACTCCACTTTTTAACATTCGTTTTAGGTCATCTTCCATCTCCTACAACCCTTGCTGGTCAGAGGCAGCTATGGAGCCTACCTTTGCTCACAACTCAGCTTTCTTTCCCTGACCGTAGCTGTAACCTGGCGCCCTTCAAGAATTGATTGGTCACTCAGATCAAAACATTAAATATTTAAAGTGGCACCACACCATTCATAAAATGAAACATTAAGTGTTTGTTTACTCTCTGCTAATTATTTTGGTCCAAGCAGGCAGACTCAACTGTCTGCATTATTAATTAAACCTCTAAAAATGAGGTGAGGACTGAAAATGTTCTTCTTTTCTGCTAACAGTGCTAAAGAATAAGCCACCACTCTCATTAGCTACATTATAACATGAAAACTTTTTTCTCCAAACTGTGCCAATACAAAGCCAAACAAATCATATCAGTCTGTATTTCCAGATGGTTTGGATAGAGGCTTATCAATTGTGAAATCTCACGTTAACCATCTTTAGGAGGTATCTACTAATTTACTGTTGTTTGTGGTTATCTGTGGACTTAAGTAGTAAAGACTCACGTCTCTAAAATAGTGCGCTTTAAAACAGATTAGTTTGAAGGTTATCTTAAAGGAAAATGGAAGGTTTCCCCATGGGCCACGTAATAGCAATACATAATAATCCACATACAACTTCCACCAGTGATTTATTTCTTTGCAACTGTATATTCGCTATAGGAACATTATATAAATACTCATCACTGGGCTTTATGATCAGGAGCACTGTACAGCGATAGAAACCACAACGATTTCATAACCATGCTGAAAAGAACTGTGAAAACCCCTAAGTGTTATATGTTTTGATATAAAGTTTGATAGTTTCATTGCACAACTTGAAATAATGCAAGATTCCTGAGTTGGGATTTTCAATGATGACCTGAATCTCTGTTCTGTTCCGTCAAAACTTTCACACAGTGGTCGAGTGCCAATTTGCAGTTTAGGACCAGAAACACTCAAAATTCTCATTTTTGTTAAGCATGGGGACAGATCCAAAGGCAATGGAAGAGACTAGTTAGAGCACGCAAAGAGGTGGGGTAGATCTAAGCACACACATCTGTGAACCGCAACTTTTGAGTGTTGCAGAATATAAAGCCTACCACTCTGCTGTGTGTCTCCACAGGGCTCTGGAGCCTAATTATAGAGCTATATGAAAAAGTTCTGCTTGTCAGCAGAACCCGCGGGGGGGGGGGGAAATCCACATTTTTGCACATTCACAGAAGAATAAAATATTTAGGCAGAAATCATCATTGCTGCAGATGGACACTTACAGAACAAAAATGGGTAATTTTTGTGCCGCTCTGCTTGTTGGTAGCATAGCCAGAATGCATTTGGTAGCAGATTTAAAATCCAGCCTAGAATTCCTCAGTCACTGTCAGTGGCAAAAAGGGTAGCAGGGGTTGAGGGCTGCAGGTAAATTCAAGGTAGGGGAACCATCCTAAAATGAGCAGGCAGGACACTCCACTGAATTTAGTGTTGCTGCACTTTCTTATGGCAGCACAGAATTTGGCTGTGCGTGGTTTTGAGTCCTTCTGAGTAAGGATTAGCCACAAAAGCCTAATGACAATTAACACAAGGCTAAATGTGAGGATATGCCCATATCACAGCAATGAGGAAAGAGAACTAGAAGAAGCATAAGAGATATGCACAAACTGTTAAAACAGCAGTCAGCAGTTGCTAGTGGCTAATGGATTTTAACTGCCTGCTTTCATTACATTTAAGGACACACTCTTTAAAACGCACCCTTTGGGTGAGAAGAAATACGCCTATAAAAGAGCTACTCCATGCCCAGAACATGTCTTAAGGACCACTAAGGTACTTTTAGGAGAAATACAACTTGACAGAATGGTAGGCACAATACTTCTGATTCCCAACAGTGTTCATGTGACACGCCTCTGCCCAGTACATCAGAAAACCTCAATAACCTAGATCAGTGTTCTGTGTGTGTTGTGTGATGCTCCGTATTTCCGACAGAGAGGTTGTCCATTTACAAGTGCAGGTCTGTGACACAGAAGAGAAATAATTTACGTGGACTTTCCCCTTCTTCCCCCCACCAGTACTGAGCAGAGAAAGGGGGGATTCAGCACTGCACAGTCCCTACCATTTCTATACAACCCAACCAGTGTTTACAGCCTCTCAGTGGAAAACCTGGCTCTTAAGCTGTAGTGACCTGTGCTTTCAGCTTTGGCTAAGTGTTTCTCTCTGAAGATTGTTAAATGCAGTGTGAATTTTATGTGAAAGTGCTTTTTTCTTCTTTTTTCTTTCTTTTTGCTCAGTACCATGTAATTTGGCAGTCCTTGGAGTGCTAGGGAGTCTTTTTCATGTATCTCAAGCCAGAAGGACTCTGACTTTACCGCGTTAACAACATTCATTTATTTTCTGCCTTATTCATATGGCAATGGGAGTGATGAAATGTTGTGTTCTCAATACTTCCCTCACCTCCTCCTTCTTTGTCTGACAGCAGCAATAAAATCCAAATACACAAAAGGCAAATCAAACATAGAAATTAAGAAAACTAATATCATGCCAGCCAACATGTGGGAAAACCTCAGGTGATGAGGAGATCAAAAGAAAATGGCAGTAAAATAGATTACACTAGAAAATAAAGAACTAAAGTCACAAAACCCAGTAATGTTTTTACACAATAGTATAAAATAAAAATTAGTAGAAAACAATAAAAATCTCCCGTGGTAGGACCTTGGGTCCATAGTCTGCCCAAAGTTTCTATTGACTGAGCTGTTGGACTGTTTTCTCAAACAAGGAAAAAGGATTTCTTCCTATGTTTCCGAGGTGTCTTAAGATGTGGCATACAGTATAAAGAAGTAAAATAACACTGTGCCCCAGTGTGCTTGATCCCGGAAGTTAGTTTTGTTTGGTTTAAATTTTTTTTTCAAGTTTAGGAGTGGAGTTTTTCTCAGTCACTTCAATAGAACAAAATTAGGCTCAATAAAAAGTAAACTTTTGCATTTGCTTTGCTCTGTTACCCCCTTACAATACTATAATAAAACCAGAAATAATACCAAGAAGTCCAAAATCACTGCCTTGCATATAGCTGTTTACAGTCTGTTTCTTCCACTGACAAAAAATTCCAGATCTTATTATACCACCTACAGGTAGTTTTTAGAGAAATACTTGGGATCCCCTAAGCTGCTTAGTTACACTCCCGTAGGTTGCAAAACACGAGCATGTCCATTATAGTTTTTGGAGAGCTTTCTCATAACCCATGCTCTTTTGACTTTAGGCCAGTGCCCACAAAACAATCTGCTATCTTTTCTGAAAACTTAGATAACACAAGAAACTAGCATGCAGTTGTTAAAATAGACAATATTTTTAGTAAATAATGAAAGTGTTCAACTGACCATACTTTCTTACATGCCAGCTTTTATTTGGTGCAGAATGTCACATATGAAGACCAAAAACTATGCCAGGTTCCTTTTTCTCTCATAATTATTCTTATTTACAGATCCTATAATCCTATATAATCATGCACACATTGTTTATAACTTCAACATATTTTATAAGCTTTGAAAGAAATCCTTAGCAAATTCCTTTACATTCCTTTACAACTGAAATCATGCTGTTTCAAAAGAACTATTTTGGAAAGACTGACAGAGAAGGAATTATGATAGTCACTGGATATTTAATGAAAACTTACAGAGAAAACGGAAACTTTGAACAAGTAACTTCTGGTGGTAAAATGACCCTTAGTACTCCTGTATGCTCATTGCTTCTCAACTTGTTCAACCTTTATTTTCTAGAAAAGGGCTTTGCTTTTTGCAGGGCTTGATCAATCAGTCTGTCTTGTTTCTACTTTGCAGAAAACATGCAAGAATTTAATCCAAAATTAACTGAATTACGCTACTTTGATGCTGCATATTTTCTCCTATTGTTGATTAATATGCCCCTTGTGCAAACATCCTCCTCCTACCTGATGCCTTCAGTAACACCTCAATTCGTTACCAATGACATTCAAATTTCCTCCAGAGATGCTTTGTGAAGCCACAAACACAGGATTATGCCCATCAGTGAATGACTTGGACACAAAGTGATTGATAAAGCAAATAAATCCTTAGATGTTAGCAATCAGTCAGTTGTGATATGCAAGGGGGAAGAAGTGCAAGACTGCAGACATTTCAGCTATATATCATGTTTTCTAAATTATCTCTTTGTGTGCCAATGGCCCTCTTAATAAATTATCCTCCCTTGTTATCTGATCTGTTCTACATTTTCAATTACGCCTCTTCTCAAAACCATGTAATAGTCTTTCTCATCCTGAAGCTATTTCAATGTCCAGCCTGCATTCCCAAAGTCCAGCCAGAGGAAATAATACACAACTGGTTTTTAGTTGAGAAGCACACACACATCGAAGAGATGTTATGACATCAGAGAAGTCATAGCTTTATTCCGATTCCCTGAGCTGAGTTTTATGTAAGCAATAATACATGACACTGCATATGTTACAGTGGAGAAAGAACATTCTGAGCATCTTGAATAGCAATGAGACTGAGAAAAAAAGAGTTTGCATCACCTCAGATGTGCAGAAGTCAAAAACGAAACAATGAATAATGCCACAGCAAAAGAGTGAGTAGATTATTTGGTTTCTTTAACTCATGACAAAAATAACAAGTTTTAATAAGGAGAACTTATCTTCTAATAGAACCTCATGTGAAAGCCCACATATTTGTTTTTAACAAGATTTGATCTGCATGAGATTTTGGAAAGGTGAAGAATGAATTAATGTATAAAAGCGGTCTTAGAAGTACCCATTTCAGAAGTAAATGTGGACTGCTGGTAACGTCTTCAGATATATTTGTGAGACACTTCATAGCCTTATGTATGATCATTACACATTGTAGTGCTGCAGATCATATCTTGGCTTTTTTTTCTGGTGTGGGAGGCAATCTTGAAGAATTTTGTACATGATCATGGTATCATGGCTGTGAAATAGAGATGTCTTCCCTGAGATGTAAGCATTTCAAAGGTCACAAATATAGCAAAAGAGGAAGAGCTCTTGAGTTAAGCCATACATTCCTTGATTCAGGGACCACTTTGCATTTACAGCTCTTAGTACAATCCAAACTTGATTTATGATTATAGTCCCTAGTTGCTACCATGATGATAATAATTATAAGGTTTACAATGGAGTCAGAGGGCCTTTCTAATAAAACAACAAATCTTCTGTGGCAATCAGAATTCTAATATAAATACTATTTAGTACGGACTTGTGATGTGAATTAGACAGTTGGGGCAAATGCACTGTAAAGTGGCATCAGCATTTTGTAAATAAATGTAAATAGATGTACCTACGTTATGCCATAATAGAAAAATCAGCAATCTATATATGCAATTGGTGAACTGTACATCAAAGTAACTTAAATATTAGATAGAGAACTGTATCTGATTTTTTCCCAGCTTTGAAAGTGTACACGTGCAACTTCAGATAGGAAGTTTAATATCATTAATTTGGTCCAGAAAGCGGCCTGTATAATATTCCAATCAGTGAATGCTTGTGGAAAAGAAATTAGTAAGCACAGAAAAAATATACTGGATGGAATTTTAATTTGTCTTTATGTTGAATACAACCATGTTTTTGTGTGCTAGGCATACTGAAATTCCTATATAACAGCAAGGCAGCTCCTGAAATGTTCAGTATTTTCCAGCCTTTTCAGAATCTGTCCATCTTGTCCCCCATCCAAGCCATTAGAAGAATAAATGTAAAGATAAATTAATAATCCGGATTACATCACAGTAATATAAAGCTGAATTACTGTGCCAGCTCAACAGTGCTGAATGTCAAAAAAGTGTTCCAGCACATCTGGAGTAATTTTTTTGAGTGACTATGCTATTTAATTTTGGAAAATGCTGTCCATGAGAATCACCTCAGAAGAGGTAAAGTATATACTATGACTTTGTTGAGTCATTTTCATGCAGTTTTCCTCATTACTTTCCAGGTCTATGTGGAGACCTGCAAATAACTGAGAGCAAATAGCATCTGAACGTCTGCAGAGTAAGCTAATGGGGATAAATGGCCATCTTTCAGAAAAAATAAAGCATATGTAATTAAACAGGCAATAATTAATTACACTTTCAAAAGTAAATTTAAACTCCTTGCCCATTACTGCTTAGTTTTGAGAGCATATTTTGGGGGAAGCTATTGTAACAAACACATTTTCTGAACGAACACATCTTTTTAGAGCTAAGCAAGAATTACAACTTTTCAATTTTAGTGCCTGAATGTCTTCTCAGAATAGTATTATGAAGAGGTTGTGTTGTTAGATTAGATTCTTCTGATACTATGACCACAAAGTCTTTTTCATTTACATGCCCATCTGCGTACTACTACTCTTGGCTGAATGCACTGCTATAGCAGGTTGGTTACAACCTATAACAGGAATGTTACAGCCACAAGGCAATGTCCCTCACATACTCAAGGAAAACTATAAACCCAATAAAAATAAAATGGGGTTCATGAATCCTTGCAAAACTATGCTATTTGATAAGGGAAGACACCCAAAAAACTGAGCTGATACTATGTCTCTATCAATTACAAAGCTGTACATTTAGTCTTGATCAAAAAGATTTGCAGGCTAGGAGCCTAGATAGGATATACAGAAAAACTTCTGGCTATAAAAATGTGAGCATTTCTCAGGCACAAAGAGGCTGGTGCCACACTCCCTGTATTTGAATGGGAAGTTGCCATTCTTTACCTCTTCCCAGTAACTGCAATGAACAACCTTCAATGTTTGCCTGGGTTTAGCTCCAGCAGCAGGAGGTTCTTCAAAGATATCATGTTTAACACCATTTACAATAAAATCTTTAAGAGCATACTGAAAAAGGAAACTCCCAAAAGAGGTTTCTGATGGTTGGAAAAAGTTTGATGCATTTTCTATTTCTAAGTATGGGAATGGAGAAGAGTTATCAATTTTTCCTGAGACTGACATGTAAGTTTGGTCCTGAAGGAGGTGTAAAGAGGTGAACTATTATGTTGGTAACTACTACATGACAGCATGAATTACTCTGTCATTCTAACATAACTTCATGGCTCTGTAAGCTTAGGAGCTAATCTGAGTGGATGACCACACAGTATAAGTATGGGCATGTGTGATCAAGAACATCAAACGTAACATGGATGGTAATTCTAATATTTTACCATATTCACAGCATACAGAACCTGACACACAATCCCCTGTTATACATACACTTGAACACATAAAACTTGATTGGTGGCCTTTATGAACCACAGTGAGAAAACATCCTGAGCTCCCTTTTAGAAAGCAGCATATAAGCAAAGACCTCATTTTCTTATGATCCATATACTTTGGGACATTTTCATAAATCAGCCATGAAATTTATTATAAAACCAAAGAGATTACATTTCCTTCTACTAACCAGAAAATGTTTTTGTTGCTTCCATTCCAGCTTGCAAAGACACAGAATCATCACTCATACCCAGTGTAAGTGTGGGTATAAACACAGATATACATACGTATACATACATTATGAGGCTTTGAAATCTTAAATTTAAATAAAATCAAAAAGTATTTATTTTATCAAGTTCTAACAATTTTGTAGTTTTTCAAAAGGCACCGGCCCATAAGGTAGTGTTATTGATCAGAACTGCTCAGAAGATAAAACTCTGTAGGGACTCCCATCATGTCCAGACAGTAGTTTTTCCTTGTAGCGCACAAAGTTGATAATACAGGGTGTAACAGACCCTGAAAAAAGCGTCAGAGAGGCTATGCACAGAAAGAGGAAAAATTCTGTGGAACAATTGCCAATATATTAGCAAGCAAATGTCTATTTGACATTGATTCTTAGGAATTAAGAACACTGTATAAGCTGTGATGAATTTCAGTTTGGTATGATAGAGTACGAGAAATTGTTCAAATGATTGAGGTGGTTCTGAAACTGAGAGAAAGTGCAACACAGAAGCTGTTAGCAGGAGCATATGGAGGGAGCAGACCAACAGTGGCAAATTATGCAGTGAATTCAGAGAAACCAAGATCTGTTTTACAGGCTATATGCAGAAAGGCAAAATAATTCAGAACAGGTTTTTTTTGATGCCACTGAACCAGTCACCTCAGATGGCTCAGTGCCAGCCCCCTGGCATGTATATTCTTAATGTATAGTTTTCTATGATGCCTTTAGTAAAGACTTGCATCAATTACTTAAAATAAATATTCCTATCATTAACCTCACCAGAAAACTTTCAGTGTGCTGACTCTGTTCAGTGGATTTTTCTGTATTGCTTGCAAATCAGATTTACTCTTTTTGAACATGCCAGCTTTATAACAAGCAAGAAAGAAAACTGGGATCTCACACTGTCACTTAAAAGCCTCATACTTTTAACCTCCTCCTTTCATCCAGAGCTCTTTACCTTTACTGACACCCTCTGGTCCCTATCTCTAAGTCAGGTTGAATTCATGCCAGCAGTGCTTCCAAAATTTACGTTTCCAAATCAATATTTTGTGGAGCACAGAACCGGACATTTTCTGAAGCCCCCATAAATCATATCACTGATTCCCCAATAGTTTACCATGTCAGCAACTTATTCAGGGGACTCAAGCAAATTTGCCAGTCATGACCTTCCTGTATTGAATCTATGCTGACAGTCCTCTAAGTTATGCATTTCTTAAAGTTGTCCTTTATTATTTCCGAACAGCAGAGTTTTTAATCATACCTTTTATCTTAGCTGCTAGGATATTTTTTCTCCGGATCAGTTTTCAAAGCTGCTTTCTTTCAAATTTTCAGCTCTAATTCGGCCAGATTTTTTATATTTTCTGTTTTCATTCTTAGTACATCTGCCCTTATTATAAAATGAAGATCCCTTCCCCTCACATTTTAACCTAGAACTCATGCCCTTCAGCTTCATATTGACCAACAAACCTAAAATCTACACTCTCAGTCTCCAGATGTAGCTATCTTCACACTTTTATAACACACTCTGCTAGTTCAGACTTTTTGCATGGGCATTTGCTTTAAGTATATGAAACAGAAAAACTGCATGGTGAATAGTACACTTAAAACTATTTAGCTGTTAACACCTTCAAGAATGCTTAACACTTCATCCTCCTTTCTTTATACATTTATTGCCTTCCAAGCCATAGTCTAGTCTTCTTAATCAGGTCTTAATCATTCACATAGTTAAAAGTATATTGCCACAGAGGGCCACTGTGCATGAAATATTCCTCAGTTACTATAGTTCATGTCTCAGTCTTCTGTCTTCCTTTTAGGATACCTCACACACCAAGCATCTTCCCTCCTAACAAGGTAGATATCGAATGGGGTTTGGGGTTTTTGGCTTTTTTTTACTTGAAACTTTGCAGTCAATATATGAAATATTTTTTTTACAAATTCTAATAGATATTTTGATAGCACTTTAAAGTAATGGCCCAATTATTGCTAATTCTTTTGATACCCGCTGTAATAATATTAATCACAATGAACTGATCTTGCATTAATATTGATTGCCATAAAGTACTTCTGAAGGAGTTCTACTATAACTCAGCAAGAATTAATTGCATTTTTATTAATTAGAAAATGTCATCCACATTTTAATTATCAGGAATCCCCCTTAGTTTTTGGCTAACAGTGAACATGTAATTTATTTGTGGTTTCAAACTTCAGGGTGTCATCCAAAGCTCACCAGGACTAGGGTAATGCTCCTTAGAAAAAATTGGCATCTGGTCCTTCATTAAAAAATATTACTGAAAATGTGCCATTCAAGGAAAGTATTACTTTTTAAATTTAAAAAAAAAAACAAACTTTGCAAAAGCTTTATGTTAAATTTTTGAAATAATGCAACACAGGAAACTTTAATCCTAAGTAGTCACATTACACTACGTTGTGTAACTTCTGTTTGGCTCAACCAGAATGAAACTAAACATCTGAAGAAGCACAGATACAGTAATGGATGCAGATTATTTTTTTTTCTGAGATAAAAACCTTTAAAACACAGTTTCACGCTCTGCGTTATAGAAATAACTCTCAGTTCATCATCTAACTAGCTCATAGATATTCCACGTAAGTCTTACCCACTGTCCTCACATCACAGAGGAAAAAATCTGTGCATCTTCATGTAATCCCATCTCCTCTGCCTGTCAGCAAAGGGGAACAGTCCAGGCAGCACACTTTTCTAATTCCGGAGGTAATTGTTTATCCCAAAGCCAAGTACCATTCTGAACTTCATAGCAACACAACTTTTAGTGCATCACTATAAACTCAATATGCTGAGTTATTTTCCGTTTCACCCTCAAGCATTAGCACGGTAGCTCTCCCAAACATAAAAATTAGCACATTAAAACAGGCATTTTTTTCACCGGAGTATGTATTTGTTCTAAAAGCCTCGCACCACTCTTCACAACTCAATTCACTGCAGTACTTTGCTAGCAAGTTAAACGACAGCAAGCATATAGTAGATCACAGTAATTTCTGCTTCAACTTTTCCGCTCAATTATGACAACAATTTCCATGTAAGATTCAAAACAAAAAAAGCAAATCACATCAACCTGCTGCAGGAGCCCAAAAATGGGATCTCTCCCCATTGCTCGCTCCACAGCAGGCTGCTCACAGAGATGCCTGCGATGGATATTACAACAAATAATCTGCACGCACTCCAAAGTCTAACCAGGGCAATCAGTGCCTGGCTGGGGGAATGGCAAAGGCACTTACCGCTGCTGTGGCACCGTCTCTCTCTCGCCCTGACTCTCAGTCTCTCTCTCCCATCCTCCTGACAGCCTCAAATAGAGCAGTCCCTTATGGTGCCGAGCCTGCGGGGAGCAGAGGATTGCAGAGGAAGAGTTGGGTTTTTTCCCCCTCCCTCTCTTTTTTTTTTTTTTTTTTTTTCAAACGATCCAGCGGTACTTCTCCAGACCCGACCGCCTCTCCTCCTCGCCCCGCTCACTGATGAAGAGACCCAGGTGAAGGCATCCGCGCCGGCGGCTCCCGCGAGCCCCTCCCGCCCCGCCGTGCCCCCTCCCGGCGGGGGACCGAGGCACCTCCCCCGGCTGCTCCCGCGGGGGCGGCGGAGGCTCTGCCCGCCCCTGGCTGGACCTCTCTGTACGTATATATAACGTACAGACGGTGCCTATGCGTGTGCCATTTCACACCGCTGCCCGCGGCTCGCCCCTACCCCTAAGCGTAGAGGGACGACCCCCCACCCCCGCCTCCTTTCCTCCTCCCTCTCTTGCTCCTCGCCGCCTTCCTCCCCGGTTTCCTCCTCCTCCTCTCCACCGCTCTGCCCCGGAGCGTGAAGGCGAGAGGGCGAGTTGGCGAGCGCTCTCCCCGGGCTGCAGCTCCGCTTTAACCCACGCCACCAGCCTTCCCCCAGAAACCGCTTTCTGCCCCCCTCCCCTCCTTACCGCCCCTTCCCCCACCCGCCTGCCAGGTAGATGATGTTGGTTGTGGTTGGGTTGTTTTTTGGGGTTTGGTTTGTTTGGGTTTTTTTCCTGAAATGTATTTTATTGCCTTCACAGCGGTGATGACCCGCCATACCCCCGCGCACTGCAGCCGGGGCCAGGCGCCGGGAGCCGCGGCGGCTGCCTGCTCCGCTCCGCACCCCTCCGCAGCCGCGCGATCTCCGCCTATATACCACGGCTGCTGTAACTGGAACAACACCGGCGGTAGCAAGCCCAGGGCCCGCAGCTGCACCGCCGTGGCTCCCGCAGCCTCTTCCCTCCCTGTTCCCTTCCCCATCGCCCATCCGCTCTTACTGCGCCGCCCCGCCTAGCCCCAGATCCGGCGGTGCGCTACGCGCTGCTGCGCCCTCCCCCGCCCCCGTGCGGCGCCGCCCCCGCGCAGCAGCGCGCAGGGCTGGGCGCGCTCCCGCCGCAGGCACCGCTCCTGCCACTTCGCCTTTTTCGTGTTCCTCGGCCGCTCCGTACTCTTCTAGTGCGCGCTCCCACCCTGTGCCTTTAATGGCTACCCTCAGGATCTAGGCTGATTTTAATCCTTCTCTTCTCTTTTTAATTTTTTTCTTTCCTGCAGCAATGAGAACTTTCAGCTTTAACATTTAATACTTTTTTGCCCTTCTATATTTTTCTTTCCTTGCCTTTTTTTTTTTTTTTGCCTTCCTCAAGTAATTAGGTCTCTTTATTTAACTTAGGCATTAGCTGAGTGACTGTTGTCTAGTTCCTATTCTCCAAGATTTTCCTTTGCTTCAGTTAGTCCATTTCAATGCTTTCTGAACCTGTATGAGGTACAAATACATGTGTGTGCGTTTCTCTTTACAAATTTGTCTTCGGGTTTTTTTTTTCCTATCCCAGGGGTTTTTTATGATTAATTTTTAGAAAATGTCCTTTATTGTTTTAAATTCACAAAGAAGGGGAAATGTTTAATTTTGGAATTTGCTAAGAGTGCTTACATACCTCTTAGTCTAGTCTTATATGAGTTTTTTTCTGTCTTGCTTGTCTTTTATATTGAAGCGTCTAGCATGATATGTTATCAGTGATGAGTGACACAGCTGTATACACTTTTGTGGTCTTGTATACTATATGGAAGTCTGTCAGAGGATTTACAGCTCAATGTCACGTTGAATGAATTCTGTCCACTAATACCAGTGAGAATGAGCTGCAAAACCACCTTACTCTCAATTCCTTTTTTATTATTCTAAGACTGTAAATTTCTGCTCCTTCATCACCACTGTCTTAACTATCATAGTGAAAGAACTGAGAATGAACCCACCATTAGAAATGGACTTTGCATGTGCTGTCCCATACAGCACAGAAGAAAATTATCTCCACAGCTGTGGATAGGTCTCCAGGTGTTTTTCTGTTGGACAAGTAATGTTGCAACTTGACATACCAAAGCTTCTCTTCATTGACTCAATTCACAGAAAATTATCATCCGGTCATTATTTTCAGTGTTACTAGGTTACAAGACAGCATTTAATCAGAAGCCAGGAATAGTGACTGCATTAATTCTGATCTTATGAATAACTTACGAGGCTCCATTTCTCAGTATTTCCAAAGTGAATGTTAAAGCCAGAAGCATTTTTGCTAATAAATGTATTTTTTGCATACTGTAGTTATTTATGACAACAGTGAGGAATTACTTATGAAGTTGTGCCTTTCATTGGTTAATTGTTTTTACAGGTAGAGATGTAATTAAAAGAAATGCAGACTTTTTTAAAGTCATAAAGACTGGACATTATGGCCTTTATCTTCCCTTGTTAACTTTATAGATCAGGGTTATTGGTAAAGACTGCTATAAGGCATACATGCCATACCTGTTGGGCCACATTATTTTTGCTTTTAGCTCACTTTTACTTAGAGTTCTTGACAAGGTACACATTTATTTTGAATAACAACGTTTTATGTTTGCTTCCTTCTTTTTAACTTCACATCAACAATATTTCTACAAGGACAGATTTTTATCTTTCCCATTAAGATAATCAGGAGTGGACTGTGTATGTATGAGTACCAGTTTCTTTGGAAACAAAATGGCACACAGCTTTTAAACTTAAAATTTAATTTGATTGTGTGTATCCTTTGCAAGGTCAGTTCTTGTTTTACTCTGTCACTGTAAGATCATGAACTGGTTTATGTCATATATTTTCAACGTTTAATGCATAGACAGTGAATTATATTCACCGCTTTGTTACAGTATTATCACTGGTTTAGACTTTAAGTCAGCCTAGCTGCCTTTTCTGTATATGATCTAGTAGTCTAACCACCTCACAGAAATGCCCAGTGGGCAAGCAAACAGATGCAGCACATCTGCAGTCTGAGTTGTTCTGAGCTTTTCTCTAATGTTTTGTACACCTTTCCTTTTCATTCAGTCTCTCTTCTTTTAAACAGAGCATAATGTATTCTTTCTCTTTGCCACATAGAAAGTTATCTGAGCAATACCTTTATTATTGGGATATTTCACTGTTCTTTCTCAACCAGTTGCAGAATATAAGTAAAAGAAAGACAGGGAGTGAATTTTGAAGAAAAGATCTGGCTGCGCAAATTTCTTCCTCACATCTGTGTCTGCCACAGCACTAGGGGTGTAGCTTTAGAGCAACAAGAGAGCTTCTCTTTCTCTTCCCCTCCCCATTTATAATGAGAAGTTCCTTCAGGTACCTGAAGGACAGTATTTGACAAATCCTAGGTTTTGAAAGATATGCATTGGCCCTGTTCTAGCACATAACTGTATAATTTTAGTGGCAGCCACTATATTTTGTCCTCCCCTAGAACATCTGGATAGACTCATTCAGCTCCTCATGGCTGCATAATTAGAGTTACGAGAAAATTTTGTAGGGGGATAAGCAGAATTATGTGTAAATGTGACACATAATTCTTCAGGCCTTCGGCAAACAGCAGAAGATTCAGAGCCTACCATACAAGCTTTCAGTTATAGCAGCTAATTAACAAACTGGAGACGTTAGCAATGGCAAGAAGTTGCTGCATAAAATAAACCAAAAAGACCAACCTCTGGGGACCTGAGTCTCCTAAATTTTCAGAACTGCAGACAGATGACAGCTGGTCCAACATAGAGACTGGGAGGAAGTTAATCTACTTGAAAAAGTTTAGAAGCAGCAGAATTAAGCATGTTCCATATCACAGCTTTATGTCATGCCACAATTGTCTTTTTGATTCTGCATGAGAAACTTGTAAACCAAAGGTATTGTTTCAGTGGAGCATGGTCTAAGTAAGAGGGGAGGACAGAGCTGTACTGCAGTTAATTAAGCACCTCAAGGATGTTACAGAATGTTACTACCGAAACAATGGTCATCGAAGAGCAAACTTGGGGGGGGGACAGGCTGGGCGTTTCCTTGTCTCTGCGGAAGCCGCAGGGAAGTGGCAGGTGTGAATATCTTAGCCTTACACCAAGCCCATTTGTGTGCTTATTCTCCACTGCATGTTACTGGCTGTGTGAGGAACTGGTCCAGAGGAAACCAGAAGAACAGGTTCTTAAAAGTCAGTCTTCTGGCTATTGGCAGAAGCAGGATAAACTGACCATCAGAGAGGGTTCCTCTTACTTTTCCGTGCGTGCTTTGTGCAAGTGCAATATGGTTTTGAAGTTTCAGAGGCAAAACAAAGATCAGAAGGGATTTGCAGATTCATATTCTCTCCTGGCTTTCCTAACCTTGTGAGAGATATACCTGGAACATCTGTTATGAGATTCAATGCATTTCTTTTGATGCTGTGATACAACTGTACTAGTTAGTATGCTGGGAAAAGCAAAACTATAATTTTCCTCATTCCTTCCAGCTTGATCTTCACCATATGCACAGGAAGGGTCTAGTGTCCCCTGGAGACTGAGTTTACCTTCTACAAACATGGAGCAAAGCTTCTACTGCACATGGGAGTAAAATGCACAAAGGGGTAAAGAGTGGAGAAAGTACAGATCTGTTTACCACTGCAGCCATCTCATGGTAATATGAACTGTTTCAGATAGCGAACTAGTTAGGGGATGTGGTGAATCATAACCCTCAAAGTAGAGAAAAACAAAAGGAAATGAGAGGTTCTGTGAGCACCACAGAATTTTAGAAGAATTATATATATAATTATATCTGAATGTTTCAGCAGCAAAGAGAACTGGATCGTAACAAAGATAAATCCCCACACCTTCCTAACCCATGTCTCAAAAGAGCCAGGAGCACTAAGGATGAAGACTGCCCTCCATTCAGTTACTGGATGGTCAGAATTCATGACTTTTGAATGCAGACAGGTGTAGATACTAAATGTAGATTCTTAACTCATATTTCAATACCTAAATATGTGGCCTGATTTTTTCAAAGGTTTTTAACAATTCCACATTCCTTTGATTTTTGTTTGTACTTAAGAAGAAAACCCAGATTCTTTTGCTTAACTATCTAACAATGGTACACAGAATTCTGCCCCTATAGACCAGGCCATTACAGTCTACTTTAAAAAATATTTGAACATACCATTGTGCCTCCCAAAGATGGAGGGTGCTGCAAAAGAAAGTAATTTCCCCATGTCTTCCTGGTGATGAAGCAAAGGAGAAGCAGAATTCCCATAGCCCTAAGTGTGTTCCAACCCTGAATTCAACCAAGATACATTAAAAGAGGAGGCTTGATAAGGGAAGCATACTTGTCAATGAAAACCTTCATAGGCGTATAGTACACCTGTAACTACACTAGAAGTGAATTAAGCTTTTCATTACTTTTAATGAATGAGCCTTCAGTCCTAGGTGATTTTCCTGTTGAGGAAAATAAAAATCTGGAACTTATGACATAAGCAATTTATGTATCCCACAGTATATGCCATTATCTTTTGTTCCAGAGGATTTGTGAACTCTGTGAACTAAGTACTAGGAAGACAAAGTTGCTGTAGTTTTCAGACCCCCATTGCCTTCTGGAATAGTCACTTGAGCATTTCAGGGTCACACTAAGAAAAAGGGGAATTCTGGAATATAACACAGTGTACAAGACAATGCAATAACTAATGTAATGAGTAAGTAAACCTGGATAAAGTTATCCCCAAGAAACCTAAGTGACACTATTAGAAAGTCCTTATTTGGTGGTATATAACTGAATTTGTTCACTCTCGCTTGAAAACAACAAACCAACCAAATAACCCCTTTTCTAAGTCCCATGAGGAAAACGGAAAAAGAAAGGAAGGACGGGAGAAAGAAGAATATATAAATCACTTCCTTGAGTCTGAGAAAATCTCAGATTATTCTGTTAATCTCAGTGTCCCAGAAGATTTGACAATTCTGCTTTGTTGAGTTCCCTATCCTCATGTTGTGCCATAGAAGAAAGCATTTGACGGAGACTGTCTGAAACTGAGGGAGTTTGCAGTAGCTGCAATTAAAATAGCACAAATCAACATCCCCTAGTTTACTCACCTGCCTGCCCAAGGGGATTAGATTCAACATTTGACTTTCCCTTTGATGTTTTATCCTTTATATGACAGTTTCCTAGGAATGGCAAATTTGGAACACCCTATACAAAAGAAAGCTAGAATGAAGTTATTTCTTCAAGTACAACTGGAACAGCCTGCTTGACTCCAGTATTAACATGCTGAGTACCTGATAAATCTAGATATCTAAAGATTTATTTAATCAAATAAATTGATTTAATCTAATAATAATTTTTATTGATGGTGACTTAGCAGGTGAAAGCACAAATGAAAATGACTTTGAAACCTTTAAATGTTTTCTGAAGAAAGTACAATTATCTGATGATCTTTCATCTTAAGAACTAAAAACTAAATAAATTGAACGGAGGTTATAACATATCATTTCTAAAATATATACATAGATTTCAGTGTAACCCACAGAACATTAATTATAGCACTTATTTCACAGCTGTTCTATGAAAGCTCAAATAAAATGTGTCTACAATTAAAACTGAATATATACTGACTTCATTAACTTAACAGCTGCACCAATAACCAATACCAAGGAACATACCCTACTTTGTTAATGTCTTGATACCATCTGCAACAATCAAAACTACTGGGTTTTAAAGCGGATGATGTCTTACTAGTATTGTGATCACAGCTACCACAATATGCTTACACATGCTACTAAAGTGAATTGATCTATTTCAAGGGAACTTCAAGGGTTATGTGCTGCAAGATAATTTCCTAAACACAAGTGTGTTTGCCAGTAAGTCAGAAACAGAAATTCTCAGTGGTTTCTTTCAAATTCTCATGTGCTCAGGCATTAATTTCTTGTGTCCAGATAAACTAAAAGTTAACTTTGGAGGGAAAATGAGGGAGGAGTCTGAAGTAGCATAGGAAACTTTTATGCTAAGTTACTTTTTAATGTTTTGACATTGCAGCTCTGTCATTTTAACCCATATTTCAAAGTGTAACTTCCAGCTTTAAGAAGAAAAAAAAAATCAACACCAAAACCCACACAAAAAACTCAAACATCCCACCACAGAGAATCATAAAGACATTCAAGCAAATGTACTGGATTTTTAAATCTCCTTCACAAGCTCTCCTAACATAAAGCAGTAACAGGTAACAAAAAGTTAAAAATCATACCCCAGCAAGGCATGATTCCATTAAATTTCTACAGCAGTGTGTCTTCAGTGGCAGGTTCTCCTCCAGGCCATGGTTTAGGGTGTGAACTTAATCCATTCTATCTGTTCTGAGTTCTTACTAGACATGTCCTAGGTATTGCAGTCTGTCTGTCACTACAAATGTTTGTTATATCCTTACACAGTTGGGCCCTCTCTGTAATTCTTCCGAATTTCCAGCACAAATTCTACTTTTCTGTTATTACCTTTCCTGCCTCATTTCCTCATTTCTGTTCTTTCACACTCGTCTTTGGTCACAATTTATGACTTGTGTAGCTTTCACAGATCCAATTCCCATGTTCCTTATGTTCCTCTTCTCAGAGTCCATTTCCTTGTGTATTACTTACAGGCCTTTCCCCATCTTCGGCCTTCTTACACCTCCTCTCTCAGGTTCCTTGTCTTAATCTGCTCCTTCCATCAACAGCTGTCTCTTGCCATGACCACTGAAGGTCATCTAGTTCAACCCCCTGCTCAAGCAGGTTGCATAGGATCACATTCAGGAGGGTTTTGAATGTCTCCAGAGAATGAGACTCCCCAGCCTCTTTGGGCAGCCTGTTCCAGTCAGAGCACCCTCCTTCAGGTGGAAATTATCATGTTTTGCAGTTTGTGCCCGTTGCCCCTTGTCCTGTCGCTGGGCACCACTGAAATGAGCCTGGCCCTGTTGTACTGTCATTCACCCTTAAAACATTTGTAGACATCGGTAAGATCCCCTCTCAGTCTTCTCTTCTCCAGGCTAACCAGGCCCAGGTCTCTCAGCCTTTCCTCAAAAGGAAGATGCTCCAGTGCCCAAATCAGCTTTGTAGACCTCTGCTGGCCCCTCTCCAGTAGTTCCCTGTCTCTTTTGAACTGGGGAGCCCAGAACTGGACCCAGCACTCCAGATGGTGCCCCACCAGGGCAGAGTAGAGGGGGAGGATCACCTCCCTCAACCTGCTGGCCACGCTCCTGCTAATGCCCCTCAGGATCCTATGGGCCTTCTTGCCCACACAGGCACACTGCTGGCTCATGGGCAACTTGCTGCCCACCAGCACTCCCAGGTCCTTCTCTGCAGAGCTGTGTATCAGCAGGTCATCCCCTAGCTTATACTGGTGTGTGGGGTTGTTCCTCCCCAGGTACAGGACCTTACGCTTGCCTTTGTTGAGCTTCATTAGGTTCCTTTCCACCCAGCTCTCCAGCCTGTCCATTTTTCAGGGGTTTCCAGCATGGAAAAATGCAGTTTTATTACTGGGATGGAAACAGACACACCTGTAGTTTGAAACAAAATCTGCTAGAAAGTCAAGCTCCTGTTGTAAAGTGTTCTTAAAGTAACTGATGAATTTGTTATACTTCAATATCAGTGAAAAAGTATTTTTCCATTAGCTTTTGTTCAGAAATGGCTGAATATTTTTTCTAAATTTAAAAAAAAATAATAAATTAATCATCTTCCTGACAGACACCCAAGTGGATAAAATTGCAATCCCAATGTAAAATTTTGGCAATGTTAAAAGAAGCTTTAGTCAGAATTTTCCAATGAGAAGTATCAAGCAAGAATAACTCCAAAGACACTACCAGCTCCATCTATAATAAAATCTTTTT
This sequence comes from Microhierax caerulescens, assembly GCA_035590215.1. Taxonomy (NCBI): domain Eukaryota; kingdom Metazoa; phylum Chordata; class Aves; order Falconiformes; family Falconidae; genus Microhierax; species Microhierax caerulescens. Next base: position 13,539,232 of record JAVJGJ010000014.1, on the reverse strand, counting down.
GTATTAAATTATCAGCTATGTTATTAGTATTGAAAGTGAATATTAAGCATCTGTCTATTTTCCTTTCAAAGTCTTAACAGAAAGGATATATGGACTTTTAAAAAGTTGTCTTGTCTTAGTCCTTTTGTAAAAGATGTGACAGCTGGATAATGGTTTTAACTTTTTTCATGCACCAGGAATGGCTGCCCAGCTGGATGGACAGCTGCTGTGCTGCTTGTCCCTGGAGGCTAGTGGCTGGCAGGTGGCATCCTCTGAAGAGAACTCCAAGTCTCCAGGGGCAATAGAAATGCTCGGGGAGAGAAGACTGTGGAAAGTTTCTTTTGCCTCTCCAAGTCAAATGGGAGGGAGGGACAGAGAGACACAGACAGACAGCTAGGGTGGAAACTGCAGCGACAGAGCAAGCTCACACAGGGGTCTCAGGGACAGAGAAATATGCTTTTACAGCCGGCAGGGGATTTGCTGTTGAAAGGCAACACTCTGTAGGGACAAAACAAGAAATGGGGAGGTGGTGGTTGTTGCTTAATTTTGTTCTGTTTTCTTTATTTTGAAAAGGCTGTTTTATAGTTTACTTTTCCATGAAAACCCGCTTTTGCTCTTCAGAGTACATTAGTTACTTGTAATGTCGCTAGTAACTACATTAGAAGTAGTTACTGAGGAGACAGATTCACCTCAGAGCTCTTATCTTGAAATCTGCACCTTAGAAGATTAAAAAAAAAAAAAAAAAAAAAAAAAAAGGATAATTTTAGATAATTTTACTCCGAACTGAACTGCCACCGAAATCCGGGAATCCCCCGCTCCGCAGCACGCAGCAGCACGCAGCGCCAGGCATTGCGGGCGTTGCGGGAGTTGCGGGCGTTGCGGGCACTGCTCGGTGCGGCGCCGGGCGCACGGGCGGTCGCTCCACCCAACGCGCATGCGCAGCTGCTTCGCGGGTCCCAGTTTGTGTCACACAGCGATACGCACGTAGCGTTACATTTATCGGAATGTTTCGCATACGCATGAGTCTTCCCGTCTGGGCAGTTAGGCCTGCGGGTGGTCGTCCAGACGACGATGGTCGTTATCCCCTCTTCACTTTTCTTCATCCCGTAGTTTGCCCCTGAATCCCCCTAAATCCTAGCTCATAGCCCTGCCCGGCGCTCCTACCCAAGCCCCAGAACCGGCTCGCCCTGTTGCCTTTGCTGCAGACCCTCTCTGGCCATTATCTGTTCTTTGTTTCCCGAGACTGACTTCTTTGATTAGAATTCCTTTCAGCCATCAGTTTTGACGACTGGAGATGGTGGGTACTTGACCAGATGATTGGTACTTTGTGCACATCTTTGTTTAACTACATCAGAGTCTGGTACCTCAGGAGTTCAGGCGACAGAACCGCTTCGGAACGAGCAGGCAAAGAATGCGTTAATGCGTTAAATATTTAGTAGGATTTCAGTTACTGTTCTGAAACATCAGTCAATTACTGTAAAGCACCTTTACCGCAGAAAGATTGGAAATAGTGTTATAAAACCACCTACAATCTGTTCTATAGAACTTGTATTAGCATAGAATTAAGGTTTTGACAAATACATTGCTGATTTTAATTGAACAGACTGAAAGCAAAACTGTTTACATGTGAAAGACATTTTGGCAGATGTATAGCCAAATTAGTGAAATTTAAAGTGTGATGACAAAACGCGAGACTTTTTTTTTAGCGTACTAATAGCATAATTTAAAAGCAGAACCAATTTGTTAAGAATTAAATTGCATGCTCTGCACGTGCAGTAAAAATGTTTTGTGCCCCTCAAAAGGTTTTATTTTCTTAGGGAGAGTATACATGCTAATTGAATAATAAACTTAGAAGTAGCATTTTCCAAAGCATTCTCATCTGTTGTCTGCGTAACAGCTCCAGAACACTGATAGACTAATTCTGCTCATATTAGGTACATAATGCATGTTACATAAACAGCATAATTATGTTTTTACTGTACTTCATCGATTTTAACATGCACTTTAAATGTCATGATACTATGAGAAGCAGCTGTAAAAAATGCCATCTTGCTGCTTGGTATTTGTGTTGTGACTTCCATAGCAGTTTAGAAAGTCTGAAGGAGTGTTAACTGCCACTATTGCCATCTCAGGATGGTGTGTGAATATCTCTGTACCTGACGCATCCTCCTCCTCCACCAGTGCCAATTATAACAGAGATGGTCTCCAGGGATTACTGACAATTTCCTTGATGATGTGTGAGAGCTGCCATTGCCTACTTAGAATGACTCTGCAACACTGACAGTAACTAAAAGGTGTGTGTCTTGGCTGTTAAGTATACTTAATAACGACATGCCATTTTCTGTCATCTCTTCTACCTTGAGAATAGCCATATTTTCACCATATGTCCATTCACAACAACTTTCTGAGTGTCAGTGTGACCGAGGGTTCATGGTTCCAACAGCAGGTCCACATTGTCCCTTTATATCCACATATGTGTAACTGCAGCAGTGAAACCTATAGGATTGCTAATTGTGTTTGCTATGTGCATGCCAGGAATTAAATGACATTGATCAGGATTACTAACGTGTCAATAAAAAGCAAACCTGCGGTAGACAGTGAGGAATTAGTCATACCTAATACTTTTAGTTCTTCTTTAAATAGCAGTGCTGAATCTAGTTTGATTATATTGTGAAATCAATCATAATAAATGCAGTCTGGAATACGTATAATATCACTAGTGATTCAAATGGGGAAAGGGTTGATTTTACACATATACATTCGGTTTTGCACAGTACCTAAAACTTTTATGGATAATTTCCTCCAGAACCTGCAAAAGAAGAATATTAATAGTTCTGAAATTAGGTATGGTATAGTAGAAATCACCCATCTACACAGCCATGGCTGATGCACCTATCAAGGACCTTCTCAGAATTTCCTTAGTGTCAAAGGTGGCTCACATTAATTTTGTTAGCTTTTAAAGAAGGCCTCTAATCCTTTTACAAATAATTGGGTAAAATTCAGGTATACTGTCAAACATTTATGCTTATTGTATGGGAAAAGGAATATTGCTTTGTGTATTGATATCCTTATATCAGTATTGGTCACGACAACATGGTCTTAAAAGGATTAAAATGAGTAAGAGGAACTGCAGGTTTCTGGGATAGCTTTAATTCCCCAAATGCCATGAACCACCTCCTCCAATTTCTGTGGTTTTATACAGGGAGGAAGCTGAAATTACACTCTGAAACTGCTGCCCATTTCAAGTCTCTATAAAATCTCAATGACTGATCAGTCTTATCTCTAATGTCTTGTAGTTAAAGCAATGAACCAGTTTTCATGAGATCTGGATTAGATTTCTTGCCCTGCTATGAGCCCCTTGTATGGCCCCAGACCAGTGATTTGGTTTCTCAGTTCTTCCTTATTCTAACTTTACCAGAATACAAAGTAAATTTTCTGAGCTGGAAGACTATGTAGTAATAATTCCTATTATGTATTCATAGGAGTGTTTAATGTAATGTTCTTATTTTGGGTATTAGGGATAGAGTGTCTAGATGTCTCTTTCATGTATGGGATATTTTTAACTTACTTTCATGGTGAGCTGCAGGTTTCTTTGTTAATTGATACCTAGGAATAATGCTTTAGCTCTGGAAATAACCGTAAGATTAATTTAATAAAAAACCAGATCAGAATATGTTTGTTTTGAATTCTATTTAATTAACATGAATGTTAATTAAAATTCATTGCTGCTGATAATAACATTATTAACATGTATACAGTGTACAGTTAACAGAAACAGAAGTAGAGGCAATTAGTGGAATTAGATGGTTTTTCTACTGAGAAAGAATATCCCGAATGGTAATTGCTTATATTCATGCATTCTCTGCAGATATTACTAATAGCATCATTAAATCAATATAACACTACTTTAGAAACACTAAATACATTTAGTGATTGGGGACTTGATGAGGACTATTTTTTTTTAATTGTGTATGGCTGTCAATAGTGTTGGGCATTTTGGGGTGGCAATGACGACCTGACTTTGTGTTTAGCATCACAGAAAGTAAATTAATGGATGTGGAAGTCTGTTGCTGCCAGGTTATTGCTTCTCAGGTGCTTTTGAAACATTTATCTGTTAAGTGACAACTGTGTAAGTATGCACATTCATATAAATGTTTTCACCTCTATTCTCAGAAATTTAATTTTGGCACCACTTGAATTATTGTGCACATTTATTTTACCATGTTTGGTATCTTGAGTGGGTGCAAGAAACTCTGGCAAGAATAGGTAAGGCGGGGGGGAGAAAACTTTCCATTTTCCAGAAGATCCAGTGAAGCCAGAAATAAATAAAATTAATTTTATAGTCCTTCTCTGCCCCCTTCTGTATTGGAGGAGGAGCGAGGGACTTTGTCAGCTGTGAATGCTCCTAAGGTGTCTTGTTTTCACCCTGTTGTGTACACTGGGGGACCGTGTAACCCATAGTCCTGTCCATCCAGAGTACAGTGCAATCACACCAAACCCCCTGGAAATCCCAGTCTTTCTCGTCTATTTTAGTGATATTCTGACTACAATTTTACAAGGATTAATTCTCCTGACACTTGTGTGAGAGAGATATAGCAAGTTTACAGAGGGAAGTGTCATGACAGGAGAGTTAAAAGGTTTCCCCAGAGACGCTACACTCAGTGTGAGACAATCTACAATTTAGCGAGTCTGGCTGCCAAACCCTGCACTCAGACCACGAGTCCAAAAAGCTCCTTGAAATTCAGCTGCTTATTTTTAATAATGTAAATAGTATGTTATTATTGCAGTGAAGTTGAATTATCTTTGTTATCATCTCTTGGGCTGAAAGATGTAGGAGATGTGTGCTGTATAAACCCTTCTATGGATAATCTGGAGTAAAAATCAATGCTGAAAAATTAGGTGTATGTGATTAGGGAAGCTAAACGTGGCATTGTATCACATGAATGGTACCTTGTACTGATAAAACAAGTTGACTGATTAAAGGCATTGTTAGGCAGGCACTATGCTAACACAAAGACAAAACTAGAATTAATATTGAAATTACTGAAATTTATATATTATCAATATACCTTTATATGCCTAAGTGTTGTAGTCCTGGAAGGACAATGAAAGATGCTGACAAGTGTTACATTTAAATGTGTTATTTACATATTTACACTATGTACAAAGGTGGTACTTACCTGGCCAGCATGCCTTTAGGACAGTTAAGTGTTGTGGTGGTTGGAGAAGTGTCTGCCAACATTGTGGTTTTCAGAAGATGCTGTTCTGTATGTATGCTAGAAAACAGTTTTGCAGGGGCATCCAGCTATCATCGGTTAAATAAGATTAAAAAACCACAAAAGATGTAGGGGATGGAAGAGACCATGATACATAAACAACATGAAGTGAACTGAAATAGATTTTAAATTGCAGACAGTCACTGTAGTACCAGATGGAAAAATGTGGAAAATGATGGCAAAAAAAATGTATAAATTTTATAGACAATGTACAGCCTATCAGCTCATTCCCTTTTCCTCCCCTCAGATCCCTTCACTATGACTTACTGTCAATAGATGCCATGAAAATCCTGTCAATGTCATTTCAAATATCTGCTAGGGGGGAAACTATGACTTAGGCCTATGCATCCTTTCAGGAGCTAATAATCCCCTTCCCAGAGGTCAGTGCATGGCTTAAATGTTGGAAAATCCTCACCTGTACAACCAGGAAAGCAAAAACTAACCTGAGGATTTGAACAGGAACGCCGAGCTTTGACTGAGAGACAAGGCTTGGCACAGAGTGTCTGAGAACATGAGAAAATACAGCAGAAATGGTCCTTTGTACATGACCCACAGAGAGTATATTGCACAGAGCATCATGAGGAGCAATAAATGTACTAACCAAGTCTGGAAGATTAAATCTTACTCTTTATAGAATATTCTTTTGGGGAATCTGAATATATTTTGCCCAAGGCTTCCTTTCCCCAATTCCTTTATGAGGAGTAAGAGGGTTAGTCATGATACAGCCTATAATTCTGAGATTTGTGGTAGTGCTACCTGTGTGCTGTGGCTTGCAGGCAAACTATGCTGAGGGATACCTGCTCTTGCTCGTTCATATTGACCTATAGTTTATTTTATTACTGCTCCTATGGATTAAAAAAAAAACAACTACATGGTGCAGTGGGCATTTCTAGAGGACATTTAAGTTAAATCACATGAACCTACTACTGAATATACAAATATTATGAAATCATAAGGCATTATGTACTCCCATTTTTAACCTATGAGAAAGTTTAAACAGTGTATTTAAAGTCACCTTGGAGTTAATTTAAAAATTAAATAAAGATACTGGATTAAAGAAAGTATACTCACTAATCTATCACTACTGTATCTTTTGAAGAGCAGGGCTGAAAATTATTGCTGCCTTTCTAAAATATGTCTTCTAAAGAAAAAATACAGTATTTAAAATGAAATAATTTTATTCTTACAAGTGGAACCTGCAGAAAAAAATGTAGGGTACTGAAATATTTTTACTACTTTTAAGGGATAATTATATAATTTTATAATTAATGACATTTCTAACAGGCACGGTAGTGGCTTTACATGGATAAGTCTGTAAGATAGTACTTTTATGTTCTGCATAGCTGTAGCCTGTTCTGATATCTGAAAACATTATGGTATATAAAAAAGTGACATTTTACAATATCTTTTGTTATTTTTTAAATATACGAAGAATATAGACATAAACCACATCAAATAATAAATCTTATTCGTTATATCTATGCCTACTTTCTTTCTGTTTTTAATGCACTGTGAATAAAGAAGTAAGAACTCTTTACCATCAATATTTTCTGATAAATATATGTATTTCAAGACAATATTTGGATGACAATGCAACTCTGTTCTCATCAGTCTCATTCCTACCACCATAGGTCTATCACATAATGGATGACATATCAGCAAGCAGCTGAATTGTAACTGGGTGCATCGAACTGCCTCAGGGCTGCCAGTTGCAGGATGGGGACGGTGGCTGATACCAGTCCAGTAAGTTGGGAGTGTATACAGCATGCTGGCGCTAAGCCTGCTTCCTTGGCAAGTGTGATCCAAGCACCCTGCCATTTATGGAGTGTTCTGGGAATATCCTGTCAGTACTGTCATATTTCTCAATCACAGGGAAATATCCGTATTCTTCAAAATGCACAACTATGTTTGGAAGTTAACACTTCTACAAGAATGTATCAGATGCCGGTGAATTACTAGATGGCAAGCCATGTATGCATTATTTATGGTACAAACAAAGATGAATGAGTCGGGAAAAAATAGAGTAAAACCATGGAAGCTGAATACCAGGGAAAGTACACTGATTAAAAATGAAAACTCTCCTAGTCCTCCAAAGGCAGAGAGTACACAGGCACAGTGCTAATCTCTTGTCTGCTTATACAGGCATTGGGTGTCTAACTGTCTCTTAAAAATTATTTACTGTGTAAACAATTTAAAAAAAAATCATGCTTTGTTTCCAGCATTTTATGTTCACTTTATTTTCCACAGTTTACTTCTCTAATCTGCTCCTTGCCACTGCTTTGATCTTCTGTATTGTTTCCCTTCTCTGTGAAAAGAGTTTTCTAAAACTAGCACTCCTTTCCCTTGCTTTCATTCCCAGAGAATATGGATCCTTCTTCCGTTTGCTGTCACATCATTGAACAGCCCTTGTATGCTATGGTATGATCAAAACTGGGTGGGAGTTGGATTTCCCAGGCCAGCCTCTATTCTTGTCCCTTTCTTCTGTGTATTGGTACCATCTGCCTGGCACCTGGAGCTCAGCACTGGGGACACCTCCTGAGTCACATCCATGTCCCTGACACTGACTTGTTTTGTGATCTTCAGAGATGACAGAACAAGGCAAAAATTGTTCTTTCAATAAATAATTCAAGCATTCAGGCTGGAATTCAAGCACCCATGGACCTGTTGAAAAGTACCACATACTATTCCGCCAAAAAATGGGAAAGTGCTGTATTTAATTTAGTTAACAAAGCCGTCTTTTATTATAGTGTCTTGGTAAGTGTTGGCAGTCTCAGTTCACATCCTCCGGCCGCTGTGCGTAGGAAGCTGCCTCTGTTCCTAGGACAGTCCTTTTAACATATTTGTTTATGCCTATGTTTTTCTGTCTGCAAAATTAATTTACCTATCCTGCAGTGCTATGAAATTTAACTACTACATAAAAATAGTAGATGTAAGTTTTAATACAAGGAGGAAACATTCTTATCCTCATCCTCATCCTCATCCCTATCCCTGTGCCGAACCCCATTATAACATTCATCCTCATTCATAGGATTATTATTCATCTCTTCTTTCTGTTGTACTTGCGAGGATATTACTTGTCCCCTCCTTTGAATTTACATCCTCTTTTTCCCCCTAGCCCAGTCCATTTCTGTGCACAGATTCCTTCCTTTCCTGTCTGCGTGAAAGTTGCAATAACCTCTTCTGTAACAAGTTATCTTGTCATTTTATCTCTTGCTATAACGCGTTCTGAGAGGCTTTGTATGAAAGATGTTGTATGAAAATGAATTGAATTTTACTGTTTTAGCCTGAAGCAGGTGTAGCATTATGAGCTGATTCCTTTCCTCTCTCCCTTCCAGACTCAGCTTGTCATCTTTTTAAACAGATTTTACATTTGTGGGTTTTTTTTGAATGTTATTTATCAGTTCTGCACACAAAACAACTTGGTTTTATCGGTTTTCAAACCCATCCTTTTTAGTAAGGTCCTACTCTCATAAAATAGCATAAAACCTAAACCAAAGCAGAACCCTGAGAATAATAGACCTGCAGAATCCAGTTGCCTCAACAAAGACCTCACAATGAGCCTCTGAGTCACAACACAATTGAAAAACACATATGAAAAAGACCAGATTAAGGAAAGTCCCTAAATGGGACCATTCACATAAGTACATTGATCTCTGCACATTTTTTAAACACCTCCAGGGGTGGTGATTGCATCACCTCCCTGGGCAGCCTGTTCCAATGAGTGACAACCCTTCAGGGAAGAAATTTTCCTAATGTGTGAAGTAAACCTCCTCTGGTGCAGCTTGAGGCCATTTTCTCTTGTTCTGATCCTTTTTATCTGGGAGAAGAGACCAACCCCCACCTGCCTACAGCCTCCTTACAGGTAGCTGTAGAAAGCGGTAAGATTCCCCATGAGTGTCCTCCTATCCAGATGAAGGAACCCCAGTTCCCTCACCAACTCCTCATCAGACTTGTGCTCCAGACCCTGCACCACCTTCCTTGGCCCTTCCCTGGACACACACAAGCAGCTCTACATCCCCCTTGCAGTGAGGGGCCCAAAAACAAATACAATGTTCAAGGTGCGGCCTCACCAGTCCCCAGTGCAGGGGGACAATCCCTGCCCTGGTCCTGCTGGCCACACTGTTTCTGATACAAGCCAGGATGCTGTTGGCCCCCTTGGCCAGCTGGGCACAAGGCTGGCTCGTGTTCACTTGGCTCTTGACCAACACCCCCAGGTGCTTTTCCTACAGGCAGCTTTGCAGCCTCTGCCCCAGGCCTGTAGCGCTGTGTGGGGTTGTTGTGACCCAAGTTCAGGACCCGACATTTCTCCTTGTTGAACCTCACACAACTGACCTCAGCCCATCAATCCAGCCTGTCCAGATCCCTCTGTGGAGCCTTCCTACCCTCAAGGAGATCAACATTCCTGCTCAACTTGGTACCATCTGCAACATTACTGAGAACATACTCAACCCATTGTCTGGATCATTGATAAAGCCATTAAACAGGCCTGGCCCCAGTACTGAGCCCTGGGGAACACTAGTGACCAGCCTCCAGCTGGATGTATCTCACTTCACCACCACCCACTGGGCTCAGCCATCCAGCCAGCTGTTTATGCAGCACAGAGTACACCCATCTAAGCCCTGAGCAGCCGGTTTCTCCAGATTATCCTCAGCCCTCCTTTTGTTTCTCATGTATTTGTAAAAACATTTTTTCTTATTTTTTCCAGCAGCGGCCAGCCTGAGTTCTAGCTGGGCTTTCACCTCTCTTATCTTCTCCCAGCATAACCTTACGACATCCCTACAGTCCTCCAGAGCTGCCTGCCCCTTCTTCCAAAGGTGGTAAATTCTTCTTTTTTCCCCTGAGTTCCAGCCAAATCTCTCTGCTCAGCCAGGCTGGTCTTCTGCCCTGCCAGCTCATCTTTCAGCACATGGGGACACCCAGCTCCTGTGCCTTTAAACTTCATTCCTGCAGAATGCCCAGCCTTCCTGGACTCCTTGGCCCTTCAGAACTATCTCCCTAGGGAGTCTGTCCACCAAGGTCTTAAACAGGTCAGTATTAGCCCTCTGGAAGTCCAAGGTAC
>JAVJGJ010000014.1:13509784-13522485 GCA_035590215.1 Microhierax caerulescens | reverse complement strand
TTTCTTTCCTATCTTTTGATGGAAGCTAGGCCTGGTATAAAATTTTAAAATTGCCCTTAAGCTTTGCTTTGGCTTTTTTTTTTCTTTTTTTTTTTTTTTTTAGCTGAACAGCATTATCAAATATAAACATAATTTCCCTATGAGTTCTTGTCAAGGCCATGATGTCACCTGCAGTGAGTGCAGCATTATTGCAGACATCAGTGGAACATGAAATGTGTGGGTTTAAGGGTGTATGTTTATGATACAGGCATGGTTGTCCTGAACATATGCTGTGTAGACAAAGGACATCTGTGATGAATACCTTCCAGGTGGTAATTGTATAAAGGACCCTCTGCTCGGAAAGGAACAGCTCCATCACTGAAGCTAAAGAATATAAAATGCTGTTAATGATACTTTATGCTGACATAGCACCTTTGTTCTAAAGATATCAGGCATCATAATAATGTCAATGAGCTCCTCTAAGCACACTTTCTTTCAAAAACTGTAGTCAAGAACCTAGCAGAGAAAGAGGTTTAGCACGATTCCTCTAGCTGTCAAATTGTCCAGCAGATTTTGCATCCTCTTCCCTTTGCAGAATGGGCAGGGCCTTTTATTGATAGATTTTTAGACTCCCTTTCTGATTTGGCTTTCTGAAATTGTTTTTTTTTCACATACCTGATAATGCTCACGTCTTCTACTCTAAAAGGCATAAGAATAATTCCCAATAAAAGTATATACTGAAAAATGACAGTGGAGCTTTAGACAGATGTTTCAGATGCTGCCTGAATAAAGCAATACTGTACCGAGCCTGTGCCTATGCCCGAGACATCATGGAAAACTCTCCATGGGATGTCAGAAAATTATAGTGAGTTTGAAAAGAATGACAAGACGTGGACATCGTTGCCCACTTCACTTGCTCACAGGATTAGGTGTCAGAGATATGTATGTCCCTTTTGCAGTATGACAGGTATTCTGTAAATTCAGTGTTATCAGCAGTTGTATTACAAATTTTGTGATATGATTTCTTTTTGTAGGCACAGTTCACATAGCTGTATGCTTAAAATCTTCAGCATTCTTTTAAAAAGGAAAAAGCGTAATAATGTGACTGAAATGCATGTTATAATCTCAGCATTCATGATGGGAGAGCATAAAAATTCAATTTATATAACCAACTTAGTTTTTAACTATCTATTTTTCTGGGAGGATGTTGGCTTTAGGTGATTAAAATAGTATCACAGCAGAGGCATGGAGAGATAAAATGAGACCTTTGGAGATGTAATTTAATCTCCTCCTTCCTTTCTACAATGTATTTAGGATTGGTCCCTTTCTAACATAGAATTTAAGAGTTGATAGAATTGGTCCTTGATCTGGTGTAGTAAATGCCACATCCATGCAGTGTTGACTGCAGAGAAGACCCCACAAAGGTCCCAGGAAAGACAGAGAAATGGGAGACTTTCTCTTTTCCTTCCTTCCTTCCTGCCTTTCTCCTTTGCACTCTGCCCCCTCCCCTTCTGTTTTCAGATGGTGACTTAAATTGCTTGCTGGGGTGAAAGTTTAGTGAGCTATTTGGGTTTATTTATTTGGTGATCACCACAACACACTCGGCTCGAGCTCTGCCCTATTCCACTCCTCAGACCACTCCTGCTTTCTGTAGTTCTCTGCTGTTCCCTACCCCTTGCAGCTGTGTCACAGCCAGGATAAAATCTCCATTTTCAACCCAGCACAGACCAGTTGTGTCTAAGGGGATCAGTGCTACCTAAATTAGTGTTACTGCTATATTACTTTCAGAGAGCTGTCAGTAGCTGAGGCAGCTTATCTGCATCCATGATTTCTACCCATAGTGATTACCTTAGGAAAGAGACTAAACAGATAAGCTTAATTTTTTCCACACACTTCCATGAGTTCCTTTTTTCCAGTGGTTGCTTTGGGCTTTCAGGAGTTCCTCTATTCACATTCTCGGCCAAGAGTTGGCTTTGCTCAATGATTGAAAAATGAAATTAAATAACCCAAACAAACCCACACCCAACTCTCATAGCCAACCACCATCCTGTAATATTTTCAGACTTGGAGACTTAGAACATGGAAAGACTATAAGCCATTTGAAAAAGACAAGATTATGGTACTTTTACAGGCATCTAGCTGCTTGAGCTACTAAGTAAGGATGTGGAAACCCTGTGTTAAAGTCCTTCCCTGTTCTGAAGCAGGCTGGCTGCATGTGTCTCTCGTGTTACAGGCAGTGCTTGGACCACAGGACATTTGTCCTCCTTCCCTCCTCACTTAGCTGCAATTCTCTGTCCTCGTCCTCCCCTGCACAATGGCCAGATATCCGATGTCTATAGTGATTTCAGATATAGGGAAAAACATATCATATCTGCTTCTAATATAGATTTTTTTTTTATACCTTGCTCTTGTGGTCACTGCCTGTTAAGGTGGTTTAATGCCAAAATTTTTAAGAATTCACCATTTTCTGTTTTTTTCCATTAGGCAGTATTGAAGAAGTTCACAAACACTTTCTGTGACTTCTTCATCAAAAGTTTTCCAGATATTTTCCCCTGGTTATTTTTAGGATTGACAGATTTGAACTTAACTGCTTGACAGGATATAATTTTGTGGACCTTTGTCTTATCTTCCAGACAGAGTATCCTTGATAGATGATGAAGTTTTGAGGTTTACTATCAGCTGCATTCTTTTTTGCCTTGCAGTATTTCAAACCTGGAAGTTCTCAGACAGAGCCTTTCAAGAGAGTAAAAAGCTCTTCAGTGTTTAAAATATAGACTAACAAACATGTTCTACGTAGTCTTTTAAAGAAAACAACTATTAAATTATCCTGTGACTTTCTTCTAAGGCTTTAACTGTGAAACTCTTTTTAGGCTTTCTATCATCCTTTTTCAACTCAATGTTTTTTTGTGTATGAAAGAATGAGGTGATTAACATTAAAAAAAAAAAAAAGCTTTTGAGAGTACACTGCAAATCTATTTGTCTGATAGTGAGCAGTGGGATCCCAAATTGTTATCTTGCCAGAGTCCACTATTTGAAAGTCTCTAGTTTTCAGTGACAAATGGCAAGTTCTGCTGTCTTAGAGATTTCTGGGGAACACCTACACAGAGCTACATTAAGTATTGCTCCACTGTAAAACATTTCTTCCAGGTGCTACCCAGCTCGCATCAAGGGATGGGACTGTTTTCATAATTTATTGAAACTTCCAGAATATCACCTGAGCTGGGGTGGGTGCCATGACTGTTGTTTCATCAGGATAGAAAACCTACCTCATCTAGGAAACTATCACTCACTGTCTTTAAAAATTAAAATTTAAACTTTTGAAAAGTATATTGGGAAGACCAAAGTACTATGGGGGTAAATACACTTCTGATTTCATTATGATTTTAATTATAGAGTATTTCTAATAAAGTTTTATCTTAGAGTATAGAAACATACTAAGGCAAGTGGGAAGAGAAGAAGAAGGAGAATTTCAAGTTGATTAAGCAAAAATTTTCCATTCTGGTAAAAATAAACCAAGAATTTTAGAGTTGAAGAAAAAAAATATCCAGTAAAAACCAGTGATTTGGCAACAACAACAACAAAATTACAAATATGTGTCTGTGTTTGCAGAACTGTTTAAATCAGAAGGAAAAAAAAAAGATGAAAACTTGAAAAGGTAAAAATGTTGCAAATTTTCAAGGAGACATTACCTTTGTTTCAATGTTTTCTTTTCTTCCATTTTATATAAACCAAGAAGTATTTGAAAAAATGGAATATCTTGTTTTGGTTTGACCTGAATTATTTATTTGTTTAAAGCATGTTTGTATGGACCTGCCTGCGCAGAGCACAATGCATTATTCACAACTCAGTACTGTGGATTGTACTTCAAAAACAGGTCTACTTTGGGATTTCACAAGATTTGCTCAAAAAATACAGACAAAATTGAGAAGATTTTTTTTAAAAAAACAAAACCACAGCAATAGGCAGGATGACCTTTGGGGACATGCAGTTCATTTTCTGTCAGTAATTCAGACAGTCAGGATATCTTGTTCAGGCTACCAAAAGCTGTAAAACCTGCTTAAACCCTAATGGAGAGCTTTAGCAGAATGTGGTACTATGGTAATTGGTTTTGGTTTGGGTTTTGTTTTTCTTTTTTTTTTACAGATCTGAATGTTAATTAACTTTCAGTGCTTTATGGTTCATAAATTTTTCTCCTGCAAGTGCTATTCATGTGTTTATTCTCACAGACCTGAATAGGCTGAAGTAGGCATAAAAATGAATTCTCATGTGCCACGTTAAGCATATAGACTACTGTTTACAAGATGAGCGTATTGCAGCTGCACTAGCTGGACTGACCAAAATCAATCAAAGGTCACAAATGGAAGTTACAAATCCAATCCCAACACTAGTATGGGCTTCAGATTATAAATACTTGTGGTTTGCCTGTGCTGTCTTGGGTTTACCTCAGACATAGTCCTGAGCTTCCTTGAACCAGAAAAAGAAGTAGAAAAAGAAACCAAGTAAGAAGGCAATCAGAACATTGCTGCTAAGTCAACATTAATTTTATTAATAGAGTCATTACCTTACTACTTCCAAATATTGAATTACAAAAATCAAAGCTTAGATGCACTTTTCATCTGAAAATTTCGGAGTTCTGTACCAAGAAGTTAAACATGAAATTAAATTTATCCCATTTTTACAGATTGTTTTTATAAGAGCTATTTATTTTTATGTCAAAATTACCTTTTAGGTACCTTGCAAAATTTAGAGGCAGCTGTAGTCATATAAAAATTAAACATCATTAACCCTAAACTACCTATGAAGCTGCCCTCATCAAGCTGCCTACTGAATAACAACTTGTGAGGCAGTATTGTGCTGCCCTATTTTCTCCTTTTCTAAGAAAGCCCTGGATAATTTTGTCCGTTTTTTGACTTTTGTCAGCTAATAAGGAAACCAGCATTTGGCATTTTTAAACTATTCCTAATGCACCCACCATGGCTTGTTTTCATAATGCATCAGGCTAAAGCTTTGTCCCACTGAAATGGGACTCAAATGCTGTTGTGAATTTGCTGACAGTTCAACACGTACAGCAATGGCAGGCAGTCTGTCCAGATGAACAACTTTAATCCCACCACATCTAATGACTCCTTATTAAGAAATTAAAAGGAAAAGTTTCTTGTTCTATACAGTAGGCTCTTAAACATGCTTCAGTATTAAATATGTATGTATATCTACTACGCATATATATAGTATAAATTTGTATGTAGTTATGTATGCGAGTGTATATATGTACACACACACACTTTTGAAAAATAAAATCAAGAAACTTGAGAAGATGAAGTACATCACATAAATCCAACCAAAGTGTATTTCATCAATTACTGACTTTCAGGCTTAGGAAATAAAGTCAGAAATATGTAATAGCTGTAAGATCTTTCACTTTCTCTGTTTTAAAGGTTTCTGAATGATGGAAAATTGTTACTGTTGTCATGATTGCTATTCTCCCTTCAGTCACCCATTTAAATTCAGTAATATTATACCTGTCTGTACTTGCTACTTGAAATAAGATCAGCTCTATTCAGCTTTGCATCTTATTGGTTTCCAGTATTCTGGTAGAGCTGAGAATTTTCAGCTGACAGGTCCCTTTGTGCTCAGTTCCACATAAACCTCCAGTAAAACACATATCTCCCCCCAAAAAAAGTTCATAGACTAAATGTCAGACTGACAAAAAATAGGTTGAATAAAATGTCTTCTATGGTTAATGGATAGGGAGAAAGGTTAGCAGGAAGTGTGACTTGCTCTTCAGTGCACACACAGAGCCAAACCAAAAACTGACTTTAGGTCTCCTGTTTCCCTAGTGCCATCACTACAAGACGTTCAGTCCTACCTTTGATTTAACTTTCTTTTACACTTTCCCCATGCACCTGCTGTTCAATATCTGGGGTTCAGATTCTGCAGAATGACAAGGTGAGCATACAAATGTGCAAGGTTGTAGATGTAAGCAAGATAATTAACACTGAGAGGCATGCTCAGCATATTATTCTTTTTTTTTCTCACAGATAACGACTTTCTTGCCTTTGAATTTAAGAAGAGGTACCATGTAGTATTCCTACTGCAATTAATTGAATACATTCTCCCACAAAGAGTTTCTTCTTTGCCTAGAAACCTGCCACTAGCAACCTAAATATGTACATTCAAAATAAGCAAAAGAATAAAGAGATAGAGAGAAGGGGGGACAGGGGAGACGGATGACTAACTGATATGTATCAGTTACAGTATTTGTATTCTGAATTTATTCCTCTAACCTCGCTTGAAATCCTAGAGAAATTGGGTGCGTCAGTTAAAACTGACCTTAGGCAGTTTCAACTCACATGATGATTATTTGCTCAGAAGTTCACTAAAGGTCTATTTGACTGTGGCAGTATTACAGGAGGTCATTTTTTTTCAAACATGAACTATTCTTGAACAATTTTTACAATTTATTGGGCAGGAATAAGCTTTCCGTCAGTAACAAACACATAGCTTCTTTTTCATGTATTTATCTTGAATCTTTTTCTGTTTATTCGTCACTATTTCTTATAGATTTTAAAAGAAAATGCCACATTTCTCTCAAATATAACAGTTCTTCATGCCCTCTGTTACATTACAGTGAATCTGTGATAGATTATAATATAACATTCTCAAATTTTTAATATTATAGTGCAAAGATCTGGAACCAATCAGAGCAACAGGTAATTACTATTTTCAAAGTATCTAGAAGCATTAAGTTGTATATAGGTTCATTGTGCTGGAACCTGAACATTGATTTGGTAAGTTTTGGGTAGGAATCAGGGGGAAAACCAACAAGGCAGATATGCCGATGACAGTCTCTTATACACCACCCAACCAGGATGAAGAGGCAGATGAAATGTTCTACAAGGAGCCTGGAGAAGTCTCAAGATTGCTAGCCCCTGTTCTTGTGGGGGACTTCAACTTTCCAGATGTCAATGGGAAATACAACACAGTGGATAGGAAACAGTCTAGGAGGTTCCCAGAGTGCCTCCTGGCACAGCTGGTCAGTGAGCCAGCCAGGGAGATGCCCCTCTTGACCTGCTGTTGGCAAACAGGGAAGGACTGAAGGGTGATGTGGTGGTTAGAAGATACCTTGGGCACACTGATCAGAAAACAATAGTTTTCAATTCTTGGAGAAATAAGGAGGGGTTCAGCAGAACTGCTACTTTGGACTTCTGGAGGGCTGATGCTGACCTGTTTAAGACCTTGGTGGACAGAGTCCCTCGGGAGATAGTTCTGAAGGGCCAAGGAGTCCAGGAAGGCTGGGCATTCTGCAGGAATGTTTAAAAAACACATATAGATGCAGTGCTTAACAACATGGTTTAGTGATGTACTTGGCATTCCTGTGTTAATAGTTGGACTTGACAATCTCAAAGGTCTTTTCCAACCTAAATGATTCTATGATACGTTTCCTATTGAGTTGTATTTGAAAACATGAGATAATCCATAAAATGAAACTGCAATAAATATATATTTTAAAAAATTAGGTTCTGTTTTAGAATAATACTGCAATTCCTTTTTGGCAGAACCTAGGAGATTTTTCTGATCAGACATACCTGATCCCACAAAACATTCTTCCCTTTTTGTTTTGTTTATCAAGAATGTAAAATGGTATAGAGGTATGAAAACTGTTGCGGTATAAGCATCAACAGGTTGAAACCTAAAGGCTTTTCATATCTAGTCTAAGGGGCTACTCCACTAAGCCAGAGGAGATACGCTGAGTTGTGCTATTGTGACAAAAAGAAACATCTTTCATGTAGACTAGTCTTTCTTTTTTTTTTTTTTCTTAATGTCATTCTCATATTACAATAATGTCTTTATTTTTCACAATTCTCTGTGACAAAGTCCCAGATCCAGAAACACTGGAAACCAAGTGTCTGTATTACAAGCAAAACAGTACTTTCAGTGGGCTGCTGAGGAAGCAGGCAGGAAATAAAACCTGAATTCTGCTGGTGCTTTGCCTGAAGAGAACTATTACTGTGAAATATTTAAGATTTTAAGAACCACTAGCTGGTTAAAAAATGTTTCATTATAATTTTTCCAACTAACCCTGCTACTTAAAGATTTTTATAGGAAAATAAATGAAAACTAAAGGAAAGCTTCTTTCCTTGAAGGAACTTACGAAACAAAGAAATGCCCAGAAGAAGTAATAGCCATTTTTCTAATACCCTGATGCAACAGTTTCTTAAAATTTGTACATATATTATTTGTTCTACTTTTACCACGATTATAGAAAGTACATTTAAAAAATTACAAGCAGACATGTTTGGAAGGATTTTTTAGTAATCAACCACAACATACAGATTTTCATATTAAACCAGACTTTCAGCTATGTATTAAAAGATTTTGCCTCTGGCAGAATTTATTCTTTATTCCAGAAAGTTTAGAGCAAGTGAGACACAAGATCCACAGAGTAAGAGTTTTGGATATGTTTCCTTTAAAAAATGTATTAAGACAAATAAGTGAGACAAATATGTGATGTAGTAATTTGTTAAGGAAATGAAAAGTGCCCTATACTGCAGAGCAGAAATGAGGAAACATACAACAAAACAGAAAAAATTAAAAATTAAACAAATTATTGTCTTCGCCTAAAACATGACTGTGGAGCTCATTACCACAGGATATCAAGAGGACAAGAGATAAGTGGGATTCAAAAGAAGGCGAGGAATGTACATTAACTAGAAGAAGAATAATTATATCAGTATTTAACATTTTTGAAAGGAGCAGAAACCTAATTCAGGAGTTAAAATTGAACTCGAGTTAGAAAGGAGACCTTTCCTGGTGGCAATTAGCCTCTAATTGTCTATTACAGGGTTTTTCTGAAATTGCTCAGTGACTTAGCAAGCTAATAGGCAACATAAAACCACAGAGCTTCTCCAGAATGCTGCCTGGTGTTATCATATCTGGGAGACTCCAATTTTTCTCGATTCTTGTCAGTTACCACTATGTGGTTGAAAAGTGTGATGTGTAAATAATTTATAGGCATTAAGATTTTGTTTTTTATTCTACAAAGCTCTTTGGATTGCAGAAATTGTTCTCCTGGTAATTATTGTCTGCATTAAAAAAGGGGGGAAATAAGAGATAGCTGTACTAAGTGCAGTGCTTCTTTCTTCTTCATCATCAGAAAGAATAAATAGAAAACTTTGTACCACTTTTGCTAGCCTACCTGCAGTTTTTTATACTGATATAATGTCCTCTTTTATTTTTTGTCTTCCTTGAATAAATAGCCCATGATTCTTCAGTCTCTTCTTGCAGAAGCTGTAATTCCTCTCTCACATTCCTCTGTTTGCAGTAGAATTGTATAACTGAAAATGCTAGACATCACACATCACTCTTTCTTGTAATTGGAATGTAATATTTTTTCTGTATTATTTTCCATACTTGTTCTTTTCTAATTGTAGTGTTTTGTTTGTCTTTCAGCTGCTAGGTTTTGAAAAAATGGTCTTAAAAAGATGAGTCAGGATGAGTTTGGTACAGTGCTCTGGGTGATGCTCTGTGTTGAGAAAGGAATGTACTCTGAATAATTTGAAAGTACTCTGAATAAGAAAAGGTTCCACTGACTATGTTAAAGTAAGGAATGTACCACTGACAATGTTAAAGTTAAAGCTTTGAAAGCTAGGTTTGCAAAATGGCAAAAAACATAGTGGGATGAGTTGTGGAAAAGAATGCTGAATAAAATATGGATTTTAAAAAAAGATTTTAACAGAACAGATAAAAAGCTTGTTACATGGCAACACAAAGGGTTTGCACATGTTTAAGGTTATATATGAGCATATCTATGCCTTCAGTGGTATAAATTAAGGACAAATGCCAGATTCTGCACCTGGGATGGCGTAATCCTGGATGCACATATAGACTGAGAAACAAGAGGCTGGAGTGCAGCCCTGCAGAAGGAAAACTGGGGATTTAGGTTGATGGTAAGCTCAATACAAGTCAACATTGTGCTGTGGTGACCAAAAGGGACAGCTGTACCCTGAGGTGCCCTAAGCTCAGTATAGCCAACCAGCAGAAAGAAGTGATTGTCTCGCTATAGTCAGCATTGGTGTGGCCTCAAATCAGGTACAGTGTGCAGTTTTGAGCTCCACAATATAATATATAAAAATATTAGGATGTGTTCAAAAAAGGGCAAGGAAGATGGTGATGCCTAAACGGCACAGAGTAACTGCTCAGAGATTTATTTTTTCTTTAAGCAGCAAAGATATTTATTTCGTGCAACGTTGGGGAGCCGGCTGATTTGCATTGGACAAACTAGCTCTGAAGCTTTCAGTGAAAAGTCAGGTAATTTATACAGTTTTCGTGAGAGGTTACAACATCTTACATACATATCCATTTGATTTCGACATCTAATCATTCCATTCACAATAGGTGGGATATAGGTGGAGCAGACCTTTCAGTTTTCTTTGTTCAACCATTTCCTGACTCATGGTCTCCCTATCTCCTTCAGGTGCCCACCTTCTCTTTTCTAATTATTCAGAGTACATTCCTTTACTTTAACATAGTCAGTGGAACCTTTTCTTATTCAGAGTACTTTCAAATTATGCAAAGTACATTCCTTTCTTAACACAAACAGAGCATCACCCAGAGCATTGTACCAAACTTACCCTGACTAATCTTTTCAAGACCTTGCTCTGTTTCAGTGGTGAAAGGACTACAGGGCATGATTTAAAAGGAATAGCTGAGGATACAAGGTTTGTTCAGCTTAGAGAAGAGACTAAGGGATCACTTCATTACTGTCTACACTTTCCTCATGAGGGGGAGTAGAGAGGAAGGTGCTGATCCCTTCTCTTTGGTGTCCAGTGATAGGATGTGATGGGATGGCTTAAAGCTGTGTCACAGAAGTCCAAATTGGATATTGGGAAAAGTTCTTTACTGAGAACATAATCTAGCATTGGAACAAGCTCCCCAGGGAAGTGGTCATGGCACCATGCTTCCTGATGTTCAAGAAGTGTTTGGACAACTGTTGTGCTTTAACTCCAGCTGGTAACTAAGCACCACACAGCCGCTTGTTCACTCCCCCCGCAGTGGGATGGAGGAGAGGATCAGAAAGTAAAAGTTAGAAAACTCATGAGTTGAGATAAAGACAGTTTAATGGGTAAAGCAAAAGCCAAGCACGCAAGCAAAGCAAAGCGAGGGATTCATTCACTACTTTCCTTCTGCAGGCAGGTGCTCAGCCATCCGCAGGGCAGCCAGCTACTTGGGAAGACAAATGCCAGAATGCCCAATGTCCCCACCTCCTTCTTCTTCCCCCAGCTTATATAGTCAGCATGACATCTAGCCCTTTGGCCAGTTCAGATCAGCTGCCCTGGCTGTACCCCCTCCCAGTTTCCCTGCCCCCCCAGCCCTCTCGCTGGCAGGGCTGAGAAACTGAAAAGTCCTTGACTCAGTATAAACATCACCCAGCAACAACCAACAACATTGGTGTGCTGTCAATATTGTTCTAGCACCAAATCCAAACCACAGCACTGCACCAACAAATCAAAAGGAAAATAATTTTATGCAAGCTGAAACCAGGACAACAATGCCCTTAGATAGTTTTAGGTTGCCTTGTGTGGAGTCAAGCACTAAACTCAATTCTGACTCAGGATATTCTATGGTTCGATAATTCTGTGATATGATGAAGTGTTTTCTGAACTAAATTCACTAGAGTGAAATGTGAATGGAAAAAAGTCTGGAAAGATTGGAGCCTAAATAGATAACTTGACTGAGTAACGTTTACAACATTTATCAAACCCTTTCCATTCATGATAAAGAAGAGGGAGACTTAAAATGTATATATTTGAACCCCATGGAGAGTTCATGGAGAGTAATTAGCATTCTTGTATCAAACTTTACCTCCTGTTCCCTGTTCCACATAACACGTTATTCATAATATAAGCTTTATAAAAGTCATCGCTTTCAGATAGCAGCATAAATTTATATTCCTTTTCAGGCTCCATTTTATGCTTTGCTTTACTTAATAAGAATAATACAGCATTTTTTTCCCCCTGAATTCCCACATAATTCTTTCTTCTGCAGCAAAGATCAATCAATTGGCATTACATTACTCTTGATACTGATACCATAGCGTTCTGTAAAAAAAAAAAAAATCAACTTTGAACAAGACCCTAAGTCCTCTTGTTCAATTAGTTTCATAGAGTTAATGGTTAATGAGATCAGGAAATGTTTGTGCAAAGGAATAGCTCCAAGGATCTATTCATTCAAATAGAGTAAGGGGCATATCTAGGGCTATTGTATACTCCTTTCAAGGCCACCTCTTCTTTCTTTTTGAGGATGGAAACATTCTTTGCTTTGAAATCTGTTAAGACAAATCTCTTTCAGAGACTGTGGACTTGATCAAGAAAGGCATGAAATCCCTACATATATTATTTATATTTTGTTGCACGAAGTACAGTCATTACTGGTCGTGACTGATTTAATTTACTGTGTTTTCCCTACATTTCAGAGTGCTATATACATTAAAGATATCTGTGTGCTCAGTAGGCTCATAGTGAAATTCAGACTGGAAGGGATCTTGGGAGGTCTCTGGTCCAATCACCTGCTCACAGCAGGGTCTCTTATGAGGTTGGACTAATTTGCACCCAGTCATGTCTTGAACACCTTGAAGGGTGGAGACTGCGCTTCATTTCTCCATCTGTGCCATGGCTTCGAACTCCTCATGGGGAACAAACTTCTCTGGATAAGCACTCTGAACC
>JAVJGJ010000014.1:13491321-13505023 GCA_035590215.1 Microhierax caerulescens | reverse complement strand
AAATTCTTTAACTGAAATAAACATATTCCAAAATTATTATAACTTCTTTAGTGTAAAGAGCAAATGTTTACCTGAAATCAGGCTGGCTGGTTATTTATATACTTATATTCCCCTGACTAGACCATCTTTTTATGCCACAATATTCTGACACTTATCACTGAATCATATCTCACTATATATATAAATATGCTAAAAATGAAGACTTAATGCAAAATTTCCAACACTGGATATGGGCATCTTAACAAAACTGGTATCTTTTTATAACAAACAGAGTTGGAAGTCTTTTCTGGGAAATACCTGCCCTCTGGATTTAGGAGAGTTCCATATTTTATGAAGGCCTTTCAAAAAGAAGACTATCTTTAGATAATTACTGCATCTCTTTGGATGCTTAAAACCTTTATGATATGGAAACTGCTGTACAGAATTACTACCGAGTAAAAACTGGAATGTATGTTGGAACTTCATGTGTTCCAATACTGAAAGGAAAAGTGTCAAGTAAAAAGAAAAACAGAGCTAATATAAAACAGACAAAAGAGACAGTGCCTGTAATTATTTGAAAAAAAAATTAGAGGCTTAGTTCACGGTTTTACAGGTTCACTGAATACATCTTTATGTGTGAACTGACATTGACACACTGAACAAAATCTTAAGATTGAAAAAAAGGTACAAAAGTGAAACAGAAATGCAACATCGGAACATCAAAACTTCTTAATACTGTGGAAAATCAAATGCCATGCTGAGGCAGGTGTAGATTTCATGCATAATGTTGCCATGTATTGAAACACAAGGTTATAAACATTATGTGTACACACAGAGTTCAGGTATCTGCTTTAAGAAAAGACTTCCAGTGTGCAAGTGTATCAGTTTAATGTGTACAATTTACAATGCTAGAATGGAGGCATATGCCATGAATTAATCTAGAATATGTTTCTACCACTGGATAGTCCTAAATCTGAAATTTAGTCCATGCCCACTTACAGAAAGTCACTGCCAATGCCACTCAGCAATTACCAGGAAAACTGGCTTGAAGTGTTCCTGTATCACTGTGATTTCAGGAGGAAACTTGCTTTGAAGGTTCCAGAAATGCACTAAAGCAATCATTATCAATTGAGATCACAAACACTCATGGCGGTGGACACAGCAAGTTCAGGAAGTGAGAGATATGGAAAAGGATGCTAATCCAGTAATTCATATGGTAAAGTTACATAGCAATAGATCTTTCCCCATAGATCTCAGCAATAGCTCTACTGGGGGAAAAAATCACAAAAAAATTGGTGAAAGAAATCCCATTTTTTCATCAATCAAAACCCAACATTTTTTAGTGGGTACAGCAGAGGAAAAATATATAGGAGACATAAGGCTTGAGGGCCCTGAGAAAAAAAATATGACCTAACTGAACTGTAAGCATACTGAGGTCTATGTGATACTTCTGTAGGTGAGCAGGATCAATGAGTGAATGCAACACTCATTGTAACGTTTCATCTGGTTCTAGGGAGGTGTGTGAAAAGTGGAAAAGATTCAGCAGGCAAAGTGGAAGACTAACTACAAGTCTATCTGCCTCATCCAGAATCTCACATCTTCCCTCCATTGCCTTGTTAAAACAAGTGTTTTAACATCTAGAATCTCTAATCTGGAAATCTAATCTAATCTAGAAATGTTAGTTTCTCACTAGTGTAACAAAAAGGCTGATAGCTAAGGCATTCAGCTCAAGAGTTGAAAGAAAATCCATCACTTCAGGAAGGGAAGGAGCATGCAACTGCAACGGGACTGCAGACC
Source organism: Microhierax caerulescens (assembly GCA_035590215.1). Classification (NCBI taxonomy): domain Eukaryota; kingdom Metazoa; phylum Chordata; class Aves; order Falconiformes; family Falconidae; genus Microhierax; species Microhierax caerulescens. The sequence goes on along the minus strand of JAVJGJ010000014.1, from coordinate 13,503,247 downwards.
TCTAGGGAAACCGCGGTGATGTGTCCTGTGGTGCTGTTTTGGAGTGCGTGGAGATAGAAGAGGAAGAAGACCTAGTGTGGTCATGATTGTTATTAGTGGTTATACACATGAAGGCCAGCTGGGCAACAGGTTTGAAAATCTGCCGAGACAAAGACATGCAGAAGTTGTTTTAAGGATGTAGGCAGCTTTATGCACAGCCAGTAAGAGAGAAGGGGATGCTGCAAGTTTCATATGCAGATTCCATATCTTTTGGTATCTAAATGTGCCTGTCTCAGGAATCTAAACCTTATATTTGATCTGATGAAGCAGAAAGTCTGTGACTGAGCACGGAACTAAGATCAGATATATCAAGCTTAGTGCTTTCCCCATTGAATCATTCTTTTTCTTTTCCAGGCGCATACAAGTTTGAAAGTTTTCCTCTACAGCATCTCTGGGGCATGCTTTGTTTTGCAATTCACAACTCTGCTTGTGAAGTAAATACCAATAAGTCTCACGCTGAGCATATAAAACCTTTGCCTGGCAGCACGTACAACAGCTTTGTTGCTCTCCTGCACTGCTCTGACTACATTTTCTAACCTTCACCCACCACTCCGAGAGATGTGAGGCTGGTTTGATCTTCATCTGCATTCAGTCTGTTCTCATTCTCACCAGAGCAGGAATCACCAAGGGACGCAAGCTATTGTGTACCTTTTGTGAAAGGGACACATGCCTACCAAACCAAACCTGTTTAAAATGATTAAACACTTTTTCATATTGTCCTGTGATTAAATCTGAGCATAGGACTTTGCATACATATCTCAAAGAGTTGGAAATTCTATTTATTTATTTATTTATTTATTTATTTTTTACCAGGGAAGAATGAATCTGTTTAAAATTTTATAATTACTGTAATTTACTTTGAGACTTTCTGTCATTTTACCCTTTGGTTGCTTAATGACTCATTTAAACTTTTAAGTGAAATGATTTTTTTTTTGTTTCATATGACCAAAAAGAAAAGGATGAAGAGCTTCCCCCTCTTTATTCAAGCTCTTTCTCCGTTGTACCTTTTTTTTTTAGTGATTGATCTTTCTTTTGCCATCAGACATTACTCTGATTAATTGCTTTGGTCTGTCTCCTCCTACTGTGTATAATATTTGCATAAAAAAGAAGAAAAATTAAAAGCACAATTAAGAAAAAAAGAGGTTTCTTAAGCTGTCTAGTTTTTCTTACACATGTGCAAGGTAAAATAAAATGACTTGCTTTGTGTTAGTGTGTCGTAATTGTCTGAAACTTTTGTTGCTATTTTAAAATAAACTCAGTAAATAATGATTCGCTTGAGGAAACACATAATAAGAAAAATAGTATGTAAATGCTAAGACAAGGTAGTGCATTAAAGAAGTGAAAAACTTATTGTGTAACCTGCCCATTCCATATTCTTCAGTTATTCTCTGGAGAGAATTTTCCCTTACTGTTTTCTATTTTACCATAATAAGATTATACAGGGATTCAGGATACAGATTTCTTCAGTCGCTTTGTTATTTTCCCTCTGGGGTTGTCACTCATGTCAGTATTTTTAAATCATTGCAGACATGATATTTGTTTATAAGTATATTTGGATATGTATGCATGGATTTGCATTTATATGCAGAGAAACAATGTGAAGAAGTACAGATATTAGAGACTGAAGAAAACATAAAAGTCAAAATTATGCATTGTTCATGATTTAATCTCACAAAGTCATTCTTAAATGATGAATGATTACAATTCTTCCTGAAAGTCATCCTGCTTACAGTTACCTCTTTGCTGACTGCAGGAAGTCCCATCCTCAGCAGGCTAAATTGGCTTCTCTCCGTCAGTAGCCACAGAGCTACACCAGAGGACAATCTGTCCCTGTACAAGCATAAATCATAGTAGCACTAATTTTCCATTGCTTTGAACCCAGCATAGTACATACACGGCATGTAGGGGAGCAAAAATAAAGAATGAGTGAAGCTCTCATTGAAATCCTAATGGCCAATTTTTGCAGATAGAAATGACTAGTCCCAGGGCATGGTTCGGTGGAATCAGGTTAAAATTAGATAGAAACAAAGAAAAGTCAAAATAGACAGAACTGTAAAATAAAATCAATAACGACCCACCACCACCACCCCACCCATAATAACAAGATTTTGTCTTGAGGAATTTGTTTGTAGGCAACAATTTAGACAAAATTACCAGGAAAAGTTAGTAGCTGTTGTCTTACCATACATCTAGGGCTCACTTTAGTGCCTGAAAAAAGCTTTAACCTCATTGATATGGACTCTGCTAAAGCTTTATGTGTTATGAACAGAATGTGTGGGATCATGGGGTTGCAACAGTCAGAAATGTCTCAAAGAAATGGTGATTTTATTATGAATCTCTGTATCTAGTTAGGCATTTATATTACTAACTACCTTGGTTTTCAGAAGAGTCTCATCTGAAAGAAGGTTAAGCTCTTAAGCTTGAGGATTGATTTGAACAGAAACCAGGAGTTGCAGCTTCAAGTGGCTTTTGACTCCACACCAAATGCCAAACGTGCATCTTGGTTGAGTTTCTTATTGAAGCAAACCAACAATAAAAAAAAAAGTCCACCGATGCTGATGACGAGAAACAAATCTGAATCAATCTGTGAGTTAGGTTTGCACAAAGCTGAACACGTAAAGCTTTATTTGAATCTCTGGAATATAATTATAATTAAGACTACAAAACATCTTTTTCATTAAATTCAGACCTTGAATTTTGTAATTTATTTGCATTTGAGATAAAAAGAGATACACATTTTATATGCTGAAATTAGATTTGGAGAAGGCTAAGCTCATTCCCAATGGCAAATATTACTAACTCCAATTCCAGTTATGAAAAGCTAAATTGTTTTTTAAGTGGGAGACAACTCTCTTAATAGGCTTTCAATATTAATCCTCTAATGCTTATTGTTGCTTTACTTTCTAAAGGTTATGTTAGAATGAGTAAACCAGGAAAGTCTGAATTAGATTTAAAATAGAATTTAGGGTTAAGAATTAGAAATACCCAACTTGAGATTTGCAGTTTAGATTTAATAGTGTTAAAATTGTGGCTGTAATTTTAGCCATGTTTCTCCAAAATTGCTAGAGTTTAGATGAGCTTGCAAGTCTTAGACTATCCTTAATGTTAGACTTCTTAATATTTAACTGTTTCTGAAGGTTTTCAGTGTGTTAATATTCAGAAGATACCTGTGCTCACACATTGTTGCCAAATTGAATAAGAGGATCATGTTGCATAGAACAAGAACATTTTGTATTTTGGAATCTTATCTGAGACAGGGCAACCAAAATTATAAATAAAACCTCAGAAACATAAATTCTGGCCCTGGTTTACACACTGTAATGGCAGACATAAGAATGTCTGAATGCAACCATATGATGTAATGCATTAGTGCTGTGGTGCATGGTGTAAATAGTAAAGAGGCAAGAAAAAAATTCCTTTTACTTCACAAGTCTTGCAGACCTGTGCTGATAATAACCAGAAGCTTTTAGGAATGTGAATAACCAATTCTAAGAAAGTAAACTAAATACTATTAAACTCATGAAAGGAAAGACCTTTAGGTCTGAAACCACCCTACTTTTTAATAATAATTTTTTTAAAAAATTGCACACATGAATTTAATTGTTTAAGTTTTTTTGCAGGTATATATGGCCCAGCAGGATAGGGATATTTTTTTTTTCTGACAGAGAAATCTTTGAAATTGCTAAGCTTTCTAGATTCTTCATGATACCAGCAATCTTTCTCTGATACAGCAAACCTTCTCCTTACACAGCTCTTGACTCACAGGTAGGGTTAAAGTTACAGGGGTTAAAATTAAGCATGTATATAAATGCTTTGCTGCACCAGGCTTCTGTAAAAACAAGATCTTTGTCTCTGGCATCTCTGTTGATAAATTGTGCCAACAATGACACTAATTAGTATTATGGCTACTTCAAGAGAAGTAGGAGAGTGTACTGAAAGCCTTCACAATTTAGTACAACTTGAAAACTTTGTTCAGTCAGTATTAACAAGTACTTGCCAGTGAAATTATATGAAAAAGGTCAATAAAAACGCAACTCCCAGATGTAATAATTTCTTTTGTGATACTGTGTATTCTACTTTCTTAGAGGCCCGTATACAATGTGCCTGCAGCAGATGGGCCTGCTCCACTCTGAGATACTCCAGCATGTCCAGGGGCAACTCAAGAAACATTCCTATGATGAATCTCCGTGAGTGTGGAATGACCTTTCCATATGTTTCTGCTATTGTGGCCATGTACTTACCCTAAAACTTTTCCACCTTTTGCAAAATACTGTTGGGACTTCAGTTACTCATTTTCCATAGATCACCCACTAGCTCTGTGCAGAGCAAAGCAATAAATAAACCTTCTTCACTGATGTCCATTTCCAAATTCCATCACCAAATTTTACAGAAGTGCAGATACGTGAGCTAGGCTGCGAACCTTTGCTTTGTCTTTTTTGCTTCAAATTTTAGTTGTGTGTGACTGGTTTGGATGCTGCTCCACATTTAGAGGACACATAAGATAATATGGATCCAGGATTCACAAATGCAGCCTTACCACGCAACCCATGGTGTCTACACCACGCTAAAATGGCTGCTCTGATCCTCCATCCTCACCTGACTGTCTTTCCTAGGAAAGAGAGAGCTTAGAAAGAGCTTTCCACCTCTGGGAGTACTCCTGATTTTTAAGGTTATATTGTATAAATGCCAGTTTCACTGCTACGTCACGCTTTATTTCTTCTATTCTCTCTAGTAAATATCATCCAGTTCTGTTGGTTTATTGCAGCTGAATTTCCAAATTGCTCTATAACTTCTTCTTTATGGACTTCAGTGTCTTTAAAGGCCACTTATGAGAAAGGCCATTGGAAATTGAATTCTCCTGCCATCCAGGTTAATAAATGCCAATACCAAAAATAGTGTTATTCAGCTTCCCTTGTACCTAAAAATCTTGCTGAAATACCAATTCAATTGCTGTTTATCTTTACATCTATGAACAATTAAAACAAGATAGAATCTACAACAGTCCACATTTCACAGCCTTGTAACTTCACCTTTTCATGAAGGTAAAAAGAGGAGCAGGCGTACAGTCTACATGATTTTGCCATTCTTGAACCACAATATATAGTAATTCTAATAATAATAATTTTTATTCTTATAATAATAAAATCAAACCCTTTTTGTTTTTGTTGTAATTTTCAGAGCTTCAGTTTCAACAGACCCAAACATTAAATACTGAACATATGTGATTTAAAACAGGGTAAAGGACAAAGAATTCACTAGAGAGCTTTACAGGAGCGTAAGACTAGAAAGTCAGATGCAGCCGTTGAAAGATTAGAGTAATCTGTGTTGCTTCTTGGAATCATTTGAAACCTGCTTTGATCTACTGTTGCTGCAGCAGCTCCTTGCTGCCAGGACACAAACTAGCTAGTTTCAAACTGTACTGAATATATTAAAAATGCTATAGTAATGCATGTATATACCTGCAAGAGATTATACTCAATCGCTTTTTTGCACCTTGTTTCCTACGTGGTTCAAAAACTCTTGCCCTTTTTCTAGATCAGCACAAGATTCATAACTTCTATGGATCAGGCACCAAGGGTATCGTAAGGCTGACACATAATACACAAAAAAGTACAGTAAATGTCTGCAAATGTGAATGGTTAAGCATAAATATACTTAGGAAAGACACCACAGTGAACTGGAGGTTAAGCAGTAACTCTTAGCTACTCTTGAAAAAGGAATATTGATTTGAAGCTTGACTGTGTCTCTGGAAGGGGAGTTGATGAGAACACATGTGTACAGTTTAAAGTATATTTGGATTTGTTTAGGAAAAAGGCATCTGGTTTATTGGAAGAGCAGAAATCCTGCCTATAGCGAAATCTTTCAGAAGTCCATGACACTTTTAAGAGTACCATCCCTACAATGAAAAAGCTAAGACTAGACTTGTCTAGATGAAGAAGACTGGGATTTTACTTTTGTTACCAGCTCTATCTTTCTATATATATATTTTGTAGCAAAGTTTCTTCTAAGAATACCAGTATTTAGTTTGGCAGGGCCCCCAGGATGAATACTTTGATCTAGCATTCTGAGAAAGCCCAGAAAAATGTTATCAGTCCTCTGTCTTTCCTTTCTTTCCTGCCTGCCCACCTCCTTCTGTCTTCTCTCTCTGACAGTAATGTGAAGACCATAACATTTTTTGTGGAAGTGAAAGGATGTTTTTCTACCTGGTTCATGCTTCACCCACATGTTTGGGACTGACATGCTTCTTGTCTTCTCCCTTGAGTCCTACATTGTAAAAAGATGTATAGAGCTAATACAGAAGTATGTAGGGAAACAGCTGTAACAACAGTGTTTTCTTTCCCTGGGGGAGCCTAAGCTCACTTTCTATGGCAAGGCAGGCTCATAAAATTTAGGTGGCAGGTAATTTTCCTGACAGTTCTTTGCACGCATGGGAGAGAGGAGGAAAATGGTCAGAACAGTGATGGGAAGGTCCTGGAAATAAGTAGAGAAAAGAAGGGAGGGAGGGAGGGACTAAAATGTTTGAGAATGTCTGTGCTAGAACTTTATTTTTATCCCCTTCTGCTCATCTTTTGCTATATTTTTTAAAGAATGATTACATGTATACTTTAGATAGCAACAGATACCGACCAGCATGCTGTTAGACAAAGACATTCAAAGCGTATTTCATGCATTGTCAATTAGAATCAGTGAACACTGAACTAAGTACAAAGACTGTTGGATTTGTAAATCTGAACTTTACAAAATGGTCTTAAGGGGAGTGAGTGAAATTCACTTGACAATTCACTTGACATAGAGACAGTTGAAAAGGTGATAGGACCTTTTAGTATTTCTAACAGATATAATTTACTGGTGCACAGAAAGCATTCCACACTGAAGTGAAATAACAAGTAGTATCAAGAAAAATACAAAATAAATCCTAAAATCAGTATAACTGAGTTGATGAGTATTTTTTTAATTCCTTGATGATTAGTACAAGATATAAAGAACATTTGAAATCTTACTTTTGAAGAAAGCAAAGTGACACTTGATTAGGAAAAAAAGAAACCTAAGATCTAGAGCTTCCAAGGATCTAGTTTAAAGACTATGCAATTGAGTTTTAGATATGTGAAAAACACTGGAAGGATTTATTATTGCAAAAATAGGTGATAAAGAGCTTCCTAGTGGAAAGGGTAACAAAGTCGATGCAGCAGACAGATGCAGCTGTTCTATACATCATGTCAAGCTAACATCTGGTGATGTTTAGTATGTTGTGTGTTCATGTGTATGGCATAGGAAGGTTTTTCAATGTTAAAATACTGTTTCCAATACCTTCCCTTCTTAGCTGGCCTGTGGGCTGCTTATTAAGATACAATGATTCTACATGGTTTTACTGCCTTTAGCAAAATCTGTGATGATTTTCCTATAGTTTTGAAAAAGTCTTTTTAGGTGGTAGCTGCTACTGAAATAGCATGACGAAGTGATATACAATGAAAAGCAGACTCAAGTACTAAACAAAAAGTTCTGTATCAACTAATGAAGCCTCAAATCCTATGGATCTGTATCTCAAAATTGACTGCCTTTATAAATTAATTAAATTAAAGCTGCCAGTGGCATCTACATGTTCTTTGGCATCAGGGAATGGTGGGGCAGCAGGGAGGCAGTGGTTTTACAAATGTCAGCAGTATTGAAGTGTAGGAGTCCCTATCTTTTTTGACAGTAGAAATTACACATGACAGAAGAACCTCGACTGAGGAATAGATTATCTCATTTCTAATATGGTGTGAGGTTTACCTGAATCTTTCTCCAAAGCTAGGTCATTTGTAATAGAGCTTTCCTGTATTGATTCTTTTGTGTCTTATGCCAGAACCTTTCTTTCCATGGAGACATTCTTAACTGAGTACCCATTTTCAAGAGCTGTATAGTCATGCAACACATTTGAACATTGACTGAGCTGAAATCAGCAATGGGTTAAAAACTTGCTAAGAACTTATAGATGTACATCAGAAATAGCATGATCATATGACCCTTATTCCCACAGGAATCAAAATTACAAAGTAATTTTGTTTGTAAATGAAATAACAGCTATCTATGAAGAAACAGGATCATATGAGTTAGAAGTGAATATACATGTAGATTGTGGAAGTATCAATTAACTAGTTTTGTTAAAATAGAGGTTATATGATTCTGCTTTTACATGGGCCATTCATGCTATTAATGTATAACAATACATGTATTTTGGCAATACATGTATTTTGGCAACCCTAATACACAGTACGTTGCAAAACAGTAAATGTACTTAAGTTTACATATCCAATATCTCAAATTAATTGTTTTAATAGAAGTCTGAAAAATTATATAAAAATATATGACAAGTAAACATATTCTTTGGTGGATTTGCAACAATTTCTAGGCACTTTTATTTCTTCATTAGGCCTGAACAAAGAAAATCTCTTGGTGTAGATACATTAAAACATCTTTGCACTTTAATGCCGATTATTTTTCACACAGAGTTTGAAATTCCCCAGTATGAAGGAAGATCTAGATTGTCCTGAGTCAGCTATATAACTTGTGCCTTTTGGCCTTTATTAATAAAAGAGCTCTGATATATTTTCTGTGCTGAAGAATATAAGAAAGAAAATAAATACAGCGAGAGTAAAGGACAGGCACTTGTTTTGTTCTTTGCAGAACCATTGTATTTCTAAAATTGAAAGTTATTTTCTTACAAGGTCTTTGCAGTCTCCATTAATCATTTCTTTAGCTAAATCTGCCTGTTAGCGTATTTCTAGCTGCCATTGCGTGCTCCTAGGAGTTTCTTTAAGCAGCCCATGCATTTGTTTTTGACAGAGGTTGGCCTTAAGACAAAATCATCCATTCAAATCGATAACCATCATGCAACAATTGTTGACTAAGCCAGTGTCTTATCCTTCAGAACAAAAATCCAGCAGGAATGCTGTACAATTTCAAATTTACTTTTATGTGAGGACTCACCTATGTAGGCTTGCTCCGTCTCTCTCCACCTTGTGGCTGTTTTGTATCATTGCAGACAGCTATTTCAAGGCTTAAGCTGAACATCTTTGATAAATCAAATATTTACAGACGTTATCCTTATCCATTCAGTTATCTGTTTGCTAGCTGATATAGTTGAAAATTATATTTGCCATCTTACTTTTAATGGAACTTTTTCTGTTTTGCTCAAGAAAACATAAGCTGTTGATTATGACGTGCTGTGAGCTTTCTATGTCATGTCACATATACTTTCTTTGTGATGCTTTGTCTTGAGATCTCAGCTAAGAGCACCTTAAAAACATGATGGATGATCCTAAAGCAGCCTTCAGTGGATTTTCTGTATATTAAATAGTTTAACATTTAAAGAGAGAGGAAAAATCTGACTCTACAATCAAATCCGAAAGACTATTCCCTCTCCCCTTTTTCCAAAGTTCAAATAGGAATAGATCAACAAACGGGCAGTTCTGATTATTGATATGCTTAATTTTAAAGCTGAGTGCCTAATGACAGCATAGATTTAGGTAGTATGGCTACCTCTGTAGCTCACAGGTAGCTCATACTGTGAGTTAGTCATCTGAATGCTAGGGAAGCCTACAGGTTCTTCAACTAGCAGCTAGCACTGAAAACAGCCGTATGCCCTTAATCGCACCTGCAAGGGCAACTAACTGCTACATCTGCAGCTGGAAGCAGAACTTTGTCTTCTAGTGGGATTCACATTTCTTTCTGGACTCTCTCTTGTGTTTAAATCGCAGATGCCCCCCCTCCCTCCTGCCCACTCCCCCCCCCCCAAATATAAAAATTCAAGACTGCTCATTTTGTTCAGTTTATGAGTAATTAGTTGAAAAGCATTGGAAGCCCAGCATCTGTCATTCATGAGACTCTTCAGTTCTGAGGGATGAAGCAGAAATAATCTAATTCCATGAGGTTAAAATATTTTCTTGTTTTTACTTATAAACTGGAAACTTGAACCTCACTCTAGAGCCCAGTAGTTAAAGCCTTTAGGAAGGAAAAGAGAGACCTGGAGGCCCTTCATTAATCTAATCAATACTGAATGTGAAAGTATTCACAAAGTGGAGCACCTGGTCATTTTTGTCTCCCAGATGAATGCATCAGCCATTATAATCACGCTCATTCTGTCTTCTGTGCCAAATGAACGTTCATTGATCCCATGTAAAGTGGAATGATTTTAGCTTAAGAAAGAAATAATGCAAAAGCACTTCCTTTCTCTAGAGTCTAGGCTCCACCTCCGTGTGGCAATTAGGGCACCCCCATAGGAAGCATATATCCCAGGACCAAAACAGCTAACCGCCATGTGTTCCTAGATACAAGCAGATCAAGGAAGGGATAGGGGACGTTCATAGCTTTGCTTTTTGAACATCCAAACTATGTTGAGTATGCTCTGAGAAAGCCAACAGGAACTAGCCCTGTCAGTGACATAGGTAGAGATTTAGGTTATGAACTGGGACACGACTAAAGCATGAGTTAGACCTGGAGCTGCTACCATGATTCAGCCTAGGGGGGTGGCTAGTTTTTAGAGGTAAACATACTTTGAGCATCTGCAGTAACAAATAGCCAAGTATTTCAACATTTTTTTTATGCTGTCTATTGTGCAAGATACTTATTTAATATGTTGGGTTTTTTCCTTGATTAGAATTTTCCGTACTTATTCCTATGCCTGTAATCTGGGGCTGTTTTTCTTCCCAAATAAAAGCTATACAAAGCTATCAGTCATGCAGGGTTTCTAGCAGGTGAGTCATTAATTATTCATTTTGATGAGTGTGACCAGTGCCGTGAGGCAGCCCCAGGAGGATTTCCAAAGGACCATTTGGTAATAAATATTCAACAATTTGTAATGTTTAGTTCTGATTTGCGTCCCAGTACCTGTCAATGGCTGGACATGCCCATTGCCCATACATACTATCTCCTTTCACCATCATTTAATGACATCAAAATCATGCATTGCACCATCTTGAAACAGAAAATTAACAGATTTTTAAAGTCACCTTGTCAACTCTAAGACTACACTACACTTCACCCTTGTAGGTCCATAAACTCTCTTTAAATGCTTATTAAAGCTTATAAATGATGCTTCTACTTCAGTGGAGCAGCTCTCATTTACAGTGTAAGATGATTTGGTTCATTATTTGCAAGTGGAAGTGAGGCAGAACGGAAAGATGTGTGGAAAAATGACAGTGGCAGCAGGCAGCATACTCTTAAAAGGATAAGAATAATAGTTGGGAGGTATTTCCAACCCTAACCACATCGTGAATAATCAGATAAGATGCATTTAGAATCTAGTGATGTGGGGTTTGTTTCTTTTCAGGCAAATTCATATAATTCTTGCCAAGCTGATTTTACATATTTTTTGGAAGTAATCAGAAAAATGAAAATTAAACTTACATCAAATATATGTGAGGATATGAATCATCAAAACTTTTTAACAAGTGTTTAGATTTGTCAGTTTTAGGGGTTCAAATCAACCTGTGATTCCTGAGAAAGAGTTGAAAACGGAATGAACATTGACAATACCTTTCTCATTTTAAATAAGCCCACACAGACAGAGGAATGAAACTTTTGACTGTCAGGTGCTTCTTCAATAAATGCCAATGCTGATGACATGGTAACATTAAAGTGACAGGTTGGACCAAGCTTAGCATCAAATAGGTCATGGAGAAGAATATGAAACTCAGTATGAGTTTCTAGTTACTACAAATGAGTAAATCTTGGTAGAAATCAGTGAACTTACTTTTTTCCTTCAACCTTCTTTGATTCTCCTTTTTATGATGTGATAGAAAAAAATGCAAGTCTCTTCAAATAAGATTGACAAGCATGAAAAGTGGGAAAGGGTGAGGATAAGGAAATAAGTGTCAAAGTTAGCCATATAAGAAACAATTACCTTGGA
>JAVJGJ010000014.1:13476229-13488119 GCA_035590215.1 Microhierax caerulescens | reverse complement strand
AATCTCTGCTCCAGTACCTGAAGCTCATCCTCCCCTCCTTCCTCACTGACTTGGTGTCTGCAAAGTTGTTTCTCTCACATATTCTCACTCCTCTTTCCCAGCTGCTGTTGTGCAGCAGTTTTTCCCCCCCTTCTTAAGCATGTTATCACAGAGGCACTACCTCCATCACTGATGGGCTTGACCTTGGCCAGCGATGGGTCCATCTTGGAGCCAGTTGGCATTGGCTCCATTGGACATGGGGGAAGCTTCTTGCAGAAGCCACCCCTGTAGCCCCTCTGCTGCTGAAACGTTCCCATGGAAACCAATACACTGGTCATGCACCTAGTTGCTGCAGTCTGTCCATTCTCGTTAAACTGTTCCTGTCTCTTGTGTGTGTGACATTGCTTTCTATTGTGTGTGAATTGCTAATGAACCTCAAGCAGGACTAGCCTGCGAGCAGGAGACTGAATCTGGCCAGACCCAAGGTTGGGGCTGTGTTTAGGCGTTTGTTCTGGACATGCCTCCCAGGGCCAGGGTCCAGTAGACCCATAGATATGCCTGTGCCCATGGGTTGGGAGAGTGAAGGCACCTGTATGTTTGTGAGTGAGCTATAATCCTGATCACCTGAAGAGGAGACACAGGAGCAGTCCTCAGTGCTGTTCACCCTGATGAAAGTGCTGCTGGTACATTTACAGCTGCCAGTTAAGGCACTACTCTCTCTCTTTGTTGATCTATATGGCCAGATGCATGTCTGTGTGTGTATTATATAGGTGTTTGTGCATCTGTTTTTTACAATACATGCTTAGCCTTAACAGCACGTACGCTTAGAAATAGGAGCAAACAGACTGGAGAGGAGAAATCCACTTGGTCTTCAAGTGCTCCACATTTGACTTCCCTTAACAATTAGAAAACTGAATGTCATCCAAATGCAATGTTCAGGACATTCAATGATTTCTGAAAGATGTTATGTGCTCTGGCTGCTAAATTTATACAAAAATTTACATGTGGATTTTTAAATCTAAACTCAGATTTTTTAAAAAAATCTTGCTTTGAAAATATTAAATATAACATATACTTAAACCAGTTAATATTAAGGCAAGCTAGTTGTATTCATGTTATATACTCAAAGAAGCAGACAAAAATCTAGGCGATGCTGGTGATTAAAAACATGGAAACCAGGTGAATTCCCTGAAGAATGAGGAAGGACAGACACTGTACCTATTTTTAAAGGGGTAATAGGGAAGACCTAGGTCCATCAGCTTAGCCTCTATACCAGAAACATTCTGGAACAGCTTGTTAATTAGTTTGGATGCACCCTGCAGATAAGGTGATAGGGAACAGCTGACATGGATTTGTCAAGGAAAAAAAAAAAAGAAGTCATATCAAATCAATCCAAGTTCTTTCTGTGGCAGGGTAATTGCCTAGTGGACAAGGGAGAAGCTATAGATCTGATATATCTTGACATTAGTAAGCATTTTCACACAGTCCCATTTGGCACTGTCATAAACAACTACAGAGGAACACAGTCTTGCAGTAATTGTCACATGGAGGGTGCACAATGTTTTGAAAAGGTGAACTTTGTCACTACCCAATGGTGGCCATCAAATCTGGAGGATTTTCCAGTAAAATTAACCAAAAACAGTAACATTACAATACCAACTACGAAATGAGTAGAAAAAGCCAGTACCAGTATAATTAATGGAGTGACTAGTTAATTAATTGGTAGCACAAGGAAGGCTTTCTAGGGAGTCTGAATTCTTTTTATTGGAGGCTTTTAAGAGTGAGTTAGACAATTGTATGTTAGGGGTAGGTTTTTATAAGTCTGATGGACAGGTGTGACTAGACAGATGTTTGATGCTCCTTGTGGCTCTGATCTCTTCACTACTTTCTTTCTCCTTGGCTCAGTTACACATTACTTCTCACATTACTTGGAGATGGTTGCTTGCTTTTTACTCCAAGCCTTACTGCATCTTAGAAAATCCTTAACAACTTTCACAGTATCTAAAATAGAGGCACTGCCTGGCACAGTTTAGAAAGGTTTTGGGAGGAAAGCACTGTATAAGCACAAAGTTTTCTCATTATGTGTCAATACGAAGTTATTTGTGCTGTAATTTTCTAGCAATAGCTAGAAGTTAAAGAGTTATCAGGCTGCCTATTGTGTGCGCACATATATAGATGCATTAAACAGAAAGATTGTATATAATTTCCTTTAATTATATCTTTGCCTATTAAAAGCCAACTGAATGCATTTTATACCATGTGATCAATGGTGTTAAATCACTTGCATTTCATTGCTGAAAATTTATTTTTGAGATTCAGTACTTGAGGCTATAATAGATTCCCTAATTGTAAATCTCAAAATTATGTTCTGCCTAAATTACAGTGTAACTTGCAGCAGAACACGCTTTGTATCCAAATATAGGGTTTCATGTTTTGTGTGAACTAGAAAAGCATTATGTTAAAGATGGTTTCATATAAACTCGCATTTGTTTCTCTGTATTCAATGTGTTTATAGAATAATCTATATTTATGTAACATCTTTCTTTCCCACTACACACATGCACATGAACACACTGAAGGCACTTTGAAGTTGTAAAGTCAAATACTTCAATTCAGGAAACCAGAGTGCTGAAATTCTGTGGCTTTGGGGGTTTTTTTGTTTGTTTGTGTGTTTGGGATTTTTTGTTTGTTTTTTTAAGCTATCTGCTAGGTGAACATCATCAGGCACTGTTTGATTACACAATCTCATAATATTTGTTGTGTTTATAGGCTCTTCTTTTGAGTGTGGTCTTGGAGTAGCTCTTAGCTGACACATAAATAGACTTGGCAAGCCACATGCAAACTGTAGAGAAAGATTTGTTTCCTTGTAATGAAAAGGAAAGCAAATCACGTCTGTAGCTAATGGCAGCCAAAATTATCTCAGAAAAACTTTCATTTTCTCCCTTTACCAACAGACACTAACCTCAAAAAGGAAAACCACAGTGTGAGAGCTCAGAGAAATCTGCTAGGAAGTTTTGACCTATTCAGACACATTCCTCATGTTACATGTGGTAAGATGGTTGCTTCTAACCAGCTTTCCACCCAGCGTGCAGAATTGTCTTTCACCTAACATAAGCGCTGAAGTTCTCCCTATCATTGGGGAAGGCTCTGAATGTAACCTCTCAAAAGAGCTATGTAAAGGCTTTCAAAGGCACCCTGCTTCTTCTGGCCTACAGCTGGGCTACCCCCTGTTTTGGGGTTTTCTTCCACTGACCAAGGTAGAAGAGGGAAGGGATGTGAGAGAAAGATATCCTGGATCTTATCCCAGCATTGAGTTAAAAATCAGGCATTTTGCCATAATGTGTAGTTAGCTCATAAAGCAACTTAGTACTATAACTCAGAATGAGTCACTTCTCAAAGTTCTCAGTAATGTTGATGGATCAGGGTGAACCTGATGAATAAGATGAAAATATGCTTTTCAAGGAAGCAATTTCCAGCCATTTAAAAATCCTGTTGTTTATCCTATTAGAACTTCTAGAGTTACAGAATAATTTTCATGTATTTCAGTAAAACCTGTCCTCAAAGTGTTCAAATGGCCTTAAAATTGCCATATTTAAGTATCATAAGTCTGTAATTAAGTGAATGCAGTTTTGTAGGCAGGAGCATAAACGCTTGCATCTTTGGACCATAAGCCATCTTAGCACAATTACTCCATTTATGAGTCTAATATGCATTAGCATAGCATAGAGAATCCAGTTTAGTAGAACAACCAGTATACAACCAATATGATATGACGTATTTGTCCTTCAAATAGCTTCAGTCTTCCCACTCACCTGGAAACTTTGTTCCCTTTTCTTTGGATTTCCTCTCTTGCCTTCCTAATTGACAGGATTCCTATTTGCCCCCAGACAGTATGGCCTTCAGTTGGCTTCTTTACCAGTCTGTACCTGGGTTCACACACTTCATGAAAGACACTGTTCATGGCCTGAGTCAGCCACTGTAAACACCTGAGCTTCTGCTGCCTGATACAGCCTTTGCTTCAAATCCTTTCCGATTTCCTAAACCAAAGCTAATCTTATGCAGATGTTTCTGCCTTGCACATAAATGCTGAGGCCTGAAAATCTACATAAAAGTGAAGATTTGAGACTCACTCATGCTTGTGTTTTCCCAGTTGGAATGGCCAAAGAACTGACCCATATAACAAAAATAATTCTAATGGATGGACATTCTCTGACAAAAACACCCCAAAACCAAATGACAACAACAGAAATTTGTTCAAAAATCTCTGTCTAGCTGAAGACTCAGTTTTGCTGAAATAACTAGAAAGCCAGTCTCACAAATGGTTAAACTGAACTCAGAAATTCTTATCTCAGATAGATCCAGGATCAGCTATACATAAACCAGAAACTAAAGCCATAGCTGTTAGTCTTTCTTTACACAATTATTTCAATTTATCACCTCTGCTTAAGCCCTAATTCATCTCACCTGTGTTTATGTACCTAACAGGTACTTAAGTTGGAAGCATAAGCATACTTACCAGTTCAGGAGAAAGAAAGACATAGGATAATTCAGAACTAGGATGGTCTCAAGCCACAACAGAGATGCTTTTCTCTGTCTATCCTCCGACAACAGCCAGTACTTATAGCAATCTTGCTCCCAAATTAGGTCCTTCAGTTAATTGGGTCAATCAGGATCCATCTGGGGCATTGTCTTAAATTAGACTAAGCATTGCTGCTCTCTTTCTTTATGCTTTTTTCAAAGTACCTGAACAATAATGTCTTGTACTCTATTAGTTTTTGCTCCATGCTACAATCTAATATAATAACACTAGGTAAGCAAATACCTAGTTGATACTATGGCGTGATCCTGGCAGACTTTCTAAGCCAATTAAGGTCAAGGTAGATCAGTTTTATGCCTGCAGGGAGTAGTTGTAGCCCTACACTGAATAATTTGGAGAAGCAGCAGAGTATAGTAGCAGGAACAATAGGACTAGTGGCAACAGCTACCTAGAGGGTGTCATCTTACCTGCTGGACAGTTGTACATCTGCACATGCTGACTATACTTAGTACATTGGCAAAGGCTGTGGGGATGGAGGCCAAACTTATGCATGTGTTTGTTAAATTCCTAAGCTGGACCTTCCAATGAATATTATAAACGTACCTTCAACACAGCAGGAACAATTCTACATGAGCACTATGTTTTTTTTCCAGGAGGAAAGTTGACAATAATTCTTATGAAAAAGGAATGAGCACAGGGAGTCTGTTGACTACAGTGTAGCTGAAATGGGTAAATGAAGGAGTTCCTATTGCTACGGGAAGAAGTCAGACAGTAATGATGTGACAGTAAGCACCAATAGCAAGATATCTGGGAAGACAAAGAACAAGGGTTAAATCAACGGTTTGACAGTTCAGCTTCCTTTCTTACACATTACATATCAGGTGTCGTGCTAAATACCAGAGAGATTAAAAGCTGTACAAGGAGGCATGCAGGTGACCTCTATACACCCAAACGCTGTATATATGTATTTTTAAAGGGTAAATTGAAGTTCTGTTACATAGCAGGAAAAATATTGAATTTTTTTGACTCAAATTAAATATCTGTAGTGCGTTGCCTCCTTAGTCTTTTTTTCCTCATCTGTAAAATAGGAATAATGATCTCACCCTTCTGCCTACTGTCTATGCAGTGAGTTTCCCATTCAGAGATTTTAAGGACGCAGGCTCAAATAGTCCATCATAGCTGATACACTTGACTGTGTAAAATTTCATTCATCATTACTGTATTTAGCCTAATAATTGGCATTTAAATAAACAGTAGCTTCTTTTTTAAGGGGTCTGAGCTTTTTTTGAATAATGTAGAACATGTACTCTATCTTCCCTGATAGCTTTCGATTAAAAATATATGTCTTGTTTCCAGCTTAAATCGATCTAGCTTCAGCCACTGTTTCTTGAGCCGAGTTTCTTTCCTAGTCTGTAAATCTCACAGGGATAGCACAGTGGGCCTTGAACTCAGTACCACTAGATATCCATGTAATAAGAGCAAGAATAGTTCTTCATTTTACTCAGCTGCAGTAATAATATTTGATGTGGGGGAATGCGGGGGATGGGTTTGATCTAAAGGCAATTGAGTTACCAGCAGTTCTCCTCAGCCTGCCTTAAATGTATTAACATTCCCACTTTCAGCTGGTAAAGGGGGGAATAATGATAAGTGTCACATTACACAGCAATTTGAGCCTGTTCATTATAAGCCTACAGGATACATTTTCTCAGCAGTGCTAGCATTCAGAACACAATGCAAGTTTAAGAGCAACAAATCACTGCAATAATCCAATGGTCAAAGAAATTAATTCAGATAAAGATAAAGAAAGCCCGACAGTTTTAATTTCTTTTTATCCTTTCAGTCATAAAAAACACTTTTAAAGTCAGAGTCGTTACACTGTGCTTTTCACCTGATAAACCCCCAAATTTCTGCTCACATTTTTTAACTCTTCCTTTGCTGTAGTTGAGCCACTTTATGTTCTTTCTGCTTCCTGACGGTTTGTTGAGAATCAAATGATAGAGCAGATTTACAGCTCCAGCCCTGTGTATTGGGATATGGGTATGTTGACAAAGGTGGATTAGTGCCTGTGTTTCGCACAATGCCTCTATGACACGTGAAGACACGTGCTTTAAAAGCAAAAAGAACCCCTAAAAAGCTGCAGCTTTTAAAGCATGCTCTTCTGTCAATTCTGCTAGGCTATTTTGTGAAAGAAGGAACAGAACTGGAATATGATATTATTTACATGAGGAAATATCCCTTTAAGAGTAGGAAAACCTGAAATTTATTGACCTCCAGCTTAATCTCTCCAGTTTGGAAGGAAAGGAGAAGAACTTTTGTACTTCCTTAAATGGAAGAACAGAGATAAGTGATGCACCTATAAGGCTAGGTCACATCTTCCCTTGCTATGGAATATATTTCAGGTTTTGGAATAGTGACAGGTTTGTGGACAGCAGGAAAAAACCCAAACAAACCAAAAATACTCTTAAGATTTTGCTTTTAAGTTGTCACAGAAGAAAAATATTGTTGATTATCACTACGGTCATACACAATTGAATTAGGAAGGCTTATCTCCTGCTTCTGTCAATTTATACCACAAAGTACAGTATGGTAGCATTGTACCTAAAAGTTAGTATATACTGCAACACACCACACTATTCTGCTTTATATATTTCTCTCTTGGGCAACAAATGCATCCCTGATGAGGACTGGGTCATGTCATATGTCTGCAGAAGAAGAGTCCACAGAGCTGAGCTTTTCCAATAATTCCAAGTATGTGAGAATTAGAGAACAGTGAGTCATTTTAGCAACAGAAAGATTTTAATGACACTTGGTTTTGGAAGCTGGTTATTTATATGGAGTATTTTGTCTGTCACAAACAATAGGTGTACTATTTTACATTTTCTATTTCCCCTTTCAGATGTTTTTGGCTTTTCTATGTATTTTCTTTTCTTTTGCTGTACAAATCTTTTCACAAAAGCTAAAAATTAGCACAGGTATAAGGATGTTTATAGACAACTGAATTTGGAGCAACTGCTGTTTTTCAGAAAAGGTTGGTCTTATCTTTCTGTATTATTTCAAGTTTTAGTATTTTTTTAAAAAGTATTGCAAGACTGATTAGTATTTACTTACTGTTTGTACTTTTTAAAAATGTGGAAAATCAAAGCCAGGGTTTTAGAAAACAAGAGCTGTCAGCAAACTGCATAGCAACAGCTCAGCAGCTTGTACAACATGCTTGCTGACATGTCTAAACTACCAAGGAGCTACTTTTTTATCAAAATAAAAAAAAATCAACAGCTTCTTGGAAAAGGAAGGACATGTCTAAAAAATAAGAAGTTAATTTGAAATCAAACACTTAAAGACCTGCTCAATTTAACACATGACTTTTAATAATCCAGATATTTTCTTATTGACTAGTAAAATTCAACTGTTTTAACAGCATTTTGTTTAAGTGTTTACTGCCTTGTAACTGGAATGATAACCTTTTTTCTTTTTACTTGTCATTCTTACAAGTGCAGTGACAAAGCGTTATCTAAGAGTGCGGCTACGCTGCTTTCATGACCACTTGTGGTGGCAGACTTGCATTCCAGAGAGGTACAAGAGGTACAAGAGTGCAAATGGTTTAGATCTAGTAGTTCATTTACACTACACTTTGCAGTAAAGAGTTTCCATGCATTTCATAAATTATGGGTCTATTTCCCATAAGGTCAGAACTGTCCCCTTTGAACTTATCAAAAACCTTCTCTCTTTCTTGAGATTTAATTGCCAAGGATTTATTTTGTGAGCTGCTGGAGTGGAGTACTCTAACACTCTCTGTATATTGTCTGTCAGTTGTCTGCATGATCTCTCTTTATAAAAATGAAGTTACTTTTTATGAAGCCCATTATTTAGAACTGTAGTTGGGATTTTTAGATCTGTGTTTAATAGTGAAACAGATCTGCAGGATTAACATACCATTAAGTCTTTACCAGGTGTAGGCAATAATGTGATAATAACATCTCACAGAGTCTCTTCCTCATTTGACAGTCCATTAAATGTATCAGTATCATTATTAGTAGTATTAAAATTGTGATTTTGATCACAGTCTTTATTCACTGTACTATGAACTGTACAGATATACATTTAAAAATCCTATACTACAGTTAGATTGTAAATTCAGGTAATATCTATTTGGTAATCAGTATCAGTAAGTTAATATCCATCAGTTTAGTAGTTAAACAGTGAATTGCACATATCATAAAACTGACACATTCACAGACAAAGCTGTGCTAAGTATTGGTAGGATTATTACCCCAAACTGAAACATTTTCATAATTTCTAGAGTTGCCTCTGCTTCCCCCCAGCTCCCTTTTCTTTCCTTAAAACACACTCCAAAGTCGCATCTTTTTAAACTGCTTGATTTTCAACAGTTAAATTAGGATGAACCTTTTAAAGGGGAGCCTGACAAACTGTCATATGCAAGGCTCTCCCACGAGAAAGAGACTGGAATATCAGTATGGGAGAGGCAAAATTGTTCTTTAACTCCCTCTTTTATGTCATAATTCATTGCTCTGAAAACTCCTGTTTGGAATAAAAGAGGATGTTAAGGATCTGACATTGCTCAAAGTGTGAGAACATGGCAGATTGACAGAGCACAGAGGCAAGTGGTCATGGCCAAAACATGATGTTGCTGCATTTAGTGGAACTTGCCAGGGACATATGTCCATACAAAATACTGTGTTTGCTGGGTTTTTCACATGCTTATAATCTAGGGAATTAGTAAGTCATCACTGCAGCATACCATGATAAATCTCTGCTGCCACGTAAACTGAATCAAGGACCAAAACTGAGATAGGTGTATACCATGAAAATGGTTGGAAAGCTTTTTTTTTTTTTATTTTGGCTGTATCAATATAAGATTGATTGGGCCTTGAGACTCTACACTCAGAGAAATTCAAGAAGTGAATTCTGTCATTGAAAAGTTCACTTCAGAAGTACTACATTAGGAACTGTGATGACACTAATTGTGTAGTGGTCGTGTTACAACACAAGACTGGAGTGAACATTTGGAAATTATAAAATCCAGTCCCTTGTTGCCACACATAACCCATATAATATTTTGCACTGGTCACAAAGTCAGAAGATCTGACTCTGGCTCTATATTCTATTCGAAGAAAGTAGAATTAGCCTTGAACTCCTCAGTTACAGACTGTCCAACAGGGGAAAATAAAATATCCAGGGAAAGGAGAAATACTTATCCTATAACCGCCTTCTCCATAAATCCTGGTACAAATGACATAAAGGAAAAGATGTATTAGAAATGATGGAGAAGAGTATTCATAAAATAATTTTTCTCATAGTCATTGATTGTAGAAAGGGCATTTTCATCCAATATACATTAGACTCCAAAGTTTGCTAAAGTAGGATTGAAATAAGACTTAGAAATCTAATTAGAGACTTTGCAAGTCATTGTCTCTCCGTAAATACTGAGTCATGTGCATAACAGAGTTCTCATTTTCCCCACTAGACAGTGTTCCGGTTCTCCATTTTGTATGATAATATAAATGATTATGGCCCTCTTGGAATTGTTTCAACTGCATTTTACCTGTGAGTTGAAATGAGATTGTGGAGACAGATTTTGCAATTTTTCTAGTCTCAGGAAATCTTATGCAGCTAGTGATGTCACTCCCATGGAGAAGAAAAGGTTACATTTATTTTACTGTCTTCTGAAGCGTGTGTGGAAAAGAATCACTGGAATAAAAACCAAACTGCGTTTTTTGGGATTAATAAATAATGCAAGCTACAAGGAATCTGCAGCTGCTGTTAAAGTGGGTGATTTTTTGCAGTAATTCCCTATGTCCTCTTTTACATACAAAATTGAGATAAAAACCTGAAATTCAGTAGGCATATAGTAAAGATGATACATTGAACTCAGAGTTTTGTTTCTATTCATATTATTCCCTATTCACGGTCTTTTCAAGGTTTATTCTCCTTTACATTATTGGACTTTTAATCATCTGTGATTCTGCCCCTTAATTTATTTTCTCTTTGTTCTTCAATTTATTTCTTCCCATGAGTATTTCCAAGACGTTTTGTCAATTAAAACAGAATAAGAAAGGAAGTCCTGCCTAACTTACACAGATTTATATAAATGCCCTATGCCATAGGTTTAGAAATTGGACAAGTAGTTGTCCTACATTTAAAGTAGAATTGCATTTACTGTACTGTTTACCTCATTAAAGGAATCATAGTATTTCTGTATAGAATTCTTGATTCTATACCATCTTCTGATTTATTTTATGTTTCCTCTGGTCTGCATTCCACTGAGTAATATTAAGTAATTGCTAGTTAAATGAAAAGATGCCTTTCAAGAAACAATGACACTGAGTTATGTGTTGTCTTCTAAAATGTATTACACTCTAATCATACACAGTTCAATACGCCTAACATTATGACAAATAATCTATACAAACAATTGCTCCAGGGTTGGTTTTTCTGGGTTTTGGTTGGGTTTTCTTTTTAATATTTACTGAAAATTTTCCAGTAATTTTGGAGACTTTGTAACTAGGTGATAGGTGGTGGTAATGGCAGGTGAGGAGGCAGACTCTTGAGGACTGCAAGTAAGAAAATATCACTGCTGTATTCAAGAAGGGTAAGAAAGAGAATCTAGGGAACTACAGGCTGGTCAGCTTCATGTCACAGGAATGTGGCTGGGAGAAGCCAGCATGGATTTTTGAAGGGGAAATCATAAGCTTGGAATGCTTCTACAATGAGATGACTTGCTCAGTGGAGAGCAGTAGATGTTTATGTTGACTTTCGTAAGGCTTTCACACTGTCTTACATCATATCCACATGGGAAAAATAATAACAAATGGACTAGGTAAGGAAACAGTGAGGTGGATTGAAGACTGGCTGAATTGCTGAATCAAAGGGTTGTGATCAGAGACTCAAAGTCCAGCTAGAGGCCAATTACAGTGGTTTGTCCCAAGGGTTGATACTGTGGCCAATATCATTTAACATCTTCCCTGATCACCATCAGCACATTTGCAGATGGTAAACCTTGGAGGAGTGGGTGATGTACCAGAGGGTTGTGTTGCTGTTCACAGGGACCTTAACAGGTTGGAGAAATGGGCAGACAGGAACCTCATGAACTTCAGCAAATGGAAATGCCAAGTGCTTCCTCTCGGGAGGAGTAACCCAAGGCACTGGGACAGGCTGGTGACAATCATTTAAAAAGCAGCTTGTCAAGGAAGGACCTGGAGGTCCTATTGAACACCAAGCTGACCATAAGCCAGCAATGTGCCTCTGCAGAAATAAAGGCCAACAGGCTCCTGGGCTGCATTAGACAGAGTGTTGCCAGCAGGTTGAGGGAGGTGACCCTTTCCCTCTGCTCAGCCCTGGTGAGACACATCTGAAATT
>JAVJGJ010000014.1:13450430-13468192 GCA_035590215.1 Microhierax caerulescens | reverse complement strand
CTATAAAAGTTCTGTAGCTATCACTTGTACAAGTAAAATATTTCTTCTTTCTTCACTCACCCCACCCCCCACCCCCCCCACCCCCTACCCCCCGGCCCCTGCTGCCCTTTCAGGACCCCATGTCACTAACTCTAGGCTGTTACAGCAACTTAAGTAGCAATGCATGCAATTAGTCTGGAAATGGCCCTGTTATAGCATCTCAGTGTGTTTGATCTTACTGGCTACACCAGTAGAAGATAAATGCTGAATCCCTAGATCATCATCCAAGGAGTAATTTTTACTGTTATACAATATATTCTTATAAGCAAAGCCAGTGTTTACAAAAAAAACCAAACCATTTTTCCAGCACTGGGAAAATTACAAAAGAGAGAAACCAATGAAATACATAGTTAAGATTAACCCCAGAACCACAGCCATTTGTATTTTCGTTGTAGGTACTTCAGTCCTAACTTAAAATAAACTCTAACTTGTTGTTACTTTTTTTCCAGTGGGCATTTTCTTCTCCTTTCTCCATCTTCTGGTGCTGCATAAGAGACTGAGTAAAAGCTATCATCTTTGCTATAGCAGAACATCCCTCCTTTGTCTTCTAGTAGGTGATTCTTTGCAATAGGACATTGCATAGTCCTCCAGGGGTGTAGTATGGTATTTCTGAGGCTTATATTGCTTTTTTTTATCACTTTTTTCAAGCTCTTTGATTAATATAGTTCTACTATAAATATTAATTAGCACCTTCCTGACTCCTGGTTTCTTCTCTTTATTATAAACTTCTGAAGACATAAGAAGATAAGAATAGCCATGACAGGTCAGATTAAAAGTTGACTTAGCCCAACAGTTGCTTTTCATAACTGGCCAATAACACATGTTCTAGAGAAAAGTATGAAAAGGATAAGCAAACAGCAGTGCTCCCTTCTTTTTCTTCCCTTTCCCCCCAGTCACCAGGTAATATGCTACTTATAGACTATCTGAACCAGTAATGACATCTTTATTCTTAATTGCCTTGATGAGAAAGTTGCTTCAAGGAATCTCATAATACCTTCTTCATCTTATTCTGACATCAGTAAAAGCATAGCCTTCATATCAGAGCCTCTTAATTTTTTCTCTTGGAACATTATATATAAGCTAACTTCTTCAGAAACATAATACAATGTAATATCACAACTAATTAAAATAGGAATGGGTTGGTTAGATTTAGAAAAATCCCTTCTCTCTCTCTCACTGCATTTCATATTTTTAATTTTATAAGGATACTATGTACATGTGTAGACCCACTTTTCTTACATAGTAGTAGATATCTAACTGCATTAGGAGCAGAGTTATCCATCCCTGTGAGCTTTGTCAATGGAGTACTGAAACAACAACAGTGAAGTGAGATATATATTGCACCTGAGGCATACTCAACCCACTCAAAATTTGAGTTATATTCTAAATTTTGCTGTATTTTCTTCTGGAGCTATGCAGCCAGAATGACTGTGTGACCTCGGTAAGATCACTAAAATTACTTATTCTCCAAACCTGTATCCAAAAAGAGTTTGAATGTTTCCACCTTGCCATCTATTTTATGAATGTAGCTCTATCTGTTTCTTGTTGAAGCAGTTTTCTTGTTAAAAAAATCAGGAAATTAGTCTTTAATTTACTTTACTTTACATTCATGTGTCATTTGATACATGGTTACAGAGTTCTGAAATTAAATAGACTTACCATTCTTAAACTCCTTTCAGTCATGAATGTTGAGCAGATATGTTTGAACAAGTGCTTGAAAATAATTTCCAATAATAATCCAACAAATTATTAAAATAATGATTATTTCTCAATTATGTAGTCTTGGTTACAAAATAATAATTAATTTTAGCCCATGAAAAAATCATTTCAGAAAAACCTGTTGCTCTGTGGGTTCCCTTTTGTGCTCCTGTGTGGGCTTTTGGAGAGTTTTAAGAACAAAATACATGAAGGATAGTGAACAGAGTCTTCAGCTGAAGGTGAAGCGTTTTTTTTCTAGTTATAGAAAGGCAAAAGAGAAAGAAGACTTTTCTATAACCCATTTTCTTAAGTTGACTGAGAATCTCAAGATTAAAATATCATAGTTGTCCAAAATTAGAATCATCAGGACATGTTATCATCCTTTCTGCTTCTAGGCTTAAAGTTGAGGAGAGGAGGAACCAATAAACATATCTCACTTCCATTTCTACACTTCTCTTAGCTCTTATCCCATGAGACACTAGATGTAGCTTTTTAGGAAAATGTTTTATTTCCAATATTTTTTGTTCCTGTTGAGAATGTTATAATGACCTCAGTGAGATGATGACATAAAATACACGTACATTACATGAAACATTACAGCCCCAGGAGAAAATTAGGGTTTTTTTTGTGTTTTACAGAAAAAAATCTATATAACTAAAGTTTTGCTTTAGATATAGTTTAGTAGGAAAAACACTTTTGCCCATTATACTTTTTTATACTTCCCTTTTTAATCAAAAGAAATTGTGGGGGTTTTCCCTCCTTCTGATACAAACCTGATTTTTCATTTGAAAGTTCAGGAACTTAGTAAAGGATAATTTTTTTCATTGCTTGAAGTGCTTGTCATGAAAGGAGTGGTTAAGTGACATCACTTAAATAATTACCATTGAAGAATTTGAGTGGAGTACTTTAATATAAATTTGTGGAAATGTAAGTACACAAGATTCGATGCAAGTTCACTCTATTACTTATTACATGGAGTAAATGCAGAGAGAGAAATCAAGTTGAAAACATGTTAGAATAAAGTTGGAAACAGTTTATAAAGATGAAAGGCATAAGAGGTGAAAGGAGATCCTCCAGTAGAGTGACGAGGTTTAGAGCGGACTCATTTGCTTTCTGAACTCTCACAGAGTTTTAAGTGCAGCTAGATCCAATCTTAGTCTCAGACTTGGTCAATGGGTTATGTCTAATGGGAGAGATATAGAAAGTGGGGTAAAGAATAAGGGAGATCCTTCTGCTGAGTCACAAGGTTTGAAATAGACCCTCTGCCTTCTAAACTCTCATATAGTTTAGGTGCAGCTGAATCTATTCCTAGTCTCAGACTTGGACAACATATTAGGTTTAAAGGGGTAGGGGTTGGGGGTGGGGGGCATTCTGGGGGAGGAGAGAGGGAGAATGTTCATAATTGAAGATTATCCATAAGATTTTAGCACCAAATCAATAAAATTTGGTTTAAGTAACAAAAATTACATAATTAACCTAACTACTTCAAGCTTGCAAAATACATTATAGCAAATGCATACTTACTGAAAGTTTGTCCTGGAGTTCATGAAATAGCCACATCTTATGCCTTTGCATCCCTCAGTGGGTGAAGGGTTGAGCCTTGAGGAGCAGGGGTATCAGCCCAGGCCCTGTCATCAACATTCCGTGATGATACCCCAAGTATCGCAGACTTGGTGGTTTGCGAGCACTGAGCACCATCCCACTCAGAGGGAGATGCTGTTTGCAGTCTGCTGTGGTCCAGGAGAGATCAAAAAGGTCTCACTTTAGGACCACTGTTTATAACGCTGTAAGATGACTGGCTGTAGTCATCAGCAAATTTCCATTCTGACCACAGCCTGAGCTGGTAATTTTCTCAAAAATTCCAGGAACTTAAAAAAAAAATATTCCAGGAATTAAAAAAAAATCCAGAAATATTGTTTCACTCGGTTACCACTCAGACTATGATCCAGCAGGAGCATTTTGGGGTTGTCAGGGGATAAGTCATTGTTTCCATTCTTCTACCCTGCTTTGACCAATGAACAAGAGTTCCAGTATGGACAGTGCCATTTTCTGCCTTCACCGAGCAAGAGTTACTGGTAAAATCAAGGGGTACTTAACCACTCAACTCATTACTCAAGGCACCGAGGCCTAGCCAGCAGCTCCTAAGGTCATAGAACAAGCCAGGGAAGGAGGAAAAGCACACCACTGCAGTGCCTTATAAGCTAGATTTTTTTTTTTATATAGCAGCCTTGCTGTGACAGTACATTCTGTAAATCAAAGGGTTACAGAAGCTATTAAATAATCGTCAACATTTATTTGCAACTCCTGGCCTTATCTTCCACACACAGCTCCAGAGTCTGCAAAAACTTTATACTAGGCACTCTGTACCTCTCAGTCATACAGTGTGCTCCCTTGCCACCCCCAACCTGACTGCTATTTCCTGTGACCCTGCTCAAGTGATAACTCGTAGCAGGGATCATAATGGATGCACCTGGTTGTGATGACTATATCCAGCTCAAAGTGGATTCAAGTGAGACAGATAACACAATAGCCAAGGGCTGATTTGAAATACAGCTGGTATGCAAATATGACGATAAGTCAATCACCTTACTGCTTAAATAACGGGCAGCCAAAGGTCCATTGAGCCCTCCTGCACAGCAGTGGGTTGCATGCCAGGACCTCCCTTGGAGTGGGGGTGCCTCTCACAGTCACTCCTCAAGGCTGAGAGACTCCTTATCACATCAGGTACTCAGTAAGTGAGTGGGCAATAACAGCACTGAAACTTTGAAATCTTAGCTAAGTGATATAAAGGATTGATTTTGCATATATAAGCCCTTAGACTTAAACTGTTGACCAAGTCTGAGACTAAGAGCAGATCCAGCTGCACCTAGACTCCTCTCTGAGAAAGAGTTTAGAACACAGGGGAGTACTTTCTGAACTTCATAACTCAATTGGAAGGTCTCCCTGACAATTTTGTCTGACCCTGTCCTTTATGTGGTAAATATACAAGTGCAGCTTGCCAACAAATCTTGTTAAACTTGTCACATTAACCATTGAACTTTGTTATATCAATAAATTGCTGCTTCTTTTGTGAATGAAGTGCATGACTCTATCCGTGACACTGAGAAAAAACTACTTGGATATCTCTCCAAAAGCACCATATAAGCCGAGTTCTCTCTGCTCTCTTGGATCCTCTTTTCTGTGGACCACTCTTAGCTTGAAACTAAACTGGAACCTGGTAAGGATATTACAGCCTATACTATCTGGGGTTGTGTTTCTACATAGAATAGCTAATTTAAAATAGTACAAGAGTGGTGAGACAAGGACTACTATAAATAAAATAATCCAAATTTCATGCATTTTTGGATACAAGCTTATTGTTAAGAATAATACAGCTATGTAGAGTAAATCAAAAGTAACCAAAGAATTGAACTCAATGTAAAAGACAATTTAATTTTTGAATGCATTAAAGCTGAAACGATCTTGTTCCTCAAGAAAAGTCAAACAAATATGAGGCAAATAGACTTGTAAAAAAGAAGAAACAGGACAATGAATGCTGGCTAAACTTCTTATGTAAAAATGAATCAGGAAAAGGCACAATGTATTTTTAATAATGGGTGGATTAGGAGTGAGATCCAATTACAGAGAAAAATTTTAATGTAGTTTAGAAATATTTTCTACTGTACAATGTAGACTAAGAAGGGAAACAAAGCAAAATTTCATTATATAATTTAACCTTGTAATAATTTTAATTTTACCTTAAATTTAAGGCCACACTTTCATAAGTTCCCATCCAGAACTGCAGAACAAGACGTGAAAGAGAAAACTGAGTGAGGCAAATCACTGTCTGGTTTCAAAACCCATCTTCTGAAATCCTTATCCAAATCCTCTGCCTTTCTTAAAGAGGAAGTAGCAAGAGCTGTCACTTATTTTGCAAAGCAACAGTGATGAACCTTCTTTATCATGATATTTTTTGAAAATATGAAAAATGTGGATTGGATTTTTTGGCAGAAGCCAAAGTGTGCAATGTGAGAACTAACAAGGAAAATTAATTCAATTGCTTTTATTGTAGCTATACTAAATTCTATATTTAATTTGATGTCGAGTTAGACACTGATCTAAAAAACTTGTATTCATACAAATATTCACAGCAACCTGAAGTGTGTTTTGCTAGATCATAAAAATAGTCACATCAAGGACATCAGGACTTTTTGAAGAGAAGTCCCAAAGTTCAGCAAATTTCTTTGTTTAAGGGTCAGAGAAATTTAAAACTTCTCAATTCATCTCGGCAAAAATAATACCCCAAATTATAATAAACTGTGGCTCCCCAATCATTGAACCGGTCAGAAACAAATACCTCATTTACTGAAAAACTTGTTTCTGATTATCCCAAATTTTTCACAGATTCAACTCAAATCTGTTGAAAAATTTTCATAAGTAGGAGAATGGATCACAAAAATGTAATTTCCCAGATAACTGCTCTAATCACTGGAAATGGGATAAATTTTAGCTGGGTTACTGGGGATAGTCCTCTTTTTCTCCTTCACAAGAATGGTTTCCTCCCTACCCCACAGACATTTAGAATATATATTTTTTTAAATTACATTTCTCCCTTTAAGATTTTATGCAGTTACATTCCTATCAACAATATCTCAACATTTTGATCAGTATTTCAATATTTAAGCATATTTTTGGTGGTAAAGTGGATCAGTGTCTACAGCAATGGAAAATTATCACCTTTATTAGCATAACCCCACTGCAACAGTCAAGATTCTTACTAAAAATGCTGTTTAACTTTCCTTCTGGAAAGACATTGAATATGTGTCTCTTAAATGTAATAAAGTGCCTGAATAACAATAATTTATTCTATTTCCTAACACATCTCACACTTTATTATTTGATTTCAGAGAATATTTGTTTGACTGGACTTACTTCTTTGTGTGTGTGTATCATTTGTGGAGAGTTCAGCTTCCACAGAAAAACATATACACAAAAAATCACTCCTAGAGTCCTATCCAGGGTATTTCTGTTCTCTCTGTGTGTGCATGAGCACAAATATGAAAACAGATTAAAAAATCATACCTATTTTTTGTAAATACCATGAATTCAAAGATACTTGAATTGTAGGATACTGGATTATTAGGTTGGAGGTAGCTAGAATATTTCAGGCAGACAGGCTATTGAAGTACAGAAAAAGAAAGCAAAATAAATTCTAGTTCAATTATGCATTTAAAGATAGGAATTTGGCTTTTAAATTCTTTGTTTCTTGTAGAGAGACGTGTGTGTTCTCTGGTACCCATACACATCATTAACAAGAAAAGACAGATTATGATGAAGAGACTGTGTGTAAATAAAAAAAAAAAAGCTGCACATATTTTAAAGACATAGAAGCAGAAAAATGTGTGAAACTTTTTATTAGGCTTGAAAGTGTTTTAATTAATGAAGTTATTTTTAAAAGATACAATACTTTTTCTGATAGCTTATTCTCAGTCTGTTTCTCATCTTTGAATAAAACTCCTTGTTCTCTTTCCTGGTAACGTGCTCTGAAGGAGACAATGTGATAATACCCGCTGCTTTGAGTATCTTCCTGAATCAGAGGAGAGAAAAGATCTCCCTTTCTTAGTCTGGTGTCCATGGTTAGAAAATCAAATTCATAACTTTTCTTAAAATTGGAACAATCCACCATCCTAAAGTTCAAGATGTAATCATTTGTGAAAGCTATGAAATGTGGGATCTCATTAAATCTTGAGCGCTCATCTGGAATTTCAGGTTTGTATACAGACTTCATGCATGGGTTTTGTATGACCAGTGTCAACCATCTTCCCCATTTAGCTAAAGAATATTTTAATTTCTACTGTCCTGCCTTCATGCAGTGACAATAAAGTCATCTCAGGTAAAGGATACATTAAATGAAATCAAGCACATGGGAAGGATTCATTTGATCCCATCCATGTATCTCCTTTTCTAGTTTGGTCAGTGCTGAGAAATAAGCACTTCTATCTCATGATTCATCTCATCCCAAAGTAGACAGCTAAAATAGGTCAGATGAATCATACTCTGAAAAATGCTGCTATTTTTCCATTTATTATAAAGGGAGCCTAGAGGCAAAATCATAGATAAGGATGCTACTGTGGTAGATTTCTAATGCTACATGAGATGAATCCAACTCATGATGTATCTCCTATCAAGCAGCACTGACAGCAAACATGACTGCAAAAGCTTGTGATGTTTTCAAAGGAAGGGACGTGGAGAACTGACTTTGAAAAAAAAAATACTGATCAGTTAATGATTGTAATAAAGATGTAAAGTACCCATATTTGTTATGGATCCGTTTCATCATAAGTCAAGGATAAAGTTATACCTCGTTAACTGAATTAGTTGGAAAAAAAAAGCAGGAGAAGCCAAAATGCTATTGGAATATTCAGCGGTTCAAATCCATATGTCTGATTTTGATTCACATTCCTTCTCTATCCCCTAGGCATCATGACAACCCTTGTGAGCTATAGTGCAGGACCGATTGGCACAAACTCTATCAGTTTGTATGAATAAACACAAGTGCTGCTTCTCTCAACTTTAGCACTTTGATTTTCGTAGTTAAAAAAGGAAGAAAATGAATGTCACTCCAGTAGTTTTTAAATAGAACATTATGAAACTTCAGTAAATCACTTCTATTGAAATTACACACAGAACAGTGTAACAGATGCAAAGTGACTGATACTTGCAAATGTACTTGCTAAACATCTAAATAGTTTCACCAAGCCAATGTAGAGGAACTAGTACATTAAACTCCAATAAAATTCTGTAGTGGAGCATTACTAATTTGCTGCTTCTGTGCAAATGATTTGAACAAGTAGCTATACTTGAAAGATGAATAAGAATCAACATCTGCAACATTAGGATGAAGATGTAAGGCCTGAAGTAGTTGGGAGAAATTAGTAATAACAAGGAGCTAGGAAAAATATCAATAAAAGTGTTGGACCCTTGTAGAAGAAATGGACCTCAGCTGTGACCTGTTGCTCAATCAGTTAGTTTGGTAAGTGAGGAGCTTAGCGAGAGAATAAACCAAAATCAGAAATCCAAAGCTGGTTGGTTTTTTTTTTGTTTTGTTTTGTTTTCCTAGCTAAGATTATCCTTGCCACTGAAAACTGTAGTTTCTTTTTTTGTCTTCCATCTTATTTGCTTATGAGTTTCTATTACAGCAACAGCCTCCAGAGTATTAAGGCTTACACCAGAAGTTAGTGAAAAGATAATGGTCTTTGTGCATTTTTGCTAACAAAAGAATCAAGCAAGTTACAGCAAAATACTGGTAGATAAATGAGTCTTCTGAGCAAAGCACTGATCTGTAAGGCAAGCTGGTTTACAACAGTACAAAGAAAAGAGTCCTACTCTATCAAACACATGAGAAACTGTCACTTTTGTGAGTGAAGAGGAAATGCCCACCAATCACAGTGTTTTCAATACCCTGAATATTAGACAGCTATAAATATTGGCAAGTAATCACAAAATGGCTGAGGTTGGCAGGCACTGATAAAGATTGTTTAGTCCAAACACCCTGCTCAAACAGGATCATGTACAGCAGGTTGCCTGGGGCCATGTCCAATCACGTTTTCATTTTCTCCAAGGATGGAGACACCACAGCCTCTCCGGGAAACCTGCTCCAGTGCTCAATCACCCTCAGAGGGAAAAAAGCTTTTCTTTATGTTTAAAAGCAATTTCCCATGTTTCAGTTTGTGCCCATTGCCTCTGGTCCTGCCACTGTGCACCACTGAGATGTATCTGATCCTGTCTTGTTTGCTCCCCACAGCCATCAGGTATTTACACACAATACTAAGATTCCCCTGAGCCTTCTCTTCTCCAGGCTGAACAGTCCCACCTCTCTTAGCCTCTCATTCTGTGACAGATGTTCCAAGCCATCTTTACTCATCTTTGTGGCACCATGCTAGACTTGCTTCAGTAAGTCCATTTCTCCCCTGTACTGGTCAGCCAGCACTGGACAGAGCACTAAGTAAAGCACTGGAGCAGGGAAGTTCATCTCCCTTGACCCCCTGACAACACTGTCTAATGCAGTCCTCGAGGCTGTGAGCCATTTTTTGCTGCAAGAGCACACTGCTGGCTCATGGTCAGTTTGCTGGCAGCCCTGACTTCCAGGTCCTTCCCTGCCAAGTGGCTTTTCAGCTGATTGACTCCAGCCTATCCTGGTGTTTTTCTTCCTCAGATGCATTTCCCTTTGTTCAATCTAATGAGATTCTTTGCCCATTTCTATAGCCTTTGGAGGTTCCTGTGAATGTCAGCACCTGCTTTGGTATACAGTTTTGTATTATCTGCCAACGTGCTGAGGGTACACTCTGTCCCATCATCCAGCTCATCAATGAAGTTAACAATGTGTTAACAAAAGTGAAGTTTAACAATGAATGTTAAACAGCACTGACCACAATATTGACCCTTGGGACAAGCCACTAGTCACTGGCCCCCAGTTGGATTTTGTGTCTCTGGTCACAACCCTCTGAGCCAACAGTTCAGCCAGTTTTCAACCCTTAGTTGCCAAACCTATTGTCAATCTTTTACTGTCCAATCAATTACTCTCCATTTATCTAGGCTGTACTTCATCATTTTGTGTATGAAAATGAAGACTAACTAAAGTCATTGGTCTGCACTGAGCTGGTTATTTCATCACAGAAGGCTGTCAGGTTAGTTGAATATAATTTCTGCTTTATAGATCCATGCCAGCTATTCCTAGTCACCTACTTGTCCTTAGTATGCTTGTAAATGATATCCAGAATAATTTTCTTTGTCACCTTCCCAATATAGCATTATATAGAGCTTTATATATAGATTTTTTTTTAATGGCTTTATTGGAAAGCTGGTAAATCTTGCTATATGAAAAGTCTAATTTTTTATATTTTATCTATACCAAATATTTAAGTTGTGCACAGATTTTTTCAAGGTACAAAGTTAAAACAATACCTGGATCAACAAAGAAAAGAACCTGCATTGAGCCAGATAGTTTAGAAACAAATTGAAACAAAAACACACAGGACTTGGAGATAAATAATAAAAATGTGGCATCCCAATGAAAGCAAAACTGAAGAAACGGGTAGGTTTTTCACAAAATCATGAATGTCATTCTACCCCAGGCTGCCCAACAACAGGGTAGAAAGGAGCCAGTTGTAGGTCAATTACCATCCAGTATAAAATATTTTTTTCTTAGCACCTAAACTGGAGTTTAAAGAGTAAAAGAGTAAAATCTATCTGACCTAAAGCATAGGTATTGTGCATACATTTTTGATAGCAGCTGAAATCAGAGGGGGAAAATATCATTATAAATACTTAAAAGTATCCAGAAACAGGCCAGAAAACAGGAAACTTTGTGCTGCTCAGGTAAATAAGATCCCTGCTTTTACAAGAAAATCCTCTTGTATTTGGTTTACGTGGCAAGGTTTTAGTATCCAGAGGGCTGCAGGGGTGGTTTCTGTGAGAAAAGACCAGGGACTGCCCCATGCCAGACATGGCCACTTTCAGATGGCTTCAAAACAGACCCACTCCTGCCCAAAGCTGAGCCCATCAGCAGTGCTGCTGGCCCTTCTGTGTTGACATATTTAAGAAAGGGTAAAAGATGCTTTGCAGCATCTGAGAAAGGAATAAGAAAAAAATGTGAGAAACAACATTTCAGATCCCAAAGTTGGTAAAGAAGGAAGGGAGAAGGTGCCTCAGGTGCCAGCACAGGGATTCCCCTGCAGCCTGTGGAGAAAACTATGATGATGGGGTTGCCCTCCCTCAGCCCGTGGAGGACCCCATAACAGAGCAGGTGGACATCTCCTCCGTATTCTCAGCAGCCTTTACTAAATGAGCAAATAGAAGCAGAATGCAGTAATAGTGGAGAATTGCAGAATCACACCATCACTGAATGTTTGAGACTAGAAAGGATCTGTGGAGGTCCTTTAGTCCAACCCCATGCTCAAGCAGAGTAACCTACAGCAGATTGCCCAGGACTGTGTCCAGACAGCTTTTGTATACTTTCAAGTATGGAAACTTCCCAGCCTCTTTGGGAAACCTGTTCCAGTGCTCAGTCACTGTCACAGTAAAAAACCCCAGGCTTATTGATGAAAGAAGATAAAGACAGCAAAGGGAGAAAATTCTGAGGCTTGTGAGTCATGCCAAACTTTTGCAGCATAAAACCCCCATGTCTTGTCCCAGATATACTCAGAGAACCTGGACTGTTCTGATATTATACAATCACACTTGTTTCCAATGTATTCAACATTGGAAAAAGCCATCTGAGCCAATATGGAAGCTACCTTGCAAATGTTCAAGTGCGGAATCACAATACAGAGGATAACAGGCTTCTTAGACTGTACCACAAGTACAGAACATTGTTAATTATCTTATTCTGAGGGACAGGATCTGACTTCTTTATGCCCCCTGTAATTTAGACGTGCATAATTTAAAATGGGAATCAGTATTCTCTGCAGTTGAAAATGGATAATTGTGCCTTCAAAGAAATATATTCTCAGGGAACTTTCTCAGGTCTAGATATGTAGGGTCAAGAGATGTGTATTTTCTGCAGATATAAAAAAGAAAAAAGAAACACATTTAGTTCAGGTGCCCTTGTGCTTTTTAACTAAGTAGAATGCCTTCAGCCAGGGGAATCAAAGCACTTAAATTGTACAAATTGTACCCACATTTAAATTGAAACAATAATTCAGGTATTCCATAGAAAAAGATTTCTACAGCTCTTTATTTACTTTTGCAGTCAACATCCCATTATTTGTTTACTTAAAAATTATAGAACCCTTTTTTCCAGAAGCTATTCACTTGATTTTGAATATGTCCCTTGATGGGAAGCTCTGCAGCTTGTTTCTTTTCCAGTATGTGTCCCTGAGAAGAGTCTTTAAAATAGAACTGCAATGTCCTTAAGTTTTCTGTTAAGATCAGTCACTTCCCTACTCCTGTTACAGATAAAAATGGAGCATGTTTAAGAACTCAAAGACAAATGTGTTTGCTGTTGTGGTTTTTTAATTTGTGTTTGTGTTTGGTTTTTTTTTTTTTTTTCCCCTGACTCTTTATCAGTGCTTCAGGATTCTGCCTCAAAGGCCTTAAGAACAGAACAAACAAAAATGCATTTCTTCTGCAATGTAGGACAGGAGAAAATCTTCATGTATGTATTTTGCATACTTAATCAGCTGTATGTATTCTTGCACAAATTATTCCTAGAGATTGTCTAGAGAGGCTATTAGACTAATCTCCTATGGTAGATGCCATCTAAACTCCAAATGGCACAGGGCCAGCATACAAATAATTTAGTTAAGCAAAAGATACAGAAAGAAATTTCAAAATGGAATATAATTCCACAAGAAATCCTACAATTTGTGAGTAGGTGTAGTTCAATTTGAACAAACTTGTCTCACTACATCACAAATCTCAGCTTTCTGTAACTTGCACACTTACTTATGATAGTGCCAAATAGTAATAGCATGTTTTTATTTTTCTTACGTGAGTAATCGCATTCATCCTTCATGATTGTAAGGGTCTTCCCAAGACTCAAGGTCATCTTCTTTCATCCAGAACAGAATCCATGGCAGAGTGTAGGCTACAGGTGCAGTAAAACTTTAATCCCACATGACTGTTTTCTGTGCTAAAGAAACACAGACTGAACGTCAAGATTAAGCACAAGAAATTTCTCTTTGAGTGTGCTGAAATTTGAACTTAGACCCACAGGAAGCTTTAAAAGAAAGCAAGTCTCTCGAAAAATGTCAGCTCTAACTTTCTGGGTTTTGTCACTTGAACAGTTAGTCAATCATTTGAATGTATTCTACAGGTTGTTTTCATTGCGGGTGGGGGGTGGACAACAAACAAAATACCCTAAGATAATTATTTCATTTTCATGCTAAATTTTTCCCTGAGGAAAAAAAAAATTCAATCAGAAAACTTTTTTAGTCCCACTCTTTTACGAACAAGGTCTCCTTGCCACTGTGCAGTTTTCTCTGTATTAATTATACAATAAGCCTTTGCTAACATCATTTTATAGTCCATATTCAATTAAATCAAAACACCAAGTGTGACATTAAGTTTCATTACCAGGCTCCATATAAATAGACAGATTTTCTGCACCAGTTTGCTAGAAAGCCATGATTTTATAGTAAACTCTTCATTGTAAAATGTAAAGTAGATTTGAAGGTCTTTCTGATGTCCAAGAGGGGAATGTGCAACAAAAAAAATGAAAACTTTGCATTGTTTTTTTCATCTTCAAATGTGATGTTCAGAGCTAACACCTAGGGTTTGGAGTTTGGAATTTGGAATATCAAAGACAGAAGTACAATCTGGCATAGTAAGATACTTGTTTAATTTATTTAAGTATTCATGAAAAAAAATGAAAAAAAAAAAAAAAAAGCTTGTCCCCCAAAATGTTTTTTTTTTTAAAATTGGGTATCAGCATGAACTCTGAGCTAACTTTTATTTTCTGTGAAAACTGTTTAGATACCAACACATTAGGTGCTTGACAGTTGTCCAAATATACTAAAATGCAAACTGGGGATATAACAGAATAATAAAATTCTGAGGAAGTCATAGATGTTTATGGGAAGCTCCACCCAGAAAGCATGGGTCAATCTATACTGCATCAGGGAAAAAAAGATCTAGCTGGAAAGAAAAGATAAAAGAAAACAAAATTTATTTTTAAGAAACCAAGCTACAGATTTAGGTGAGACACTGATTCTCTGATAACTGTGGAGTTTTTAATACAATTTCTTAAGATCATCACATAGAAAAGGATCAAAGGGAAAAGTAGTATATGTTCCTAGGTAATGATCAAAGAAATTTTTTAAACTTGTACACTGCCACGCAGGATGAGGCTTCATGTATTCAGGCACAGAAGAAACCCAAAATAAAGGTATCTTCTTTCCTTTGTTCTGGCTGTCTGGAATCATTCGTTTAAGAAATCTTTTGAGAAATTTCTTTACCTGCTTGGATTGTTTGATCCATCGTGTGACATACTGCATGGAACCCTTGATTTACAGATCTTTAAGGACACCTATGTTAAATATTCAGTGACAGGATAAGAGGCAATAGGCACAAACTGAAATCCAAGAAATTCCATTTAAACTTAATAAGAAAAAAATTATTACTGTGAGGGTGATTAAACACTGGAACAGGTTGTGGAGCCTCCAGCCTTGGAAATACTTAAAAACTGAGTTTCGAGTAACCTGCTCTAAGTGACTCTGCTTTGAGCAGAGAGTTGGACTAGGCACTCTCCACAGGTGCTTTCAAACATCAACTGTTCTGTGTCTGTGTGGTTAAGTGATACTGCGAAATAGCATGGTCTTTATAAGACTTCTGTTAAAGCCTCAAAGAAGAAAATTCTAACATTAAAAGACATACAGACATGTTTCCACATAATTTGCTCCTTTTCCCAGTGAGTAAGGCACATCTTTGTTTTTAAATCTTAGATGAGTTGGAACAGAACAGTTATTTAAATTTATACATAAATTCTTCATGAATCCATAGGGGAAAAAAACCCCATCGTTCACAATGTTATGAATGAGGTCATGAAATCTTGTAGATAATACTTGTTTGTGTGATATGTACCATCTTTTTCAAACGTTCATTTTAAGTCTACTGTCAAGTCATACCAGGAAACC
The DNA here is from genome assembly GCA_035590215.1 of Microhierax caerulescens. Taxonomy (NCBI): domain Eukaryota; kingdom Metazoa; phylum Chordata; class Aves; order Falconiformes; family Falconidae; genus Microhierax; species Microhierax caerulescens. The sequence goes on along the minus strand of JAVJGJ010000014.1, from coordinate 13,452,842 downwards.
AGAAATATACTTGCTTTTATGAATAATTCAACCAAAAATATTGCCAAAAAGCAAATTATCACAGTGGCATGAAAGGTTGGAAAAATTTAAAAGACCAAAACACCCCACCAAAATCTACCTCTCACACACATACCTGTGATCCACTTCCAGGACATTAAAAAGCAGACAGATGGATGACAATTAGAAGGGTAATGACAGGACAAGAAGATGAAAATTTTCTCCATATTAATCAGAATTTGGCTTGCTTTTAAGTTTAAAGTTATGCAACTAAATTTAATCTGATTTTCAGATGTAGTAAGTGCTGCAGCTTCATTAACTTCAATATGGATGCTCAGCCTCCTATGAGAGCAAGGTCACCTTTCGTTAGGTGCTTAAGTATGCGTTTCATGGCCTGACTTATAGAAGTACTACACCCATAACATCCACAGAACTCTGAGGAATTTCAACACCTGTGAAAAATAGGATTTTAATATCTACTTCTAAGCATGGAACTTTGTGATTGATTCTCATTAAAGAAATCACTAACACAGTTGTGGAAGTACAGAGTTGATTGCATGCAAGAGCAGCACTTCTAGAAAATTTTATATTCTCATTATACTGTGAAAACAAGAAACAATAACATTTAAGATCATTCTTCATTTCAAGTGACATTAAATTTCTCTGATTAGTCATACTTTTTCCAAGAAAATTTTTGAAGATTTTATTTTTCTTATATTTTCAACCTAGCATAACATACTGAAGAAACAGTGAAACAAATCGTTACTCAGTTTGGACTTAAAAGAGGACTATTCATACCTGCACCGGTTCCCCAGTTACCAAAGTTCATAAACTTCATGGAAGAGTTGACAAAGAAGTTTCTATCTCTCAGTAAAGCTGATGGCAGATATTGGTGATGTCTTTTACATATATATATATAACATATATAAATACTATATATTAATATACTGCTATTACTGGCTTCTTCATAGATAGTAGTGATGTCTTAAAAAAATACATTACCAGTTTTGAAGATAATTCTGTTTTGAATACCTTTCAACTTAAGACTTAAAACTTTCTCTAATGGGAAGGACTTTATTTGAACTGGAGGAGTTGTGTCTTAGTAACCCTGAGAGGGAAATATACTGTTAACAAAAAGAGGGAGAGTAATTTTGGAGAGCCATTTTACCATTTGTGACCATATATTGCCATACTGGGGTTTAAAATAAGTTTCTCGTTTGGCTGGGATTAGCTCCTTCATGGTTCTGTGTATTTCATCTGGACCATTAAAATACATGTACCTAATAAGCTGGCAGAAAAAAAAATCATAATATAAAAAGTTGAAAATTGATGCCAGTTTTATTTATGGACTGTTATAAGAGTTCATTGAGTTTTGAGTATGCATCATAAAGAACTTATTATACTTATAATATTGTAAATTATCACAGAATAGATACTGTTAAGGGGAAAAATAGCAATCAGTTTTAAATTTCATTTTACTGTTCAAGTGGGACTCACTTCCAGACTTAGAAACTTATATATCAGTGTCAACATATATAGGTAGGAGTGTAAGTTCCCATTAGGTAGGCAGTGGAGATGTAGCTAATTCTGAGCTGGAAGCTAGAATGGAGCCATTTGATTCACGTTAAAGCACGTTTAGGATTCAATCTATTTGTTAACATATCTGTCAGTGCCATTTGAGAGGCTGTAAGGGATTCAAGAAAAATACAAAGGAATGGTGAATATGACACAAGACATTTGAAAGGTCTGTGCAGTTCCAGACCACAAGCCGAAGGCCGGGTAGGATACCCCACAGAAACTAAAATGGCTCTAGATGTCATTTTTAGGCAACCGAATGAAGATTTTTTTTTCAGGAGAGCATTCAGTTACCTAACTGTAGGTGTCTAACACATAAGGAATGATTTCTTCACCACATCTACTAGTCCTAAGCAGGTGTTTCAGATACTGCAGGGGGTCCCCCATCAGACCACTCAACCTATTCACAGGTAACTAACTTTTCCCCCCAGTACATGGTCAGTTGAATAGCCAAGAAGGCACCAGTTACTATATTGACTGAATCATTTTTGGCTGTAGACACCTAAATTTTATTCTCTTAATCTGAAAATGGGCCATGCCTCCTTTTCTGGAAATTCTTCACATTCTCTGATATAGGTGAAAACCAACAGAGATTTAAAAAAAATAATAAAGAGAAAAATAATAAAGAAATAATTAAGAGAATAATCTTTGTAAAAAGATTTGTGATGTAGCATTATAAACACACATCTGATTACAAAAAGGCTCTTCTTATTGTTTACAGGTAATATAAGTACAATTCCTAATATAAGTTCTGCCAAGTTGAGAGACACTGGCCCAGGCTGCCCAGAGCAGCTGTGGGTGCCCCATCCCTGGCAGTGCTCAAGGCCAGGCTGGATGGGG
>JAVJGJ010000014.1:13429995-13444126 GCA_035590215.1 Microhierax caerulescens | reverse complement strand
CTTTTCTTTTCTTTTCTTTTCTTTTCTTTTCTTTTCTTTTCTTTTCTTTTCTTTTCTTTTCTTTTCTTTTCTTCTTTCCCTTCAAAAGACAGAATATCTGATAAAATCAGGTAGAAGAAAAGATTGACAAACGTAATGTAAGCTATTAAGTACAAAGAAGTGGAATATTGACATTTTCCCAGGAGACTGGAGCTCTCATCAAGGACCTCATGGCAGTGCAAACTTTTGAGAAGACAGTCTGTGAAATTTGTCTCATCTAACTATAGACACTGAAATAAAATAAGCCATATCCAGAAAGTGCTTACTTTACTTATACTTTATTCATTCATTGTAAGGGAATCTAAGACAAAAGACTCCCAACACATATGCCTGCATGAATCACACCAGTTTTGTGTATATTGTTTTATTTCAGTATTTCTTTCCAGTTAGTTGTTTATGCTAGTAATGAAATAGTTTAGAAAAAAAAAATTAATCATAGCTATTGCTTTTCACACTCTTTGCAGTTTCCAGTAGCTCTAAGCACAATTTAAATGGCCAAAGAAACTTTGTTTTTAGTGAAATGCTATACATATAAAACACTTTCTACAAGTGGAATGGAACATGTGATACCGTTCAAAGACATGCAGGTGCAAGACATGTTACTTGGAAGGATATTCACAAAGACACAGACAGAAGCTGAAGATACTGGTAGTCCTGGAACTATGACATTTTCTTTGAGAAATCTTCTCGTGTTTCCTTGCCACCCAGATTACACTTTTTCCTTCGATAGGAAATATAATTATTAGCTGCCTTCCCAAGCTCCCTCAGTGCCCTTTCTAGTAATTTTAATATTACCAAGTGCTATTCTTAATCATATATTCTCTTTGTCAGGAATGAATCAGGTTAATTTCTCTCCTGATGTCCCTCTGCATATTCCACTGAGGTTAAGCATCACCTGACCACGAGACTTTACATACTAACTAGCATGAAGTCACTGAAATTCCAAAGACTGGTAAACAGTATTATTTCCATGCAGTAGTAAATACAATTTAAGCATGATTACCTCTGTTTTATCTTTGTCATATTCTGTTTTAAACACAACATTTGCATTTGCAAAGCCTACTTTAAAGATACTCTCATGTGAGAGTAAAACTTTGCCTGGTGTAAGTTTCAGTGAAAATGCGGATGCACTTTTTTTATCCATCTGGTCTATGACATCAAAAGGATCCTTCCTAACTGTTTGCACAGCTTTAATCACTGAAGTCTTGAAATGCCTTACAATCAGTAATATATTTTTAAATTTTCACATATGCTCTAAGAATTTTTTTTTTATATAATCCACATTTATTCAGAAGGTTGTCAAAACAGAGCATAAATAGGTTACAAAATTTGCGTTAGATCTGTAAACTCTCAGTTTGAATTAGGAACTGACTTCCAGGGTAATGTTCAGTTGTTTAAATTTAAACATTTATTGCCATTTGAAGTATCTGAGTACAGCAGAGATATCTGCAAGGGCCCAGGAGACACGACAGAAGATGCACTGGAGACCTGTAACCTTTTGAACTGGCTGCAGAAAGTAAAGGAGATGTCAATATGCATCTGAAAAGCCACTAAGCTGTGCAGGTTTAGGCAACTAAGTCAATTGGGAACCTATTCTTTTTACTCAGGCTTGAAGTTTCTGTGTTTAGACAACTGAATTAAGCATATACATAGCACTTTAAGTTACTGATAAGGACTGTACTCCTTGGGCAATCTTTCCTACTCAACCCTTCAATGGTATAAAGAAGGGAAAAAATATGTTCCAAAACTATGCAGCAATAGAATTTCTCATACCACACTAAGACGTACAGTCAGTGACTTTGAAAAGGAAAGATTAATTAATGTAACAAGGGAGACTGGGCAGCTGGGCAGCCTTGGATGTTAGATACTGCCACAATATATCTGGAGACAATGAACAAGCTGAGAAAGAATTTTTCTGTTTTTGTTCCCAAACCTTGAAAATTATCACTAGCTAAAATTATCACTAGTGCCAGAGGAGGATTATGAAGAAAGAGTAGCTTTTTGTCATGAGGAAAACTCAGGAAGTACGTCAGCTTAGGCTGTGCTACTGTGTAAAAATGACAAGCCTGACAAAGTCCCAGCACAAACTGTTGAAAACAAATGTGATTAATTGAAATTATTGGCATCCTAAACTAACTAAAGTTTCTAAGAATCAGTTGAAGGAAAGGTTAATGATTAGATTTCTTAGTTTTTAAGAACTTTAGCTATGTTAGAGATGCAAACATGACAGCTGTTTTCCCATGCAGTTTTGGTGTTAGAGGTCTCAGAAAGCTGAAATCAACCCATACTGGAAGCGGTTTTCTTCTAATGAAGAATGGTCGAAGAGACAAGTTTTACAGGACTAATCTAAACTGAAATTACAGAATCATATACTTTGTTGTTTTGGTGGTTTAAATACTTTAAAATTATATGCAATTGATCTTATTCTTATGTTGAAGATGTGGCCTTACAACAATACTTATGGTTTCCTGGTTGCCTACTGGGAACAATAAGGCCAAAAGACTTTTAGATTTTGTTTCTTTTCTCCAAGTGTTTGAATGTGTGAAGCTAGTTTAGAGTAAGATATTGTAAGTAAGATTACAACAGCTTTTAGTCACTGCAGATAATTGGTAAACCCTAAAATTGCTTTCATGTAGGCACACCTGATTTGTGATGCAGCGTTTTTATTTCCCTGGAGTGAAAATTACCAGAATCTAACTGCAACAGGAGAAAAAGCTTTGGACTGCAGAAAGAACAGTGAGCAAAAATGGTAGTTATTCTTACAAACATAACAGACTTACCATTTTTATGGTATAAATGTTGCCCTCTCTTTTAATTTTATTTCTTCCTCTTCTTCCTTTTTTTCTTTTTTTTTTTTTTTTTTTTTTTTTGTGTGCAACCCCATGTTTAGGAAGCTTACTGCTTTAGAAAGTACGCCAGACCCCATAACAGGGATGAAAAAAAAAATGAAATATGAGGCTGAGGTCCTCAAAACAAATAAAACTCATCAAATGAAGCAAAGTGACCTAATTCAAGTGACCTTTATTTTAAGTGTAGACTTTATGAAAGCAATCCTCTTCTTTGGAGATGTCAGAGTGTGTTGCTGAAATACAATACATGTCAACGAACATATCATATTTTTCTGCTGGTGCACAATAGAGCTTTGTGCTAGCTTAGTGGAATTTAAGGATGAAGTATAGATTTCACCCATGATCTTGTTACATGGTAGGCTTCCATTTTGTTTTCTGCTGCAAATCCAGGAGCTAATTTTACTATTAAATCCTCCATGTTCTAATATAAGTATTTACCTGGGTTTATCCTTGTACTTTAACAAAGGAGTTAGCTGAGATGTAAAGACTGTCAGTCCCTAAATTTTCATGAGGAGATTTGTTTAGGTTGAGGTAGTGGCAAAACAGGGCCAGCTCACTGAGTGGCATAAACTTTTAAGTTTTTAAGTACTAAACGACAGAAGTATAGCAGGTGGATACCTGTTTCTATTCTAAGTTTCTGTTGTGTGACACATTCTCTCAGTACAGAATACACTCACACTGATCAAGGTTCCTGCCTGTGTGGTCCAGCTGTGATCAGCATCTTAGACTCAGGAGTATAAAATACTTTATTTGAACTGGGCAATGTACCTCAGTCTGGAAAGACATACACATGTGGTGTTTCCACCTTGGGTTCAGCCATTTGCATGGTGGCCCATGCAATTTGTTCCCATGGAGGAGCTAATATTTTCACTATTTATTGTTTTCTGACTTAGTTGGAAAAAGTTGACAATGGTCTCATTAGCCACATCACCCAAGCCAATTGCTTTGCCTTTCTCCATAACTAAATCCAGGTAGTAGTTTTCACCCAGTTTACTATCATGGTTTGGTCTCCTGTCCCAAATGTGTTATAAGCTAAAGCTATGTAGAGTTCACCTGTGCTTGTGCATACACCTAAAAAATTAACAGGGCAGATGCAGGCTGAACATTTGGAAAAACTTCCTCAGCAGCCATTATCTGTGCTTAGTTTGTTTTTCTAGCACTGCTAGAGGTAGAGTTGGGCAGATGTGGTTAGTCTCACTCACCCGAGCAACACTTTAGTCAGGCAGTACTCCACTGCATGGTAACATATATTAGGAAAACATGGCTGAAGCTAGATTTTTCCCTCCTGATCATTCAAGAGGGACCTCCATACCAGCTCAGTATTTATTAGATCAGAATATCTGAGTGTATTTGGATGTCTAACTTCAGATTTTTTTAGTTTAAATATCAAATTTGCTTTCCAGGCACTCAGAGCAAATCACAAGAATCACATCCCACATGAAAACACACCACCATTTCAATGAAGGATGATGGTTTCTGACTAGCCAACCAGAAGCCTTCCAAAAGGAAATGATAACACCTTGAGAATTTAGTACAAAAAATCTGACAGGTGGTCAATAGTTTTGTATTTTCACACATCCAACATCCATTCCTAGGGAGTGCTCAAAAACAATTAAAAAAAGGCAAGCCTGCCAGCATGACATCACTGGCAGGGTAATCTCCAGTAATATGCAGAACCATGTTTTTGTTATTCTTAGGAATAGCTTTATCTTTGGTCTTTCCACAACAAAGCTCTCAATCATTTGCCAGTGCAAGAGGAATTCTGTGTTTTAATTACACCCTGTTTTCCCTGTGCTATCTTTAGCATTATATGGCTGGCAACATTGCTTTCATATAAGTTGATTATTTCACTTCGTCACTAATGCTAGGGAAAAGCAGTAACAAAGTGCATGAAAAGAACAGAGCATGTATTAAGAACAGAAAACAGTCACGGAAAGGGAACTGAAATGTGACTCTCTTATGATCTTGTGACCATTGTACTAGTTGAACTATTGAAACTAAGAGCCACAGCACATGTATCATTACTATTAAAGTTAATATTGAAATGCATCTCAAAATATTTCATAAAATGTAATAATGACCTAGTGTTTTTTCAAAACCTCTATGTCTTCAAAGGTTACATTTATGTACATAATACATTTTATATGTTCTAGAATCATCCTTATACATGCAAAGAGAGTAATTATAAACAATATACAAGTATGTGTGTGATGATCACATTTTTTCTTGGAGTCATGGATAATGCTGGCCTTTATGACATTCAGGATTTATAAACAGAAGTTGTACTCAACCTGATAACTCCCTGATGACAGTGCTAGGGTAGCAGACTGTTGGAAAAGGCAGAACTGAAAAATCTTTGCTTGTAGTTTCCTGAAAAAACACAGATGTCATGCTGTGTGTAATCACATGCTAACTATTAAGATAGAACAACTATTTAATAACAACTGTCCCATCACTTCCATTGTTCTTTCTTTGAATGCAGTTCTTAATATACTGCTTTTAATGAGTCAGGCTTGATGCAGGTGTTTTTGAAAATCCAGATGTTTCTATACTCGTCAAGGGAAGGTGAAGAGATATATAAATATATACATTCTTTTTAAAAAAAACAGAGATGTGATTAGGATTATTAGTGTCCCCTCACTTTCTAAATAAATTCAGATTAACATCCAGTTCATCCAGTGGGTCAATATCTTCTAATCAGATTTTCCATAAAATGCTATTGTAATGTGAGTTTTCTGTATTGCCAGCATCATAAACATCATCAGTATTGAGTCATTTCCTTGTTTACACATGAACAAAATATTGCATTGAGCTCTCTTAAGAGCTACTGATTACTGGTATTACATTTGGTGATGATTTGCAATAAAGAAATGATTAAAAGGGTGCTCATGTGAGCACCTTGTTAATATGTTATTCCCTCTTCAGTCCTATAAGAGTACCTCTGAAGTACTCCAGGATCAATCAAGTACTCGCGAACAGGCCTTCAAACCTGTTTGTAAATATGCTCTTCAAAATATTGCCTTCTGTAAATAAACTGAGAGGGATATGCAGCATGATTCTAGCTTTGCAACAAGAACTTGGGTAAGAGGGAAAATATGATAGGGACCATACCCAAAACTACTTACTTATTTTGTGGCATGCTCCAGATAATTCATTTAACTAAATGGCTTGAAAGATGCCCTGTTTATTTTGGTTTTTGTATTAGAACAAATTTATTTTATGCAGTAGAAGGTACTAATACCCTACATCTTAAGACAGAAGAAACATTGTGGTTGGAAGGGACCCCGATAACCTCTGGTCCATCCTGCCTGCCCAAAACTGCAGGTCAGGCTGTTTCCTCAGGGCCATATTCAGCGAGGTTTTGAATATCACTAAAGATTAAGACTTCACCATGTCTCTGGGCAAGCAGTTCTACTGTTTGGCTATTCTCACAATCAAAACATTTTTCTTACATTTAAGTACAATTTCCAATGTTAATATGTTATACTATATTAGTATACCTATTATTTTATACATTTGTTTTATTGTTATTTTACTATACATATTATTATAACTATGCTGATATGAAACACAACCACCATGGAAAAAATTGATGAGATATTATTCTGGCAGTTTTAGTGATGAGATTTTAGGCCCAATGAAAGCATAAGATCTAAACTGATAACATTGCATTTTTGCAATTGGTGCAATTATTATTGCAATTAAATAAGATAAAACAATTGCAATTAAATAAGATTTTTAAAAATGCAATTAAATAAGCTAAACCCTGTGAATACTTTCTTTCTGTTTACATAATAAGCCTTTAGTTGGAAACATCCAGAATAGTTTATTTCAATGCCTAAATCAGTAGTAAAAGCTCCAGTTGAGTGTCTGCCCAGTACCACCAATAGTAAAACCTCCTAACGAAAACCAAAACACACATCAAAATTTGTTTTGATTTCTTAATAAGGCTGATTATGCAACAAATTCCCTCCCAAAAAAACTGGACTGAGTCCTCCAGCTCTTTAGTAGAGGTAGACACGTATTTTATTTTTCCAAAATGTAGCTGAAGTTTAACATTGTATTTCTGTTTAGTAATGCTTTACAGATGCTAAATTACAATTGTATGCTGGTGTCATGGTTTAACCACAGCTGAAAACTAAACCCCACATAGCTGCTTGCTCAATTCCCTATGGTGGGATAGGGGAGAGCATCAGAAGAGTAAAAGTTAGAAAACTTATAGGTTGAGATAAAGGCAGTTTAATAGGTAAAGCAAAAGCCGTGCACACAAGCAAAGCAAAGCGAGGGATTCATTCCCCACTGCCCACGGGCAGGCAGGGGCTCAGCCATCCCCAGGGCAGCCGGGCTCCATCACCTGTAATGGTTACTTGGGAAGACAAACGCCATAATGCCAAATGTCCCCCCCTTCCTTCTTCTTCCCCCAGCTTTTATTGCTGAGCCTGATGCCATACGGTATGGGATATCGCTTTGGAGAGCTGGGGTCAGCTGTCCTGGCTGTGTCCCCTCCCAGCTCCTTGTGCACCCCCAGCTCAGTCACTGGTGGGGTGGGGTGAGGGGCAGAAAAAGCCTTGACACTGTGTAAGAGCTGTTCAGCAATAACAAAAAAAATAATCTCTGAATTATCAACACTGTTTACAGCACAAATTCCAAACAAAGCCCCATACCAGCTGAAATGAATAAAATTAACTCTATCCTGGCCAAAATCATCACAGGTAAGAAAATACCTGTGATGTCCTCATAAACACCAAACAAATTCTTTATAATCAGTGCTATTATAATGAATGCCAAACAATTCAATTATGATTAGTGCTATTACAATGAATACCAAAGGAATTCATGATAATTAGCTGCAGTAGGCTGAATAAGAAATGAGCTTAACATGAGAGATTGGAAAAGTCTCTTGAAAAGAAGCTTCAGACTTCTAGTGAATTAGTGCAGTATTATGGTTATTTAATATTGAAAGTACAACAACATGGCAAATGCTGTCTTCAAAGCAATAAGGTCTGTTTCATCCAAACAATCTCAACAGATGTGACTTCACATTGGACAGATTTTTGGTGATTCTTTTGGGAGAAGACATAGATGACAAGAGGGATTCTTCAGGTGCCTTCATGGCTTCGCTCTGCCCCACACTATACTCAAGTGGAAAGGGAACTAATATGTGTCCGTGTTAAAATCTCTATAGCTGCTTGGAGGAATAGGGAAACAAGGGAATATGTGTCAGAGTTCTCTGTTTAAAGCATGGCGCCTCTAGGTAGTGTGAAACATGAATCATTTAATTAGACTTGCGTAAGACGGTAACATCTAGTGCTCAGAGGCACTAAAGTCAATGTGTTGTCAATCTTATACAATGCAACACTTCTCATGCAATTCCTTAAAAACTAAAGTAACAGCTGCCAATCTGACCAAGTAAATGCAGCTTTCATTTGCATGCAGTTTTCAGTTTTAATCTGGTAATTGTAGGAGGATCTGTCATGTAAAATGCAGTGTCTTACTGTTTTGAGTTATTTTAATGGTAATATAAATGAATTTATTTAACCAAAACTCTCCCATTATTTGGATAATAATGCATTTTTTCTAAGGTTTAAAAGATGTGTAGGATCACTGACAATGTTATCAGTGTTTGACAAAGAAACTTATTAAGACTTCTGAAAGAATTCCCTTCCACAGTGTTCAATCTTTCTGTTTCAACAATGCTTGATTTTCTGCTTTGCTTTTATTGGTTTCATTTTCCTGAAGAGAACTGAAAAAACTTTCCATGTTGTCATTAGTTTAGCTACAGTAAATAGTTGTCTGGTTGTTTTGTATAGTTATAGCTGCTCTCCGTCAGCTGTGATTATTATTATTTAATAAAATGATTGATTTCCCTGGTACCTGTTTCTAAAATGACACATTCTTGTAGATCCTGGAGATAAAATCCCATACAAACTAGTGCTTGTTCATCCAACTCTTGTTTATTCCACATGTTCCTATTACGACTCTTCAGAGTCTATGCAACTGTTAGGCTTTGCCCAACCAACAGTTACAAAAGTTATAAAAAAAATTACCATGTCTTTCATTTTATAAAATGAGAGATTTCAGAAACCAGAATGAAGAATGTAAAGACAAATGAATTAAAAGTCAGATTGTGTTTTTTAAAGAAAACCCATGTATCTGCATGAATACGTGTATCTTTGTTATTCCAGCTGGCTTTTCTGAGAACTGCTGTTCAAATTAAACTTAGAAAATGTATCAGAATTTTCCTTCCTCACAATTTCATTTGAAATCTGTCATTCTTAAAGGAATTCATTTAAATAAAACCCCTCACAAAACATTTATAAAATGTAATTTACAGGCTTACATGAATCCTATAAATGGTCCTTTGATTAAGATCTTAATTGAGGTAGCATAGCACTCCCCTCCTGGCAGTATAAAATAAGGGAAAACATCATCTGCAAAATGAACTGAACAGGCAAGACCTTTAGATTGACTTTTATCAAACAGAAGGCTTAATCTGCACTGCGACATGTCTTAACAATTCCCACGAGTTGCATTGCATGAGTCCAAATGCCTAATTTTCCCTCTGAAGGAGAATATGTCATCTCTGCCAAAAGAGAAATACAATAGAAATATTGGTAGGACAAGAAATCATCTTAGCATAAAGTTAAGTTACCACAGCCCTTGTACTTAACGCAGCCTACTCTGTCACAGAGCAGAGTCTAACTGCTGAAAAAACAAACAAAAAACCCAACAAAATCCAAAACAAGAGCTATGAGGCATTTGACTTACCTGAGGTGTAGTTACATCATTTTTTGAGGAAATAAAGGATTGATAATGGCTTTTGATAAAATTGGTAAGACTGAAATTGTACCCTAAGCTTTTATGGAGTTTTTAAGAAGATCTCAGTATTTTTGGAAGCTAGAATTGAAACTAGAATTAAATACTGCTTTGCGATTGCTTCTTTGTAAGGTAACACAGGAAAATTTGAATTCAATTTTGAAGGGAGCTGAAGTAACTTACACATTTTGGTGTGGAAGTATTTTGCTGCACAGGGAAAACATATTGCAAATTTTTGACTAATAGGATAGGCGTAGCTGTATGTGGGAGGTGAAATATTCTAAAATAAAACCAATTGGAAATATTATTATATCTTGGGAAAATTATGATTTTTAAATGTACATAATAACAAAATTGTTAGATGCCAATAGCTCTCAAGCAAGGCAATGACTTCAATAGTAGACCTGCACCTCGTGCGCTGGTTAACTTCTGTATTTCTGTTGCTCTTGCCAAATTTAAAAATATGCTACATGGCTGTTTTGCTCCTACCATTTTCCTTGATAAGTGGAAAGGAGCTTAGAGGTACACAGTGTTTCCTTTCTCTTTCCTCAGTCAATGAATTTTCTCTCTATCCAGACAATTGTTGCAGCACTCTCCAAACTAGCCAGCTGTAGCAAGGTCTTTCACCACCTCATACTGGCACACTCTTCATACAGTCCCTCTGCTGCCTTCTCCTCATCCCATCCAGTGCCTGCTCTCTCCTCTCTTACTTCTTCCTCCCCCTCTCTTTCCCCCTCTCTTTCTTGGCTACTCTCCCTTCACTGACTCTCAACCCCTCACCAGAACCAGACACAGCTGCACCTTATCTACATCGACCAACCTGCCACCCCTGAAGCCAGCCCACAGCTGTGAATTATCAATGCTAATTAACCCAGCTGCATTCCTCTACAACGTGTCACAGGTCTCCACTTGGACATTGAGCCACTGACAACCACTCTTTGAGTGTGACCATATAGCCAATTCTTTATCCACTGAGTGGTCCACTCATCAAATCTGTCTCTCCAGTTTGGGGTCAAGGATGTCATTGTGAGACTGTGTCAAAACCATTGCACAAGTCTAGGTAGGTGACATAAGTCACTCTTGCCTGATATGTCAAGACTGTAGCCCCATTGTCTACAAATGGCTACCATATTTGTCAGGCACAACTTGCCCATAGCGAAGCCATGTTGGCTGTCACCAGTCAACTCCTTATTTTCCATTTGGCTTATCATAGATTCCAGGAGGATCTGCTCCATGATCTTACCAGGTACAGAGGTGAGATTGATTGGCCTGTAGTTTCCTGTGCCTTCTTCATTTCCCTTTTCAAAAATAGGGGTTATATTTCCCTTTTCTACTCAGTGGGAACCTCACTGGAGTGCCACAACTTTTCAAATATGATAGATAATAGCTTAGCCACTTCATCCACCAGTTACCTCAGGATCTGGTAATGCATCGCTTCAGGTCCCATGGATTTGTGGATCTTCAGGTTCTGTAAGTGGCCTTGAACGTGATCTTCTCCTACAGCAGGAAGTTCTTAATTCTTCCAGTCCTTGCCTTTGCCTTCTGTGACTTGGATGGTATGGCTGGAGTGCTTGCCAGGGAAGACTGAGGCAAAGAAGTAATTGAGTTCCTCAGCCTTTTCTATGTCTCAAGTAACCAGGTCTCCCATTTCCTTCTGGAGAGGGCCCACGTTTTCACTAGTCCTTCTTTTATCAGTGATGCACCTACAAACATTTATCTTGTTGCCCTTGATGTCCCTGACCAAATTTAATTAGATTAGGGCTTTAGTTTCCTGACCTGATCCCTGGCTGCTCGGACAGTTTCTCTATTCCTCCCAGGATACCCATCCTTGCTTCTACCCTCTGTAGACTTCCTTTTCATGTTTGAGTTTGTCCGGGAGCTCCTTGTTCATCCATGCAGGCCTCCTGGCATTTTTGCCCAGCTTTGTCTTTGTTGGAGAATGCATTGCTGCTGAGCTTGGAGGAGGTGATCCTTGAACACTAACCAGCTTTCTTGGGCTCCTCTTCCCTCCAGGGCTTTATCCCATGGTACTCTACCAAGCAGATGCCTGAAGAGACCAAAGTCTGCTCTCCTGAGGCCCAAGGTAGCAATCTTGCTGTCCGCCCTCCTTATTGCCCTAAGGATCTTGAACTATTTTTCCCCCATGATATCTCTTTGAATTGTGAAATTTGCTCACATGGTCTGTCATTGCACCTCTGCAGTCATAATGTTGCTGATGATACTTTTAGAAATCAGTAACTGAATTAGTTCGAGAAGTGTGGGATCAGCTGCAGAATGCAGGGAAAATGGTCCAATTCTCCTTTCATTGCCTTCAGTCCCTCATCTTCTCAGGATGGATTCCAAATGTGAACACTTGAAAGCTGTTGAATTCCTGCCAGCTGGAGCACAGCAGAAGACAATATTTGCAAAGTGTGAAAGGAAACCAGTGAAAGGCAGTCCAGATATCAGTGGGAGTGGGGATGGGGGGATGAAGACAGAAAAAAATTAAAAATTGTCACTTCAGGCACAGATATGGCATTGCAAAGTCTTTTTCTGAGCTGAGCTAAATATGCTTTTAAAGATGACGTGTAGCTGTGAAAACAATTCGTAGGTCACAAAGTCTTTCTTGTTTGAATGAATTTTGAAATGAGCCTAGTTCAATTCATTAGCCTTATGTCACATTTAAGCTGTCACAAATCCTTCCATTAGGTAGGAAATTAGTTTACCCACTGGTGAACCAGAAAGATGAAACATAGGAATTGTACAACTAGAAGTTGGACTCTGCAGAAAAACTGACATGACTGCTTGATAAAGTAGATGAACTTCTCTGGGGGTTTGTAAATCCTTCCTTCAATCCATGCCCCTGAGCAGGAGCAGATGCACTGTTCTGACATGAAACAAAATTTCAAAGGTTTAGTGCCTGAAAGGGAGATCAGGCCTCAGTACATTTCAAGCCCAATGAAGATCCATCACTAATCATCTCCCCTCCAGAATACTATGACATTGGCAATGACTAGAAAGAAAGATATTCCCCAAAGGCTGATTAGCATAATAGGCAATTTATGTAGTGGAGGACCACCCAGAAAATAATCAGTAAATTACCATGATGGAATTTTGAAACATAAATCAGTATATAGCAGAATGATTAAAAAAAAAATAAATAAATTAAATGTTGACTTTTCATCATAATTACTACACAGTGACAGGTACTAAAAGCATGAAAATGTTGAATATACTGATATTCAATGACAATTGCAGTTGCAATTAAAAACTGTTCAATTGCTAGAGCTAGTAACAGTCAAGGGCCTTAAATATAAACCAGTTGTTGGTGAGTAGAAAGCTGACATACATCTGCTGATCTGTGGTAACTTATTATGTAGATGCAACTCAGCCCAAAGCAAATACAATGTAATTCAAGTTAACATAACCACTAATGGAAAAGGAATACTCCAAATTTAATTACCTTGTATTTGCCATGAGCTAGGAGCACAAACACGGATGTTTATTGCAGATTAGTTAATGTGTGCTCTTACTTAGGATAACTTGTTCATGTTCCCCAGCCTTAAGTTGCATTTGTGGCATAGGATTCAGACCTTATTTATAGTGAAGGTACTTTCTTTTTTCTTTACATACACCACACACACAGAGACAAACATTTAAAGAAAAATGTAAAACCTAGTCAAAACTGTATGATGGCAATCGTACCTATGAAATATTTAAAGTTTCAGCATAACCTCAATATTAAATTTCTGTGGCCAGTTTTTCTTCTTTCTCTTTATACAACCATCTTAGAAGATTTGAATATTTTTTTAAATGAGAATCAAAATAAATATTCAAATTAACTGACTTAACTACCAAGATGTTTTTGTGCTGAAAATAATAAAATGTTCAATATTGCAAGGAAAATATTTTTAATATGCCCTGAGTAATGTAGTCTAATGTGCCTTGTGTTTATAACCATGAAAAATAGTCTCTCCTATCATAAGAGAAGATTAAGTCTGAGAACACCTGAGGGACCTGAACATACATACGTCCATGGGACCAGATAAGATACATTCCAGGGTCCTGAGAGACTTGGCTGATGTAGTTGCCAAGACACTTTCCATCATATTTCAAAAAATATAGCAGTCACGTGAAGTCCCCAGTGACTGGAGAAAAGAGAATATCATGTTCATTTTTAAAAAAGGTAAAAAGGAGGACTCTGGAAACTACCAATCAGTCTGTCTTACTTCAGTGTCTGGTAAGATCATGGAACAAATCCTGCTGGAAGACATGTCAAAATGTATGGAAGACAGGAAGGTCTTTAGAGACAACCAACATGGCTTCATCAAAGACAAATCATGCCTGGCTAACTAGTGGCCTTCTACAATGGAGTGACTGCAACAAGTGGACAATGGAAGAGCTATAGGTGTCATCTGCTTAGACTTCTGTAAGGCCTTTGACATGGT
>JAVJGJ010000014.1:13393264-13429895 GCA_035590215.1 Microhierax caerulescens | reverse complement strand
TTTGATGGATGGGCTCTTAGATGGGTTAGGAATTGGCTGGATGGCCACATCCAGAGTACAGTCAACAGTGGAAACCAGTAATGAGTGGTGTTGTAGAGGAATTACAGAGGAATGAAGCAGGTTAATTAACATTGATAGTATACAGCTGTGGGCTTGCTTCAGCAGAGGTGGGTTGGCTGGTGTGGATAAGGCGCAGCTGTGGCTGGATCCTGCTAACTAGTTAAATATTTCTAAGGGGTATGGAAGAGGAGTACTGGAGGAAGAGAAACCCAGAAGAAGCAGAGGGAGGAGAGAGAGTGTGCCCCAGATATAGGAGAAATGAGGAGCCCGGCTAGAGGAAGTATCTGGATGCAGCAGAGGCAAGAAGTAAACTGGCCTGAAGAGGATGCAGAAACAGCACGGACAGTAGGTGGACTTTTGAAACCTTGTGGGGGATTGGTGGCTGTACCAGGGCAAGGCTCAGGAACTGCTTATTGGAGTTAACCTGGTATGGGATGGTAAAAGCCTTGTAACGAGCTCGTTTTGATGGTGCTGTGATATGGTGTACCTCAAGGGTTTGTATGGGGACCAAAGCTATGTGATATCATCAGTGGCATGGACAGTGGGATTGCGTGCACATTCAGCAAGCTTGTGGATGACCCCAAGATGAGTGGTATGGTTGGTCTGCTAGAGGGAAGGGATGCTACTCAGAGACCTTGACAGGCTTGAGGAGTAGACCCATGTGAGCATCATGAAGTACAAGGCCAAGTGCAGTGTCCTGCATGTGGGTTGGGGCAACCTCTAGCATCAGCACAGATTGAGGAGGAATTGATTGGGAGCAGGCCTGCAGAGGACTTAAGGATACTAGAGGATGACAAATTGGACATGACCTGGCAGTGTATGCTTGCAGTCTAGAAAGCCAGTCATGCCCTGGGCAGCATAAAACTAAGTGTGTCCAGCAGATGTAAGGAGGTGATTTTTCTCCCACTACTCTGCTCTTGTGAGACCCCACCTGGAGTACTGCATCCAGTTTTAAGGTCCCAATACAAGAAAGATGTGGGCCTAGAGGAGGGCTGTGAAAATGGCTGAATGCTTCTTCTGTGAAGAAAGGCTGAGAGAGCTGGGGCTGTTCAGCCTCAAAAAAAAAAAAGTTCTGAAGAAACCTTATTGTGGCCTTTCAATACTTAAAGGGAACTTAAGTATTGAAGACAACATTTTTCTCCAGGCCTGTCATGATGGGACAAAGGGCGCTGGTTTTAAACTGAAAGAAAGTAGACTTAGGCTGGACATAAGGAAGAAATTTTTTATGATGAGGGTGATGAGACAATGGAAGAGGTTGCCGAGGGAACTTGTGGAACACATAATTTGAAGCACTCAAGATGAGGCTAGACAGGACTTTGAGCAACCTGGTCTAGTGGAAGATGCTCTATCCCATGGCAGAGAAGTTGGAACTAGATGATCTTTAAAGGTATATGATTCTGTGAATCTACCATTGCATGGTTCTATTCTATGAGACTCTCACAACTACTTTTTGCTTTCTTATAAAGTTTTGGCAAACAAAATATTTTAAGGAACACAACTTTCACTGATAATCTCACCAATTTATAAGGTTATTTTAAAGATTGGCAGCTTTCTGAAAAAGTCAAGCTGGTATAAAAAGATGTAAAATTTTAAAAACAAACAAGATAGTGGGTTTTGGGTATTTGGTGGTTGATTAGCAAGTGGCTAGTAAAAGAATAGGATACTTAGTAAGAGTGAATGTGTTTCTATTTCAGGAAAGTGAAATAATAAGTTAGTGGGCAAAGAGTAGCGTTATAGTAAATACAACACCAGCAAGAGGTTTTTTGTAATTGAATTGTCCAGGACTATAAAAGTAATTTTTATTATATTTTTGTGAGATATTGAAACAGAACAAGAGATACATTGCAAATACAGTAGATGAAGAGAATATGTAAAATAAAAGATATAAAAGAAAATCAAGCATTTTTTTCAGCTGTCTTGAAATAAATTTCTGTTTCTCATTTAAACATGTCTAAATGAAACTTTGAGATGGTTGATTATACAAACAATCACATTAGCTTTATACATAGATACAAAATCAAACCAAATCACAAGACAATGAAGTAAATTAGAATATGATTTCTTGTTGAATTAATCTTTTTGAAATGCACTGGGTAAAAACTTTTTCAGTTCTTCCAAAGTTTGCCTACATAGTTCAGTAAAGAATGCTATAGCTCCCCACAAAAATGTCTGAACTTGTAACTTTAAAGATAACTGTAACCATGCTCTATTGCTTGTATTTAGGAAACTCAAAGTACCAAAAGAAAAATCATCAAATATGATGGGAGAGTACAATAAAAAAACCTGTTAGAGGCAGAAATTTTTTTCTATGATGCACAGAAAACATTCACATATAAAAGCCTTCTTTTGTAGAATAGGTGCATGTTCAAAGAACAGACATTCAACTGAGCATGCCTTTACAATTTAAGATTAAGAGACCAAATAATCTCTGGTAGGCAGAACAATGGATTTTTTCCCCCTGAGGTTCAGAGGTTTTATTACATTCTGATATTACCTGCTGAATTATCCTGGTTAAGAATGAAATAGTCTGGGAAGTAATACTCTTTATTGTTTTTTTTTTAATTATTTATATTTATACAATGCTATAATTGATAGTTAAACAATGATTAGTCATTTGTATTTATTATGTAGTTTACTTGTAAATTCAACACTTGAAATACAAGGTGGAGTATAAGACTTAAGCAAGCTTATAATGTTCTAGTCTGTAAGGGATCCCCATTTCTGGGAATAAAGTATGACAATGTACAGACTGTTGGATGACATATGAAGATCATGAGCAACTGAAAATGTTTATAGAATGAGAAAAATAAATGACTACACTTTAACAATCAAAGTTAATTTTGACACTTGGGAAAATTTAACGAAGGACAAATTTTGAGGCTAATCTGTTCTTCAATATGCTGTATGGAGACTCGGACTTCTGAGTTAAATCCTGCCAGAATTAAAAAAAAAATGATTACTTTAAAAAATGTATCCTTTCCTGATAGAAAAACATGGAGAATCATAACACTTGATAAGTTGCCAATTAACTTTTTAAAGAAATGGGCATCTTACTTGACTTAAGTTAGCTGCAGTTTCTTGCCATTTGACTGTAATGTATCATTAAGTTCTAAAGAGTTTCTCATTAGCAAGTGTCTGTTTCTTTTTTACTAGTAAAAGGAGACAGTCATAGACAATAACATCCATAACCATTTGATAATATGACAGGTTGAACTACCAGTTTATTATGTTGGAATGCATATATTAATCTGCATGTATTTTGGTTTTACACTGATCCTTCTTGAATTTTTTGGTAATCTCAATGGATGCTAGAATCATAGAATTGTAGAACCACAGAATTATTTAGGTTGGAAAAGAACTTTAAGACCAGTCCAACCATCAACAAAGGACTTCCAAGTCCACCACTAATCCATATTCCTAAGCACTGCACTGCACTTTTTTTTTTTAAACACTTCCAGGGATGGTGATTCCACCACATCTCTGGGAAGCCTGTTCCAATGCTTCAGCACCCTTTATAGTGAAGAATTTTTTTCCTAATATCCAATCTAAACCTCCCTGGCACAACTTGGGGATGTTCCCACTGGTTCTGTTGCTTGTTATCTGGGAGAAGAGACCTACTGCACACACACCTGCCTACAGCCTCCTTTCAGGTACTTATAGAGAGTGATAAGGCCCCTTCTGAGTCTCCTTTTCCCCAGGCTACACAACCCAGTTCATTCAGCTGTTCTTCATAAAACTTGTGCTGTAGACCCTTCACCAGCTTCATTACCTTGCTCTGGACACACTCTAGCACCTCCATGTCCCTCTTGAAGCGAGGGGCCAAAACCTAAACACAGTATTCAAGATGCAGCCTCACCAGTGCCAAGTACAGTGGGGCAATCACTCCCCTTGTCCTGCTGGCCACTCTGTTTCTAATACAAGCCAAGATGGTTTTTTTGAAGCCAGGATCTTTTTTTTTTTTTTTTTTTTTTAAGACCTGGTTACGAATTTCAGGAGTGTCACAGCAGGAACAAATAAAGAAAAAAGGTAGCATTTAAAGATACTGGTGCTGACCTCTTTGCATATCTGAATGACATATTAGTTCTGTTGTTCAAAATATCTACTTGAAATATCATGCCCAATTATTCACTAACTGTTACACTCTCCCCATACCTCTTCCATTCCCTAGGCATCTGTTCCTCAAAATATTATAGCTTTGGCTTCTATATAGACAAATATAAATACATGCAAATGGGTAACAAAGCATCTATCTTTTTGTTTATGAGCTGACTACCACCTTATGAAGTGATTCAGACCTGGCTATTCTGTTACTTGTGTTTCTTATAATCTTGATGTCATCTGGAAACTACATCACTATTTAATGTTGTCTTTTGAGTCACTGATAAAAATATTAACCCAGAGGGAATCAAGAGGTGGGTTTTTTTTTCAGGACTTTACTACAGATTACTTATTACTGATTCCCAGTTACATCTTTCATTTCAGAAAGTATACCTTTTTTGTGAATAATATTATTCAGATTGTCCTAATAGAAAAAATAATTTGAGACTAAGAAAATATTTCCTAAAATCTTAAGAGAGTAACACAACACATCTTAAAAACCTTGTATTTAGTGAAAAATTATTAGTTTCATATATGCTTACTAACCCTCTTACTCTGAAATCTGTGAAATTACTTGATTATCTCTGTTCATTATGCCTCTTTATAACAAACTAAAAGATTAATTAGAAAAAGGAAAATTAATATAAAAAAGGGGAAAGATTGTACATTAAAAACTATTTCAGTCGATGGCCAATAAAACTTGATTTCAAATTTCTTCTTCAAATGTACATACCAGAACTTATTTCTCAAAAAAAAAAAGAAACCCAGCTATAGTGGTAGTCACAGCTCATGATAGTCTTTACTTTCTCTTCAACGTGGATGAAAAGTCATTCTGCATTTGATAGTCTAATATTCTTCTGAGCTGGTGAGGAAAGACAGATTTGCCCTCTGATTACTCCAAACAGAAGGCCTTAAATGATGACTTCTTGTACTTTCTCAAAGTAAGTATTCGGTAACTTTTTTGTGTGAAATGGATTGACTGCTTCAGGAGGGATCAAGAGGTCTCTCAGCTGTCTCTACTAGAATGCCATACAGAGCAGCAATTTAAGTTTAGTTGTTAGAAAGAAGTTCAGTCTCAGGCAGATGATGATTGAGCCCTTTATCCCTACAGTTTTTGCAAATTAACTGATCATAAACCCTTCTTTTTCTGTATAGGCTGAAGCAGTGTTCTGAAGGCACACTGACTGCACCAGGCACAAGTAGTGAAATGATAGGAAGGGAAATAACTACAAGTTTGTCCCACTCTTCACACTAAATCAAAACCTTGAGGGGGGAGGAGGAGGTCTTATTTCAATGAACTAGGCTCTTTCTTATTACTCAAAACATAGAAATTCTGGACAAATTAATTTCAGTCTATAAATAATTAAATTTCCCACTAGTTTGCCAACTATCTGTGGATAAACACTGAGAACAAATCTGTGACTTATGTAATGAAAGTTTTATATGAAAATCTGTAAATATGTGAAACACCCGTTATCTAATAGCCATAATTGTGATTAATCAAGCTGTGATCAAGGTTGCTCATTTAAGAAATAAATCTTATTTCTGAATAGTTTATGGCCTAAATGCAGTATGTCACCTATTAAAGTACCTTGGAATGTTTACACATTGCTGTGTACACAGGCTTCAATTCACAGTTAGGGTTAGAAGACTGTTCCTCATGTTAGATAACTTTTAAATCTGTCTATAAGAGTCTGAAGCTACATATAATGTGAACATTCACTATTATATTTACTCAAGGAATGATGTTGGCTCAAGAGGATCATATTGTCCTTAAGCTTCCCATTGTACAATGGACACCAACAAATTACATTTAAAAGGTAGCCTAGTGTAAGGGCCCTTGCTGAGAAGAGGGGTGTGCCCACAATTCTCTGCACCTTCCTGCAATGAGGGGCATGCCCAAAACTTCCCACATCTTAAGTATCAGGGAAGAAGAGATCTCCTCAGATGAGTGTGGAGGGAGTAAACAGTTTAGTGGAGTGTGAAGTGGCTGCAAAGGTGTATGTCTATGCTCATTCTGGGGCAGAACTTGGGTGGATAAGTGATTATATGTAATGAGGGATCTCACTTGGGGTCTGTGTCTTCATAAGCCACAGCCTAGTGTTTGTTTGCTGTACATAGTCTATGGTATTGAACTACTTTGTCTTCCTATGCTGGAAACAATGCACAAGTACAGAGGGGTTTATTAGTCCTTTCAATCCCAAGTATCCCAATTAATTTATTGAAACCTGCTATCTGCTGTAAGGTGTTCACTGAAAAATAAGGTGAGGCAATTAACAGGTTTTCAGAATAGCAATGTGAGAATTAGTTGCTACTTTTCACATTCAGATTTTTTTTTTGTATTTCTTGCTGCCTGAGAGACTTGTGAATGTATAAAAAACAGTGGGTTGAACTGCTTTTGTACTCGGACCTGTGGAAAACAAACCAAACAAAACCCAAATGACTTCATGTCCCATTAGGATGAATTAGTAACAATGCCAAGGACATTTCTGTATCAGTTTAAAAGTAGAGTAAATTACAGGTGAACTGGGTTTACAGGTTCTTTTTTTTCCCCCAACATCAATGTTATCAACATCATTCTCATCATAAATCCAAAATACAGAACTATGACAGCTACTAGGAAGAAAATTACCTGTGCCAGAAACAGAACAGTTTTTCTCCCAACATAGGCCTTGACTTAGCAATCAAATGATAGCTTCCTTTTTTTTTTTTTTTTTTATCATCCCCCCAATATGTAGGTTCTGCAGGCAAAACATGGTCTTCTGGGAGCAACGAGACAACTTTATTGCCTGCTGTTTACACACTGCATGAGACTGGAAATGTAGCTTGGCTGAGAAAGTATATGCTAGCTCACTAATCCTAGAAATGTTGACTGAGTACTGCTCTGGAAAAGACTACAATAAAAGATTCAGTTTTCTTGCTCAAGGACACTCAGAACAGAAGGGACCAGCACTCCTTTTGAAGGAACCATCTGGCCCTGTGCTCTGCCTATGCAAGATGCAGATTTTTTTTTTTCTAGAAACTGGATTAAATTATGCTTTTCAGAGAACTATAATCTGTTTTTTAAAGACTCCAAACAATAACATGTCCATGGCTGCTTCTGGCAGGTTGTTCAAATGGTTAATTAGCTTCACCAATGCATCTTACTGCATCTTATCTCAAGGTTGTATAACTCCAACTTCAGTTCCCAGGCACTGGATCATCTTAGGCTTTCAACTGCAAATGTAAGACACCCTCTTCTATCCAATAGCCTTTCTATAGTTAAGTGTCTATGCAGCATGATCAAGTAACTTAATTTTCTCTTCAATAAACTAGTAAATGGAATTCCACAAGCATCCCACTTCAGGGATTAGTTTCTAGTACATCTGGGTCACTTTTTTGATTCCTATGAATTATCTTGATTAAATTCATATTTTCCATGAAGTGCAGGCCTCAAACAGGACGAAGAATTCTTCAAAGCCTTACAACCGCTAAGTACAGCAGTTACCTGGTTCCCTTCTTGATATTCTTTTATGCATTCATTGACAAAGTTCACCAAACAGTATACCGAGCTTCCACGCTGACACAGTTCTCTCTGTTTTTTCTCAAATTGCTGCTTTCCAGGAAGAAATCTTGCATTCTGATGCTGCAGTCTTCACAGCTTCCCAAGTGTAACAACTTGCACTGTCAATGCTGCCTTGAAACATATTTTGCTGAATTATGATCTTTTACCTAGGAGACTTGAAACATTGTGTAACACCACCTTTTTCTGCTTGTTGTTTAGTGCTTCCATTGATCTATACAACATACTAGCAAAGACCTTACCTGAACATCTAAATAACACAATAAGATTATTGATTAAAACATTGAATAGTATCAGACGCTGAAGAATTCTCTGTGCTCCCAGCTATCATAAACCCTGACACTGATTTCTTCCCCCTTAAACTCAATTTGATACATTTGACTACCTCAGATTTTACACAACTAAAGCATATGACCAATTGATTATATACATTGCATGCCTTCTCAGAAGAAGGCATTATATAATGTTGTGTCAAAAACTTTGAAATATTTTAAGTGTGTAATTGCTTTTATCAAGATCCTTTATCATCTGATCAAAGAGTATGGCAACATTTTTTTGCTATCATATTTCTAACAGAACAAGGCAATTGTATTTTTGTACTAATTTTTGTTGGCACATTGCATGTGCTCTGAATATAAATATTAATGAAAAAAGAGAAACAGTGAAATTTCCAATATGATATTAAGGGTTCTACCTTAAACAAGTTTTTTAGGATCCAAATCCGATTATGCATAATTATCACAAGACAGTGATCAAATTACTCTCCTCTCTTCAGAATGAAACAAATGGAGACTGTTAAAGTAAGAAATGACCAGTGACATAAGTTTCCCAGTGTTTTCTTTCTGTAATGATTGTGTTCTGGAAACCAGTGAAAAGCAACATTCCTGAGGGCTCAAGTATTGGAATCAGTGCTATTTAACATCTTTGTCAGTGATGTGGACTGAGGGCACCCTCACAAGTTTGCTGGTGAAACCAAGTTGTGTGGTGCAGTCAACATGCTGGAGGGAAGGAATGCCATCTGGAGGGACCTTGACAGACTTGAGAGGTGAGCCTGTGTGAACCTCATGAAGTTTAAGAAGGCCAAGTGCAATCCTAAGCATAAGATTAGGCTGGGCAGAGAATAGATCAAAAGCAGCCTTGAGGAGAAGGTCCTGGGGGTGCTGGTAGATGAGAAGCTCAACGTGATCTGGCAATGTGCCCTTGCAGCCCAGAAAGCCAACTGAATCCTGTACCGCACCAAAAGAAGCGTGGCCAGCAGGTCAAGGGATGTGATTGTCACGCTGTGTTCTACTCTTGTGATATCCTACCTGGAGTACTGCACCCAGCTCTGGAGCCCCCAACATAAGAAGGACATGAACCTGTTCAAATGAGTCTGGAGGAGGCCACAAAGATGATCAGAGGGCTGGAGAACATCTCCTGTGAAGACAGGCTAAGAGTTGGGGTTGATCAGCCTGGAAAAGAAGCCTCCTTTCTCATGGTTCCAGGGAGACCTCACAGCAGCCTTCCAGTACCTAAAGGGGGCCTACAAGAAAGCTGGAGAGGGACCTTTTATAAGGAAGGGCATGTAGTGAGGACAAAGGGTAATGGCTTTAAACTGAACGATGGTAGATTTAGACTGGATGTAAGAAATAAATTCTTTACTGTGAAGGTGGTGAGACACTGGCATGAGTTATCTGGAGAATTTGTGGATGCCCCATAAATGAAAGTGTTCAAGGCCAGGTTGGATGGGGCTTTGAGCAACCTGGTCTAGTAGAAGGTGTCTCTGCACATCGTCTTTTGCTGTGTGGTCTGGATTTTCTTTATCATGTGACATTGGCTTACCAGACCTTCCAATTTAACCTCACCCATTGTACTGATTTTGTCTGGGATAAAGTCAATTGTCTCTATAGTAGCTAGTATGGGGCTATGTTTTAGTTTTGTTATGAAAACAGTGTTAATAATAGAGGGATGTTTCTGTTATTGCTGAGCAGGGCTGACACAGAGCCAATGCCTTTGCTGCCCCTCACCCCACCCCACCAGCAAGTAGGTGGGGGGGTGCACAAGAAGCTGGGAGGGGACACAGCTGGGACAACTGACCCCAACCAACCAAAGGGTTGTCCTATGTTAGCAATGAAACTAGGGGAAAAAAGGAGGAAGGAGGGACATTTGGTGTTATGGCGTTTGTCTTCCCAAGTAACCGTTACGTGTGTCAGGGGATGGCTGAGCCCCTGCCTGCCCGTGGGCAGTGGGGAATGAATTCCTTATTTCGCTTTGCTTTTGCATGCAGCTTTTACTTTACCTATTAAACTGTCTTTATTGCAGCCCATGAATTTTCTTACTTTTACCCTTCTAATTCTTTCCCCCACCCTACTGTGGGGAAATGAGCGAGTGGCTGCGTGGTGCTTAGCTGCCTACCAGGGTTAAAACACAACACTCATGCCAATGGATTGCTACAGGAGCTCTGGCTTTCCAGCTAAAGTAACATACTTAAACATTTTTTTTTAGAAAGTTGTTTTTTTTTTTCATGACATTATTTTACCTCTTTTTAAAGTTCCAGTTGCTGTTACTGTGTTCTTGAGAGCCATATATGGTTTCTCCTCTGGTGTCTGAAGGTACCGTCAAGATGATGAATATGAGTAGCTGAAAATTTCTTTTACATAGTTTGTTATCAGGTCCTTTGTGGTCTTTGTTTTGAAAATTGAACATAACTGAGTTGACTGAGGGTTTTTCATTTTATGCTATCATCAGGCTGAAGATCTTTGTGGTGCAGTTGTGATTTTTATGCTATAATATTTGGCCAACAAATGAAGTATGTTTATCTCCATCCCTTTCTTGCTGTACACATCAAAACTGCAGCAGTGCAAATGCAATGAAGCCATTTTAGAACTGTATGTAGTATATTTTGAAAAACACTGCCTTCCAAAGCAGCTCTGTGAATTTAGGCATACTGATAAAACTTTATCTATGCAACCACTATTGCAAAGACTTGTTTCCTGTATGAGCATATTTGATCTAATGGAAACAATGACCGTGATTTGAGTTATTTCTTGTTTTCCTTTGTGAGAAATATGCATGACTTGTTAGTCCATTCTTTTGTATGAATCTCTTCATTCATAACTATTTGAAGGTGACAGGTGATGAAGATAAGATGTTGAAGCAATTAAGGTAATTTCTGTCTTCCTCCAGGGCTTTTCACACATTGGAAATGTACTAACAGAAATGAAGGTAGATTTTGTAAGGCTTTTTGTTCTCTAACGAACATAGATCTATGCACGTTATATACAGCTTTACATTCTAAGTCAGACTATAGCTTTTGAGTGATCTGCCAGTGTACCTTGTCTGATCCTGCATCAGCTATCTTTTCATAGAATTTCATTTTTATCTCCTGGCTCCATTTTAGCAGAGAAATAGGTTGTGTTCCTGATCTCCCACAGCATCAACAATACTGCTTCTGCATCAATATGCCACATTGAAACCTGCAAACTCTTACTGTGCTTTGCCACTGATTTTTCTGCTGAGGTTTATTCCCTACTAGTATTTTCAAACTAATTACCTGCTGGCATGCCAGATGTGTTGAGGTACTTTCTTTGTCTTTTCCTATAGTATGTGCCAATATAAAATCTTGATATCAAATACAATTTTTATTTTGTGAAGTCAGTTAATTTTTCTTTATCTGATAATTTATTAGTAAATAGTATTTTCTTTCTTACATGGGATTACAGGAGAATTGGCACTATGAACTTGAGATTTTCATGCCACTTCACCTGCAATCAACCTGATTATTCAATGAGTTCAGTGAATTAACCAGCAATGACTTCACTTCCCATTTGCTTTCTTGTTATTATTTTTTCTGTCACTGTGGTAGGGATGCTACATAAGTGTAATGATTTCAGCACACAAGAGGAACTCTGTTCTCTCATGACTTTGGGAGTTAAGCTAGAAGATTGCTGGATCTCACAGATTAGAGAATTTGAAGAACAGCTGACTACTCTGTAAGATGTGAACTACCTATTGAAATTGTTATGTAATGTTGCATTTGCATTCAGGATGTCTAACGTAAACACAGAGTAAAAATTATGCTG
This sequence comes from Microhierax caerulescens, assembly GCA_035590215.1. Lineage (NCBI taxonomy): Eukaryota > Metazoa > Chordata > Aves > Falconiformes > Falconidae > Microhierax > Microhierax caerulescens. The sequence goes on along the minus strand of JAVJGJ010000014.1, from coordinate 13,418,114 downwards.
CTTTTGATTTCAGTGTAGGATTAAAGCCAGGAAATTTTCTACAGGACTTACTGATGTGAGGAAGAAGAAATAATGAATGTGAAACACCTCTATACAGTGGTGATTTGACTTATTACTGAAAGAACTGAGCATAGAGTTATAAAGACAGAGAAATGGAAAAAGAGGAAACATTGTAATCAAAATGATAAACCCAGATAGATGGAAAAATACTTGGTCAGCAAGCAAATCTGAATGTATTGCTATATTAAATTTGAATACCTAGGAGCAATATCTCATCAGCTTCAAAGAGGAATTGGAGGTTCAGGCTATCTTAGCAGCTTGATGTGTCTACAGAAACAAATCTACAATGGTGAACAACAGCATCTGGTGCAAATTGAGACAGTGGTCAAAAAAAAAAAAAAGAGGCAAGCTTTTTTCTTATTTTGAAGGAGCCAGAAAATTAGTATTAAAAACTTTTATAATATTTTATTTAATTATAACATTTATTTCACCTAATGCAAAAACAAGTGGGCAGTACACAGAAATGCTGGCTTTTCTTTTGTACAGATTCTTCAGTGAGAAGGCTGAGTTTTAGGTCTACATTTCAGGTCGTTATAGTTAAGGGGGTTTTTTATATGGATGTGAGCTCTGGAATCTTATTACTGAGAAGTAAGATAGACAACAAAAAACTTCTGACAGTAAAATACTGTGGCAGATTATAGGGCCAGGAAAAGGAAAACGACATAATAAGGAATCATGAGAAGTCTAAAAACATCCAAATAAATGCAGTGATATCTCAACAATATCAGTAGGTAGAACATACTATGATAGTGAAAAGGTAGACTAATTATTTGTCTTTGAAGGAAAAGAAGAAAAAAAGAATAAAAATAATGAAACTAAAAATTCTCAGTGTGAAGTTTTAGCAAGAGAAGAACAATATTGACAGAATGGCTTGAATAAACTGTGAGTAGCTAGGGTTTTAGACAAGGGAGCAATAATTGCAGTATTTCATGTGGTAGGTAATGTACAGGGTGAATTGTTTTATTATTCATCTATGTAATATGAGGAAAGAATCCAGATCTCAAGATATTCAAGTAATCTTAGGAATTTTCTGCAGGTTTACACAGGGCTATTGGTATTTTGCTTTGTAACTGTTTGAATTATTTGTTCCAGGTAATAGATACTTTATTCTTGCATTTAATAATTTTAGTCAAAAGGTAGAGGCTTCTGGGGTTTACACACTTCCTGCTTGCCTGGTCCATGCACTGCTCCCTGGGTTGTAAATTATACTGCTCTGGTAGTGTTAAGAGGAATCCATCATACTAAGTTGCCATTCTCCTTCTTTTGTAAAATTCCAAGGAAGGCTTGTCAGCAGTACTCACTCCCCCGCAATGTCAATTCAGTGCTTAGTTTTCTGCTTCTGGGCTGCTGCCTAATCTTCGCATCTGGGAATAACCTGAGCTATACAAGTAATTTGTTTTACTAATTTTTCATTGCATTAAAATGAAGTAAGAAAAATCTTAGCCTCTGAACCACAGTGTGTGCTGCCTTGCTTTCCTCTCCCTTCCCCCTTTTTTCCTCATTTGCTATTGTTATTATAATGCATTTCTTCCCATAATTATTCTCCTTCACATATAGTGTTTATATATTGAAATGATGCATTCATACATTCATAATGTCAATTTAATATACTTTTCATACATGGGTCTTCAACTTAATTCTTCTAATTTATGAACTTGAAAATCTCCTCCTCAAGAAATGTTCCTGACAAGTTATGTTTAATTTCTGGATTAATGTTATAGTTTTTGACATAAGCAATATTTAAGTCTGAAGTACTTGCATAAAGAGCAAAAAAAAAGGCTTGAGTTGTAGGGCTTTTTTAAATCCACCAACAGTGTTAAGGTTAGTAGTGCTAATTCCTTGCTTTACTGAAAAGGGAACACATGAGTTTGAATCAACTGCTAGAAGTCTCCTAGCCAGAAGTTTGCAGGACAATTAGGAAAAGAAGAGGAAATATGAACTTAAGACTTTCTGTTACTGCATTTTAACTCCTCATTACTATGTAACACCCCACCAGGGGAAAAGTGGACTCAGAATAGCTTTCCTGTAGATCCAGTTATTTTCATTTATTTTCCAGGATTTTCAGGCTTTTACTGACATAGGTGGAAGTGGCACTGCCTTTTGTTTTCCTCTTCCTTGCTTTACTTTCAGAACCGAGTTGATGGCAACCCAACTGTGATGGGATCGATACCAAGTGGCAGCTATGGTTTGTCTGTTTGCTTCTTCCCCCATAGCCAGTCTTGCATGTGAACAACATACTAGTATTATTTAATCAAAATTAATTATCAGTTAAACATATTGGTGATTTTTACTGCCACCATCATCTTTACAAGAAGATACATCATCTTTGTCTTGAACTGAACCCTACCCCATTAGTAGGTTTCCCTTAACTAAAATTTATTTCAGGGACAATGCAGTAGTCTATCTAGTCTTTGGCTGCATCTCCAGACCTTCCAGCAATGTGTCTTACATTTGCTAAATCCAACAAAGTGCTTTAGGATACTTCAAATAGCACAATGGGACTGAATGTTTGCAACTGAATCCTACAACTTATCTGTAAATATAAATTTTCTCTTCAGTGCAGAAAGCCTCCATAAAGGAGCTTCTATCATTTGTAGATATACAAGGCCAGAAAGACACATCTGCTCATATAGAGAAAACTCAGGCAATTTCATATTGTAAAGAGCCTGACATTTATGGTCTTCCTAAAACATACCTTCAAAAAAAGGACCATATTGATCTCAAGACCCCAAGAGGCAGAGAATACATTACACTTCCAATTATTGCTAGTCTCATATGTATAATACAAATAGCTTTGAGTTTTAAAACCTTTGAATTTGGTTTAGCCACTAGCTTACCCTAAAGATACTGCTTACCAATATGAGTTTTTACATGTCTTTGCAGGGTGCTTCACGCATTGTACTTAACTAAGCATACATAAGCCATGTGTTCTTGAGATTTGAAATATAGTTTTATTTCTAAAACTTGATAATTTTGAAATGTTAATGATCACTAGAACTCAAGACAGAACACTGAAGATGATGATGTTATGATATCAGATATTGGTAAGTATTTTCAATTATGATAAAAACTGACGCTACAAAAGCTACAGGGCAAATTCTGAAAGTTACACAGAGCTTGAAGGAAGGAGAGAAATTTACAGGGAATAAGTCAGAGGCTCAGGTTACTTTGATTACATCTTGCATTATTATGCAGATCTTTTCTTTAAAGTTAATGGTACAAATTCTGGAGACAGCATATACTGGAATTTCTTGCATAATCATACATGAAATTCTGTTTTGCATTAAGAGAATTACTCATATTTAACAAATTTCTGTTTAAAATATACACTATGGATCTGCAAAGTGACCTGCTAAACATTATGTGAACCTAAATTGTTATTTGGATTATTTTTTTTATCACTAAGCATATTTATTTCCATATATGAAGATTTTCTTCCAGGCCTTTAACATGCTATTAACCTGTCACTAAAACAGCATACACCTGATTTCCCTTGTCATTCTTACAAATTATGTAGCCGCTTCTGAGTTCTTTTTTAACTGATTATATAAAGAATGTTTTGCATTATACAGAAAGTTTTGAGTGTGACCACAGCTTTAGAGCATTGACAGACAACAGGAAGGCTATATGCCCAACGAAGACCATTGCTTTTTCCTTCATCTGCTATCATAAGCTTGTATGCTATATTGTTGAAATGTCTCATAACAAAAAATAGGAGCAAAACATACCATATGTTTATTATTTTTAATTGAAAGAAGGGAATACTGTCAATTTATATGATAAGATCCTCATTAGCCCTGTAAGTCTACATTTATCTGGCCAAGCTTATTACCCTTAAAGGTTTTCTCTCCTAATTGGCAAGATGAGGTCGCAAGTTATGTGACTTCTGCTGATTGAACTTTGAAAACTCTTTTTAACTACTGTGGCACTGGGAATAAAACCTGTCATTCAATTCTAAGGACCCATAATCTGGTCGTAGCTGCCATCTGGTCCCCTGTACAATGTCAGCCTAACAAGGCTTCCTCTCTGGTGGGGAGGGTGGAGGCTGCTCCAGTTGGCATTTTCTGTGTGCATGTCATTGAGGCAGAGGAATCGTGCAAAGTTCTTAAACCGTTGAAGTTCCTCACTTCTATTAATACCATTTCATTTAAAAAAAAAAAAAAAAAAAAAAAAAGCTTTAACTGCCCCTTAATCACAAGGACCTTAATGATTTAGTTTTCAGCCATGCCCAGTCATTTTCCATTCAATACTTAGGTAAATTATGACTACAGTGATTTCCACAGACTGTGTTCAGGAACAAGAGCTGCATTTTACCAGGCAGTAAGAAGAGTGCTAGCTATGAAGACAGTTCTTCCAACAGAAGGCTGGGACTCTATAAATGTTTTTATGTAGCACAGTCTTTGCCACACAAGAAATTCTCAATTTACCTTTGAGACAGCTGAGATGGATAGCTGTGTGGGACATGGCCACGCTGACCTGGGGTTCTTAAAATCACAGTAACAATGTTAACACATAGGCATTCAGAGGTTAACCACTGAGCCTCTAAGCAGGGCTACTTGGGCAAGGTGCAGCTCTGCAGAAAGCTGCTTGTTCCAGAACTGGCTTATCTTCTTCAGTTCCTACTGGCGTAGCTCCCCTTACACCTTGCATAAACAGATCCAAAGTGATACAGGTGCAGCCTTGGCATTTTTTAATAGTGTAAGCCTAAGTGACTAACAGCTATGTTGTGCATGTTAGGGTTTACACATAGTAAGAAATCCTAGTAATTAAATATATATATATATAAAAAAAAGTACAGGGAAAGTCTTACAGTTGAAACCACAGACAAGCAGGAGAGAGGTTGCCACTTAATGTGTTTTTGATGCTTTTCTAAACTCCAACAACTTTTCAAGTGCTTTTTTTAGCAAGAAGTTTGAGAAGAACTTTTTTATCCTTACTCTTGAAGCTTACTTTGAAAAAAATTGTGCCTCAATTTGGTAAAGTTACATCTGTAGAAGTTAGTGCTCCGTGTTTATCTGAAGAACTGACTGTTCTTAGATTCATATTTTCAGTAAATGCCTTTGCAGTTTTCCCAAAATAAAATAACTGATGATAGTGGAAAATGCTCTTCCTAAAATTTCCCCCTGTGATTAGTAGAAAAAACATTAAATTTGTTTTATTTGTAATATTTATCACATGATTATTTACTACTTCTTCTAGATCATATACTGAGGATTGTATAACATCTGCTAAATGACCTCTGTTCCAGCATCTATGATATCCTACCAGAAGCCTTTGCCTGCTGTGAAAATTGGACGTAAATTGCTATTCTTTATTTCTGATCTTTTTAGCCACTCGCTGACCTACAAAACACCTTTTTTCAGCCATTCACAGTTTCTTTAGGAGCCTCTGGGGAAGGTATGAAGGAATATCTTTTTAAAAGCTTCTGAAAAATCCAGGTACACTGTTTGACTATCTACACGCTCATGATCTGTTTCAAAAGTTAGTAATATTGCTTCCCTCCAGAAAAAAATACCCTTTCAGTTTCATGCCAGAAATGTTTTGTGTGCTTGTGTGTACTATTTTTCTTGGAGTATTAGCATGCCAGTAAATGACTAAAAAAAAAAAAAAAAAAAAAAGGAAGAAGACAAAACTAAATCACCAGCCACAATGTCATATATAAATTCACAAACCTGCTTATGCCAGCCTGTTCTCACAGACCTTGTGCTTAGTTTATCCATTGTTTCTTCTTGGTTTTGTTTGTTTTTTTTTTTTAAAAAAAGATTTTAATCTCTGAAAGCACAGCTGAGTGGCAGTAAGGCCTCTGGGTAGGGAGAAGTGGCATAAAACTACTACAGAGTAAGAAGAGTGTGAAGAAATTGACCTGTGAGAGAAGAATCAATATGCAACAGGGATGTAGCAGGAGACAGAGTGGAAGTGAACAGAGGCAATTTGTCAGATTGACTTTCTCCCGTACACAGTTTGCCTTTTATGGATAAACACAATCATCCAATATAAGTATGGGTAGCTTAATCACAAACAGTATCTGAGTTAATATGATTTCTCCATCAGAAGCTCAAATCAAGATTTAAGGGAAACCTTGGGTACAAAGCTCTGTAGCATGAAAGAAGGAAAGACATTATTTGATTAGGCTAAAAGGCAGCAAAGAATCAGAGTGCAGGAATAGTCACAGATTACTGAAGTATCCACAGTGGGAGAGAATATTGATGAAACAGAACCTGGGAGTGGCTGAAAGAACCAGAAAAGTGGATGAGTCCTGGAAACTGATACTGAAGATTGCAACTTGATAGAGAAAACTTGAGGCTCATATGCCTAATCAGAGTGGAACTGCACACCAAGGAGAAGAGGACAAAAAAGGAATGGCAGAAAAGAGGAACAAACTTCAGAGAAAATGAAAGAAAAAATGTCTGAGGAAGGTATGAGGCCACCTAAGTCCACAGAAAACCTGGAATAGGTTTAGGTGTTCTTTGTTTCCAAGTCTACCAGTTAGATTTTTATGAAACCACACTTTATCTAGTGTCCAGATAAAAACTACCTTCCAAACAAAACAAATCTCAAGGAGAAATAGTTGGCATAGGACCTGTCCTGAGGCTATGTATAAAATCGGTTGATGTGTTTTCTCTGACATGTGCACACATGTAAGTCTTAACTTGGACATCATAACCTAATAGGTTAATAACCAACACAGGAAAGAAAAGCCAAATGAACCAGCCTCTCTCCAGCTGCCCATTTTCCACCCCTTCTATCAGAGATGTCTGTGCATTAAAATAACAAAACCCGAAAGAAAAGGGCTCATGTGCAGAAATGGGTGGTTTCAAATGGGTATTTTATTAGTCTCATGTGATAGTTAACTAGTATCATGTTCCTCCTCTTATGATCTTCACACCTTTTTTAATGGAGTAGCTTTTTAGCTGTGGAACAGATAACATGTCCCATTACTTCTTTGTACTTCAAAAAGAAATGCCTTTTTCAAAGATCTGTGCTTTGCAATATGTGAATAAAATTTGGGATAGGATTTCTTATTATAAACTATTTGCCCCTCATCTCTCATTGAAAACTTTATGGTGATGGACTTTTCAGGTCCATTAAATGCAAAATTAAACTATTAACTGGGAAGTGTTCAGAGGAATTAGTAAGCCTACTACCCTTTCAGGGACATCTTGTATCCTTCAGTGTACCACTCCAGTATGCTCATTATTGTAGCATTGGTCAGATGACAACATTTCTGAAGACAGCACTGCTATTTTTATGCTAGCCCTTGGGAGTTTCTGGTTAGTTCTTTATTTCTCCTAGAAATAAATATTCCTTCCATATCAGTTTTAGATTGTTGGCAACAGCAACAGGAGAAGAGAGTAAATCCATTAATGCAGCAATGTGCTTTACAGCCATCAGAGTGACTTTGGCTTCAGACTGGATGTTGAAGTTGAGGGTGTGAAGTCTCAATGTACTGCAAATACAAGAATTCAGTTGCTAAGGGAGTAGAGAATAATTTCCTATTGACTGAGACATCACATGTAATTAACCCAAACACCAGACAAGGAGAGGAATAATAGAGCCTTTGCTTGGTACAAGAAAGTAAAGGGGCCAAGGACCTAAAAAATGTGGGAATATCACAAAGCAAATATCTTGTCCTATAATAATTTCTCCTTAAATCCACTGAAAAAAATCACTAACAGCAGAATTAAGACCGTATTGATATCCTGGTGTTTCAGGAGAGAGAGAAAGAGACAGGAAGAGAGAAAGAGGGAGGGGAAAGGAAGGAGCATTGGAGAGATGGAGGAGGGAACAAAGAAGGGAGAAAAAGTACGATACCAGTTTGATTCCAGAGTAAACCAGAGTTAAATAGTTTTCCAAAATGGTATAATCTTTTGCTCTTATTCTTTTAAATTGTTTGGAAATCTTTAGCTGTGAGTAAGAGGAATCTGATAGCAGGATATGCTTGGTTTAAATGTATATAGCAATTACGTATTGGCTAACACAGAGATGGTAGTTGCTATTTAATGAGCTGTTAGGATCTGTCTGCTCACCATCCTGAAGGCTTTGGCTGGCCAGGAAGCACCTCATGGAAAGAGCAGTTCACTTCCATAGCTTCTTGTACTGGATTCTCAGTCACTTTTCCCAGCCTCTATCAACACTGAAACACCAACTTAACCTGATGGTCTGATATTAGACTCCATGATATTTTCTTTTAGGATTTTAAACCTCTTCATGTTGATGTTTCCCATCTTGAATCCAGAGCTACTAGCAATGCTTGTCTCAATAATTCTTTTTTCTGTAATTTTACTTTTTATATTTTTCTGCAGACTTTATCACATGACTTTTTCTCATGGCTCAGCCACTTTCTCAGCAACCAATGCCAAGCAATGGCTTTATATCAGAGCTGTTCCTTGGAGCTTGGAAACACATGGATCAAAATCCTGAGATGGCTGAGGGCAGCCTTATGGGTGAGTTTCAAGAGAAGGATGATGCAAAACTCAGGTAGCATTCTCAAATGTTTCAAATAGCATCTGACCATTAGCTTTACTAAAACTAAATGAATTTACATCATCTGAGTATCTAGTACACTGAACTGGTGAAGAAAACCTAATTCAACAATGTGTAACCTTCCATCTTCAATAGTATGTCATTAGCGTGATAATATCTCCACAAGAAGTTAGTTCAGGTAATAAGAAATCTTTCATCTGTTTATCCATGACATGGATTTTGTAGAAAATAATAATAATAAAAAAAACAAAAATAAAACCAAACAAAAAACCAAGAACCCCAAATGAAACAAAATAAATCAAGAAGAATTTATGAATCCTGATAATGCATAACTCTAGACCTGGTTTGTTTTTCAGTGGTCATGAAACTAAACAACAGTAAGGCTTCTCTGCATAATTCTCTGGTGTACCTCCATTTGGTCTGCTCTGTCTGTTAGCATAGAATGATTTAGTTAAGTCTGCTGTGGCTTAGTGACATGAACAAGATAAACTACTGAAGTGTTCAGAAAACGTAGCTTCTTTACATTCTGATTTGTCATTTGAATTTCACAATTCCAGAGACAGAAATTAAATACTCTTAATTTGGGAAGTTGTTTTTATGGTGTTCATAGATTTCAGTGTAACTGTCTATGGATGTAATATAAGTGCAGCAGTTTTCAGGATTAGGACATAACTGATTCATAAATGATAATGCACTCAAACTCAAAGAAATGTTAAGAACTAATAGTTCTCTGTCTTGTTGCAAATTCTGCCTATGGAGATGATGATATAATATAGAACATGCAGTAATTGTCTTCTCCAGATGGGAAGTCCTATGAAAAATAATTTTGTTTGTATTCATCAGTAATACATCTGCTTCCAGACAAATTCTTTTCAAAGATTTTAATGTTCACATCATTAATTTCAATCTATGGTGGAATGCCTAAATGAAAATAAAAAAATTCTTGTCAAAATTGTGACTATAAAAATTATTATATACAGTTGTATGCCAAAGTTTGGTGGCTTTTATATTTGGTCTTCAACTTTTCAAAAAAACAGATGGAATTAGGACATCTGTCTTCTAGAAGAAGCTCTGACATAAATAGGTATGTAATGGTCACTGGCTTTCTGAAGAGAGATTCTCAGACGTCAGACAGAAAAAAGAGGAAAAAAGATTTTGTTTCATTTGTAAAGTGAAAGAATCATGTTTTATCAGTCCTAGAATATGCTGGTATCCCCTGTAAGTAAAAACATTTGTTGTTCTTCATGATTATTTTCACAATTGGAAAAACACTGATGTAAAATTTCCCATAAGTTTCACTCATTCTTTGGAAATACACTGTTTTATGGTATTTCCTTGAGAAATTTTGCCTGTTAAGCTGATGGTCGTTTGTTTGTTTGTGTCGGTTGGTTTGGTTTTTTTTTCCAAAATTGCAAAACTGCTGGAATAAGAAGCTGTTTGGAAATACAGGAGTGTTGGAGACATAGGTTCTAGTCTCTCCTCTTGCGCAGATGAGTGTTGCAGCAGTAACGATGAATCCAAGAGTTTAACAGACCTATTCTGGGGTGAGACATAGGACATCTTTTGTGTTAGATCTAGCCAAGGAGTGTACAAGCCTAATATTTTTTTCAAAATTAATTTTGTTTATTGAAGCAGACACTGAAAGTTTTATCTTGTGCTTGTGAAAATAAGAATAAAGGGAAGTATTGTGTGCAAGGCAATTATACTGCTGGATTTTCTGAACAGCTATGCAAAGCACTAGATACTTTCAAACCTATAAACATTAATGAATTAATAACAAGTATTGTATTCAGCATGTAAGGTTGTAGAGTCATGCTTTGATGCAAAGCCATGATCCGGGAAAATTTCTGATGCAGTGCTGAATAATGGGCCATATGCCATCATCAGTATCTTCCAGATTAATAAGAATATCAGAAGAATAAACTCATATGTTATACTGGGACCCTGAGTCAGCAACATTCCTTTGAGACAGAAGTTTCTAGAACTTCTCTTTATTCCCCAAGAAGACAGAAAAGGTTTTAAACACATCCACTTCAAGCAAATATCAAACCAGGCTTATTGGAATATAAACCACAAACACTTGAAAACTCACCTTTTGCTCACTATATCATTGAAGGCAAATTCTTGCTTCTGACTGTTTTTCCACAACTGACCAAATTTACCGAGTATCAGAAACATCCTCTGTTACCTCTGGTCTTCAGGAAGTGCTCTCTGTTCCCTTTGTGTCCTGACTGCCTTCTGTCTCATCTTCAGGCAGTCTCTAGGTCTCCTTGCATGAAGTTCAGGCTCCTGTCTTTGTCCTGTGCATTTCTTTTCAGCTTTGTAATGTCCTGTACACTGTAGGAAATGTCCTTTCCAGGCTTTTCCATTCCCCAGGGACTGGTGTTGGGGACATTTCTGTTTAATACCATTTGTCAGTGATCTGGATGAGGGCATTTAGTGCACCTGACACCAGGTTGGGCAGGAATGTTTATCTGTTTGAGGGTAGCAAGGCTCTGCAGGGGGATCTGGACAGGCTGGACTGATGGGCTGAGGTCAATTGTATGAGGTTCAACAAGGAGAAATGTCGGGTCCTGCACTTGGGTCACACCAACCCTACACAGTGCTACAGGCCTGGGGCAGAGCGGCTGGAAAGCTGCCTGGTGGGAAAGTACCTGGGGGTGCAGGCTGACAGCCGGCTGGGCATGAGCCAGCCGTGTGTCCAGGTGGCCAAGAAGGCCAGTAGCATCCTCGCTTGTGTCCGAAACAGTGTGGCCAGCAGGACCAGGGCAGGGATTGCCCCCTGTACTCACACACTAGTAAGACCGCATCTCGAACATTATGTTCAGTTTTGGGTTCCTCACTATGAGAAAGATATAGAGGTGCTGGAGTGTGTCCAGAGAAGGGCAATGAGGCTGATGAAGGATCTGGAGCGCAAGTCTTAAGAGGAGCAGGTGAGGGAACTGTGGTTGTTTAGTCTGGAGAGAAGGGTCAACGGAGACCTTATTGCTTTCTACGGCTACCTGAAAGGAGTTTGTAGTGAGGCGTGTCAGTCTCTTCTCCCAAGTATCAAGCAATAGGACAAGAGAAATGGCCTCAAGCTGTGCCAGGAGAGGTTTAGATTGGATGTTAGGAAAAATTTCTTCACTGAAAGGTTTATGAAGTATTGGAACAGGCTGCCCAGGGAAGTGGTTGAGTCACCATCCCCAGAAGAGACATGCAGATGTGGTGCTTAGGGACATGGTTTAGTGGTGGACTTGGCAGTGCTAAGTTAATGGTTGGACTCAAAGATCTTAAAAGTCTTTTCCAACCTAAACAATTCTATTCTATGAGAATATAACTATGTCATAAAACATTACTGTTAAGAAACAGCCATGTTAAAACTCTATTTTTGCAAGATAAAAGGCAAATAATCATGTGGAAATGTCAATGAGCACTGCATTAGGTTGGCATATTTTCAACTCTAAACATAAAGCGCTCTCATTATTTCTACAATTGTGCTGGCTTCAGTGAAGATTTTGCTCACCTCAGTTGATTTTCATGCATTTTCAGACTAAAGAAATATGTTATTTTTGCCAAAACAGAGTAGTCAGTGGGACTCACTTCTAGTTCCTACACAGCCCTCAGTGTATATGCCAACTATGTGCTGAAAGAAGCACTCCTAAGGACAAACCCATAGTTTGCCTTTCATGGTCAATCTGATCTCAGGCCAGCAGCTGAGGCAGCAGTTGTGATGGATGAATACAGAACTTTCCTATGAACATCGTCAAAAAGAAATGAGACTCCTGTTCTAAGAGTCAACTGAGTAGAATTTAAAAAATTGCTTATTTTTCTGTTGCAGGCTTTTACAATGGCGAAACTTCTAAAGCATTTGATCCAAGCCTGATATACAACACATTCTAATTTCCATATCACCATTTTTATTCAAATCTTTCCCAGGATGAATTAATAAATGTAATTGTATTAGTTCTTGTATGGATGTACAGCAGTCCCCTTTCTATTTGTATTTCTTAAATTCCATCTTCTAAATAATATCCATATCACTATATTCCATTTTAAGGTAAAAAAAGTGGAAAGTAATGTATTTTGTAAGTGTCTGTCTTTTAAGTCTGTGACTGACTCTATAGAGGAGCTTTCTTCACCTTTACCATTTCAGAGAAGGTACTGCAGCATTTTGCATGAAGGCAGGAAACTGAACAGTACAGGGAATGATCAAAGCAAGGGGAAAATAGGGTTCATTGCTTTTTAGGCCATATCAGCTGTGGGTTTTCATCGCTTTTCAGGAAAAAGGTTAATATGTGTTAATAGGCCTTCATTTTTTCATCAGAAATTCAGGCAGTTCACTCAACCCTTTTGTTCCATTTCAAAGAGATTGCATGAGTGTGAGTGTTTTCCACCGTATTTGCTCCTTCCTTCTCTTCCCCTCCCTCCCCTGCCATGTAGATTTGATTGGCTTATTATTCATTTCTATCCTGGCATGGCACGTTTACTTCATAGAAGCTTGTCTACTTTTGCTGTAGTCTTGGAGGTCCAAAGATTTGTTCTCCACTAACATTGCATTTATTGTACAGAATAAAGTGAGGCCAATTATCAACATGGAGTTTGATACGATTTACCTTGGGAATTGTGTTTTCCTACTCAAATTACAGTTCTTTTGTGTTTCACTATAATTGATACTGGCTTTTTTCTTACTTTTTGGGAAAAAAAAATAGGCATCTAAGTGTGTCTTACCAACCTCACTTTGGATTCTGGATATAAAGAAATACCTGTGGTTTAAAAAAAATTGTAAGACCTGAAAAAGTATTTAGAGACATTTAATTTTATTTTACTGATATAATCTGCAGGTGAAAGGAGCACAGTGCATTAAGCAGCAAAAAATTATCAAGTTTATTTCCCATGTTACTGTTATTTGCAATATTTTTGTTTGTGATGTTTGTTAATTTGAGGCATTTAAGCTTTTAGGAGTAGGTGATCTAAAAATAAGTTGGCTCAGGACAAATCTAAAGCCCCAAGGAGCTTCTATTGGATAATAGTTTTGCCCTTGGGCTTATTTACTCTTTTCACCTTCCCCCACTGCCATTTTTTTTTTTAATGTATCTTTTGTTTCCTTCACCAAATTCCTTTCCACTTATGAGACTTTTGTGAGAATAATGTGTTCAGTTCAATGGCTCTTTTGTCCTATTTCACAGAATCACAGAATCATTATGTTGGAAGGGACCTCCAGGGATTGTTTACACCAGGGTCACTTACAGCAGGTTAACCAGGACCAGTCAGGTTTTAAATAATTCATGAACCGAGACTTCACTTCTCCCTGTGCAACCTGTGCTAGTGTTTGACCACCCTCAAATTAAAAAAAAAAAAAAAAAAAAAAAAATGTTTTCTTGTGTTCAGATGAAATTTCCTGTTTTTTAATGTGCAGCCATTGCCTCTTGTCCTGTGAATGGGTGCTGCTGAAATAGTCTGACTTCTTTACACGCTCTATCAGATATTTACACACATGGATAAGATCCTCCCTGAACCTTCTTTTCTCAAGACTGAACATTCTCAACTCTTAGCTCTCATCACATGACATATGCTCCAGTCCCTTATCATGTGATATGCTCCAGTATGCTCTCGTCTCTCTTGTACTGGGCTGTCCAACACAGGACACAGCACTCCAGATATTCCTCGCCAGGGCCGAGCAGAGAAGGATCAACTCCCCAGACCTGCTGACAATGCTTTGCCTAATGCAGACCAGGAGGCTGTTGGTATTCTTTGCCACAAAAGCACATTGCTGGCTTCTGGTCAGCTTGCTGTCCACCAGGATTCCCAGGTCGTTATCTGCTAACCTGTTTTCCAGCTGGTAAATCCCAGCCTGCTCTGTTGCTTGGAGATCAGACTACATGACCTTTAAAAGTCCCTTCTAACCCAAACTATTTTATGAGTCTATTATTTGTTCCTTCCCAGGGGCTGGACTTGGCATTTCCTCTTGCTGAACTTCTTGAGATTTCTCCAGTCTGTCTACCCATCTGGTCAATAAATCAAGCCTCATGGGTTTGTGTCATCTGTGAACTTGCCAATGGCGCGCTCCATCCCATCATACAGCTCACTGAGAAAAACATTACACAGTATTGGCTATGGTATTGACCTCTGGGGAACACCACTAGCGACTGGCCTCAAGCTGAAAATGGTGCCACTGATGCAGGATTTTGAGTCACAGATTTTAGTTGTCCATGTCAGTTTCCTGGTGTGCTTTATAACCTTCCAAACCCCATCTTTATCGATGATATGTAGTCTAGTCTGTATTGCCTGTTTAACTAGATAGCATTTGATCTTTCCTCTATGATGCACGGTCATCTATGATAATGGTTTCAATTAAAGAATAGAAGTGTACTATTTTCCCAGATGTTTACAAATACCATGCTAATTCTTTATGAAGTGAAATATTTTTTTAGGTTGCCTAGAGACAGATATGGACCAGTTAGAGGAAATCTGGAGCTTAGCAAGAATATTAAGAGGTTTAGAAGACACAGTAATGTTGAAAAATTTAGTGCTATTTAATCTAGACAGAAGACAGTGAAAAAGACACAATTGCAATCTTCAAATCCATAAAAAACATCTGCAACCATGAAAGGAATGAGCAATTCTTAATTTTAATTCTTTCTGGTGTGAGTACAATATGAAGTCACATATTAAATTAAATTAGTACTGGACATAAGGTTTTCTAATGGTTATAACAGGGGACAACTGGAGCATAGATTGAGATTGTAGATTTTAGAATTTAAGGCTTCAGAACAAGTTAGGAAAATATTTTAGGGGAATGGCCTAGATATTTGGGGCACAGATACTCTCCTGACGACCGATTTGACTTTAATTCTTATGATTATGGCTGTTTCCATTCCATTTGTTGCTCATGGATTATCACCTCTTAATTTTTTAGAATCTGTGTCAGGGGTAGTCTTAGAAACTGTAAAATGGCTGGAAAGTTAGAGTGAAAACCAGCTGAGTTTTTTTTAGAGCAGTTATGTCAGACTTTGTTTAATATCTCCAACATCAATTATTCAGCCTAGCAGCTGAACATTTGGTATAAAAAGATAGAAATTATGTCCATCTACCAAACAGAACAGGACAAAAAGACTAAAAAGTATAGGTCACAAATTTACCTGAACTGCTGCTTTTTTACTGCTAAGCATAATTCTGCTTTAGGTAATCACCTTTTAACATTCTAGATGAAGCAAGCTGCACAGAGAGCTCAGATTTTAGTACATAGTAAAAAAAGCAGAAATCAGATATATGTTGAAATGGCAATATAGTGAAAGAATATATATAGTAGCAGTTAGGACCTCCAATTAAACCATATAAGGTCAGAAGAAACGTTCTCTCCATATTAAGTAAGTCTTGAACAATATTGAAATAATCTTAGATTTTAGAAAAATCATTAGAAAAAAATAATTACCATGACAAATAGATAAATAAAGAAAATGAACGTAATGAAAGCACTGCTAGGACTGCAAGCTATTTACTAATAACAAACAAATCTGGAAATGCAATAAATAACTTACCTGTCTACTTTTCACTCTAGTTTTGTTCCTGGAGTGTTTCCTGAGACAAATTACACTTTTATACATGGCAGTTCAGGGAATACATGTCTACTGGGGACAAGTTTGTTTCAGATGTATACTTTTTCAGAAAAAAAAAAAAAAAAGGTAAGAGTTGATTTTAAATGAATATGCAAAACCACTTAAATGATACAAAGTTAATAAGAGAAAAAGAAAACACTTTTTTTATATCAGTGCAGTTGTAACCATCTTTCCCCTTTATCACTAAGGATGTGCTTTTATCTGCTTCTCTTTTTCTGTCTGTGACATCTGTCTGGTTTTCACATCCTGTCCAAATTGCAGTATTTGCACCTTCTTGAACCTGCATATCTTTGCTATAGTATATTTCTTTGTGCCCCTAGCTGCTTGACATGTTTTTCTTTTACTCTGGTCTTCATACCTTCCTATTTCTCAATTCAGTACCTGATGGTCTCTATCTGTATTCAAAGCACACAATAATTTAAAGGGTCACACACATAGGCAAGTTAATGTAAAGTAACAAGTTACCGCTCGGCTGATGAGCTGCCTTGATTCTCCTTTTGTATGCTCTTGCCTTTTACAAATATCAGGTAATTTACACAGCTTTGACCAGAGTGGATAACCATTAATCTAAGGTGAGTGACTTTACATTTTCTGTGGGTTAAGAATGGATGTACAGTGAGTTACCATGCTTTGACTAATGGTTGTTAACTTTCTGTTAACACTTAACAGGAATGTGTGTCTGAGTTCCATTCCAAAGAATGTCACTGGGACCAAAATGGACCAATATTTCCTTCCTTATTGTGGCAAGAAAATTAAAAAAGGAAAATTAGCTCAGCAATAGTGACCAGATTCTTAATTTTGAGCTCAGACTTCTATGACAGTCCACAGTGACATCCAAAATATTGTTAATGTTTGGGATTGTACTCTTGACCTCTCATGCTTATTAAACATTTCCTTCTTCCAAGCCTTTCCTTGAAGTCTATAATCTTTATCATCTGATTATAATCTTATAATCATTAATAATCTACAATGGTATGATGAATGTTAGCATTTCTATTTCCACTCTACACTAATTTACATCTTCTAGTTTCATTAAAACTGATGAAAATTTTGCCAGTTGCCAAAACGGTAGGAGGACCTCCCTTGGTTGTAAGCTTTGAACACCAGATGCTTTTCAGCCATGAATATCTGTAGGAATGTATGCAGAAGAAATGCAGAGTAGGATAGAACTGAGAAGTAAGGGTTTTGTACAGAGGTTGCATCTATATAAATAGTAGCTCAGAAACACAACTTTGTAATTAGCCTCACAGAATTTTTAACCTGCTCTTTATGAGAAAAAATCCTACTCCCTTCCCAAGGAGGGCAAAATGAAAACTAGCCCTTCTCAACTCGATGTTGAACACTTTGTAAGTTTGTTTATAATTTAAGTTGCTTCAGATAAGCATGTATTCTTCAAGGTACACAAGAAGATGTTGTTTTTAAAACGTTTTAAGACAGCCTAGCTCAAGTTGTCAGTCTTAATAAAGAGCTATGTGGAAGTCAGTATGAGAGATGGTATATTCCTTTTATACTTTAATTCTATGAGTGCCTGAAATGCTTCGAATTTGCTAGCTTCTAACACCCCACATCTTTTATTCTTCCCCACAGCCTCATTATCTTTACTTTGAAATTTTACTCAAAGGATAACATGATAAATTTGGAAAGCTAATTCAGTGAGTATTCTTAGGTTATTAACTCCATGACTTGCTCAGGATTATTTGACCTTTTTGCTTAACACTTTTCATTAAATGATGCAGTGTTAACTTTAACACCTTTGATTTAAGTAAGTGGCCTGTATACAGTGGATGTGATTTTGCACTTGTGACAAGGCATAAAACACTAATTCAAATAGTAAAGGGGATAAAGTCTTTCCTTAGAGCAGGCTCTCTTATAAGACAGATTCTCTTAATCTAAGGTCAAATACTTCCAAGGAATCTGTGTAAAGTTTCCATGGATTTGGTCATAGTCCCTCAGCTGAAAATTATGTTAGAATTTTATGAATTCACAGGCTGTATTTCATTTTGCTCAGATGTATGCCTTCTGGATATACATCTAGTATTTGACTTACATCATATTGATCTGAGTCTACAGAAGACAACCTCCTCCTGGCCATCAATATTTTCTGTTTATCACTGTGCTATTCATTAACACCAGCAGTTGACAACATAAGCAGCACTTCAGGAAATCCTTTTCTTTCTTTCTTTTGTGAAGATTTTTGCCCAGAGCAGCCTGCTTTCTTTCCAACCTACTTTTGCCCGTAGCTCAAGTTTTCTTTCCTGCCTCACTCCTACTTCAGCGTTTTTATTTTCTTGCATTCTGGGTAGCAGGCTGATGTAGAGCTAAAAGCTCAGGAGAGAGAGGCCTCCTGCTCTTGCTGATGGTGTTTTGTGGCAGACAACCATGAATCCTGAAAAAGATAAAAAGAAATCGTAGGACAGGATGTGCAGCCCTGACAGAGTCAGACCGATCACTGTAGGAATAGATTATTACTCAGTTAATTTGGTGACAAAACTGTGAAGTTGTGAACATGTGAAAGCAAGCTTTCACAGACCTCAACCTTTCACAACATTTTTCAGGTTTTTAGTGACATTTAAGAAGAAACACACTTTCAAATTCTGTTACTTGAATTCAAAGCAAAAAGATGTATTATTTTGAAAAGGAGAGGAAGATGTTTTTTTAACATGAGTTAAAAACCATGGGGTTTATTTGATTTTATTTTTCTCTAAACTTGATTTCAGGAATGATTTTTATAATCTTTGCTAATACTCATAAAAGTAGTTGATGCTTCATTGGATTTAACCATAGCTATAGCCACATGGTCCACTTGCAAACCAGTAGGAATTAAATTTTTCATTAGACACAGTAGAGAAAATATGTAAACTGTTTTGGAAGGAGATCTTGGAATCCAGTTCTGTATTTCTGCTGTCTCTTCTACTTCACCTCCCTCTTGACACATGCACAACAAGTCAGGCTTGCTCTTTCTTAAATTTGATGCTATGAGTCTTTAACACTTTCTACAAAACATTACAGTTGAAGTGAAAGAAATGCATCCTTTCCTTAATTCTACATCTGTTACTACACATAGTACAGCTTTGAATTGCAGTTGGCTACTTGGCAGATGGGGAGGGAGGTGAGTTAAAATCGTTACAGAAAGGAGATGAACCCAGGTCTCTCACATACACAGTAAGGGTGATACTGTTAAATTAAAAATGTAGGGCTGTTTTCCTTCCCTAGCCACGACAGTGTTTTCAAAGAGAAGCACTAACCGTGTTTCCATTTTTGAAAGAAAGATTCAGATATCTAATTAGACAGTGTGTGTCAGAGCTGCAAATTCCAAGTAAAGATGTCAGGTGACTTTTGACAGCCTGAATTTTAATTTTAAGCCTCAGGGAAAGCTGGGATCTAATACACGTCTTTGTCATCAGCATTCTTCATTTGTTACTTTGATGATCTATGCCTTCCACTCAGTGCACTGGCTATTATGAAATTTTATTCTCTCTCTTAACATCCCCCTGGCCTCAAGTGAAGCACAGGAAGTCTAATCACCTAACTCAGAATTCCATCTCAGGAGTTCAGGAGCTTTTAGGGAAGGCACTGCAATATCCAAATCCTTCAGTGAATCTATCCCCAAGTTAATTGTTTGAGATACCATGTTAAATTTATAGCAGACCACATAATTAGACTCTTGATTCTGAAATCCAGGCTTGCAAACTGTCACGCTTTCTGTCGCTTGCAAATAGTCCACCAGCTGAAGAAGTCAAAACCACAAAATATAGTAGAAGCAGAGGTAAAGTAGGTAGGAATTATGGTCAGAAATACCACTTCAGAAAGGCTTTTCAAGTGAGTGTTGTAGTAAGCAGGCAAACAAAACAAAAGCAGCAGGGAACTTCATCTGCTGTTCCCCCCTGTCACCTTAGCTTGAACTGAGGAGATACTTCTTCCTCTCTGTCTTGGAAAGAAGGCTGACTGCTGGCCAGTTCAGCAGCTGCTCACGGCTGCTTCTGTTACTGCGTGGCTGTCTGCGGTGCACTTTACACAGCCAGCTCTACTGCTGCCACAGGGCCGGAGCGGAAACCATTCAGGAGGAACGGACTAATGCAAACCCAAGACCGGAGGCCTGAAATCACTAGAATAGTGGGGGAGACAATTACTCTTACTGAGGGAATCTGCTTAAGGGAAGAAATAATTATCATTCATAAAGAGGAACAACCAGAAGCCAAAACTCAGAACTAGGCTTCCTTTTACACAACTCTTTCTACTCTTGGGCAAAAGGGAATGGGTACTCTGGGAGATCAAAAGGAGAAAAGGTATAATTTCTCTACTAAAATGAGGGATTAATTATTGTCAGTGGAACTTTTAAATGTAAATATACACACCAATAAATAAATGCCAGATTATATATACGTATCATACATACAGCAAGGAATTCTTTATAGCTTTCTTCCAATAATACAAAGAACTTGACATAGCTTTGTTATCTAAAGTCCTAGTTACATTTTGGCTAGAGATTTAAGGATATTTGGCTAACTACATACTCACCATGATCATGGAAGTGGTACATAAGGACTTTTCCAGATCAGCACTTCAATTTCTCATGTTCTCTCTGAATCTCAGGTTTGTGGAGTGAAAAGTAGGACATTGCTGATAGTAAGATGATTTTAGAATGTAAGTTGTTCACAGCTTGGAGTCTCTTGAGGCACTTTTAAACAGCAATTCATCTAGTCCCAAAGTAAACTTCTAAAATGAATCAGAGCATTAATATCTCAAACTTATTTACTTTTTTTTCTGTTAGCTGTAAAGGAAATTCAGGGTGACCAGGTACAGATATCTTCACTTCTTCATAAGAATCCACTCCTCAGTGTGTAGGAGTATTTAATGCCAAATAAGCGCCTCAGACAATGACCCAGCCTAGAGATGGATGGACACATGTGTTATCTGCACAATACAAGTCACAAAACCAAATGACAATTTCCACATCAAAGTTAAGATTAATAACTTAGCTCTATTTGTTCAAGAAGTACAACATTTACTTTCATATCTATTGAAGTCACCATGTAAATATATCACAGAACCACACAGTCACAGAGCAGTTGATGCAGGAAAGCATCCCCAGAGAACTTTCAACTCTGCTACTCAAGAATCATCAGCTAGAGCATGTCCAAACATGACCATGTCCTGTTGGATTCTATATATATCCAAGGATGAAGACTTTACAAGCTCTCTGGAGGTCTGACCAACCTCTCAGCAAAAGTGTTTTTTTAAATGTCAAAGTGGAATTTAATGCATTTCCTGTACATACGTTGTGTTACCTATCTTTTCTGCCAAGCTTTCCAGCTGGGTAGTCCCAAACATATGTTGGTGCCTGGGGTTGTTCCTCTCCAGGTGCAGGACTTCGCATTTCCCATTGCTGAAACTCATGAGGCTCCTGTCAGCCCATTTCTCTAGCCTTTTGAGGTCTCTCTGGATGGCAGTATGACCCACTGATGAATCAGTGATGATCAGCCACTCCTCACAGTTTTGTGTCAACTGGAAGCATGTATTGGCATAGATACATTCTGCCTTTGTCTTATTTTTAGGAGCACAGTTATTTAGGTCTTCTGATTAAAAAAAGTACTGCATTGTCTGCATTATGAACAAAATGTTGATAGTTTTATAGGACCTGTATTTTTTTACTTAAGTAGCCATGTTCCATTTTCCTGTTCCCTGTTAACCAGAGGTTTTCCATGGATTCATTTTCTTTACTTTTATATTTCCTTTATTCTCAAACTTAAAAAAAAATATTAAATGAAGTAATTCAATTCCATTGCAAATGTGAGAAAGGGAGACTTTGTTTAACTGCTACTTTCACTTCCTCTCTTGACCCAGATTTTTTAATAAAAGTCCTTTAGGTGACTGAAGAATTGGGAATTGTAGGCAATTAGAAAAAAACATAACAAATTGTTCTTAAACATTTCCTAATCATTTATAGTTTTCATTATTTTTTTTTTTCTTCCCACTGAGTTTTGTTCATGACTGTTTTCAGCTTAGGAGATAAATCCTTTTAATGTGTTATAGCCCTGATCCTCAAAGGCTTTTGGATTCTTAGCTCTGACTGAAATAATGGGATTTAGTTGCTTTGGAAGCACAGCTGAAAAAAAACCAAAACTTTGCGTCTTTATCTTACTGGTTAGGATATTCTGCTTGGATGTAGAAAACCAAATTAATCCATGAGCACTTGCAATCTCCTTGTCTTTAACTAACACAATAAAGTTTCTTAGAGAACTGCCCTTTGCTGTTTCTGCTTTTTCTTTCAAAGCACTTACAACAAATGTCTGCTTCCTTGCTTTTAAAAAAATCTTTATTAGTCATTGCTTTTTTTTAAACACCGTTAGTAATTTTTTAATGTTCTATGATATTTCCAATCTACCACATGGCAGGGATATGTCACTTCCAGAGTGATTCTCTGCAGAGGGGCAGTGTGTGATTTAGATTTAATATTCCTCATTACCATCTCATTTGCTCCTCTTTTGAGGGACAAAGGCCGTGCTCCTCTAGGGGCAGCCCTTTGAAGACTTGTGTTGGACACTTCCTTCCTGAGCTCACACAGTGCAGCGGGACTTCTCCTTCGGAAGAGGCACATAATATACCCGAGAAACGAGAAACGGGCTTGTTTCGTTGACTGTGAATAAGGGAGAAGCGCCTGTCCCTGCCACTTGTACGGCTGAGGATGTTCAAGAGGTTTCACTACAGGTTTATAAGTACTAAATCTTGCAGTCAAGTGTGATTGCTTTTTGATGTTATTACAAAGCTAGCAAATGATCTTACTCTCAACATTAATTAAAATCAACTTGGAAAATTACTCTTTCATATTGACAGGATTGAACTACGGGGCTGTAAAATAGAGTAATGACAAAGAGCAATGTATCAAGTCTTGATGAAGTATGGTCCTTATTTGATTGGGTCCTATTTTAACATTTTCATTAATAAACTTAGCTTGAGCCTTGGCCTCACTGCAGTGAGTGACAAAACTTAGTGACTTTGACAGGCTAGGATGGGCAATAAAAGGGTACATTAATGAATGTCCTATCTGATAGTGCACTCACCTTCAAATAATTCTGGGAAAAGAAAATGCAACAACAATAACAAAAGCCCTGTTGCAGACAATAAAAGCAGAATGCAGGAAATAAAATTAGGTTTAGTTTGGAAATATATTGTCTCATTAGTGTGTGAATAGAAAAAAATCTGAAACTGTAAAATCCCCTATTCAAGGTGCAGGGCAAAAAAAAAGTGAGTAAATAAAAAACAGAGAAGACCCTCCAGAAAAGTCATAAAGCTGGCAGAAAGACTTTAGGGCAACATGTAAAAATGCATTTAGATTTTATAGGCATAACAGCTGAAATTTTACATAATACAAAGCTGACAATAACATTATTTAGTTAGCAGTTTTCCTAATAATTTCCACACATATACAGATGAACACCTGCCATTGTTTATGGGGTGAAAAAGTTATTGTTTGTATTTGGCATTTTTGTTCCTATACCATACTGAACAGAAATAAAAGATACACTCTAGAAGAGCCAAGATCTTATTCCAGAATCTAAGAAAATTTAATCTGTATGATTAATGAAAACATGTAAAAGGTAGTTAAAAGAAAGACTGAGACTGGATATTTTTCTGTATCTGAATGAGTCATGAAGAGAAAATATTCATATATATCACTAGAAATGTTAACGCATATTTCCCCTTCTTTTAACTTAGAACACACAAATTCTGTAAGAAATACAAGTACCAGCAGCATGTTAATACCAGCAGCATCTTGGGCATAACCAGAGAAGAAATCTGGACTGTTAGAATTGTATTGATTTACCTAATCAATGTTCACTAATTGATAACATTGTTAAGTAGATTAAGTATTTGGTGGAGGACGTTTGCCTAGTAAATATATTCACATTGGTTTGCCCTCAAATCCCTTCACTACTTTGTCCTGTGTCACATCACGTCATGTCCTTATTAAAGCATGAAGGCCACAGCTTTATTTGTAAGGGCTAAAGTCAAAGAAACAGCAAAAACTTGTATTTCTGAAGAGACAAATTCTACAGACATCTTTCATGGGAGTAGTTATTTAACATGTATACCATGCTGCTTATCCACAGATATCAGAGATATTTCAAAGAAACAAAAGTGGTAAAAGAAAAAAAGTCCTGCCTGAAAGCCGAGAAGTTCTTCTAGGGAGGTTGAGCAAATAGAATATTTACAATGGCCAAAGCAGAATACTTTCAATCCCTTTTTGTATGAATTCAGTGTATTTGGAGTGAATATCCAAAATCCAGTTAAAAGGATGTAATGATCTGACACGTAAACCTGGCTGAAAATCAATGTTCTAGCTTGTTGGACACTTGAGGTCTGTCTGTCCTGTCAAATAATTTGGCTCCTGAGTTAAGACCCAAACCCTGACCCCTTGATCTTCCACAATGCATAAATGTTAATTTGTTTCTAAACCTTCATTTGGAGTACTATCAATCAGTTCCCATGGTGCAAAATCCATTTGTTATTAAAAAGAGAGTTTTCTGTAGAGATTTTTTTCAAGGGAGACAGTGGATGAAGGCTGCAGTCAACTGTGTTTTTTTCTGCTCTGTAGCATCCTCCATTACCTGCTGAGCACTGATCCTTAAAAATTAACACAACTTTATGTGCCATGCCTTGGGGCAAGCAATACACATCCTGAGTTTCATGCTATAAAATCCTCTCCC
>JAVJGJ010000014.1:13335295-13386325 GCA_035590215.1 Microhierax caerulescens | reverse complement strand
GCAGTCACACATGAGTGCAGTCCAGCCTCACAGTGGTGTAGTTTTTAGCAGGGGCAACCTCACTCCATGGATGGTCTGGGGATGTCTCATAAACCAAATTAAGTTTTTCTCTTCAATATTTCTGGGGTTTCTAAGAACTTAATTTAGTCCATTTGTCTGATTAGAAGTAGATTGAGGTTGGTTTGGACTATAATGAGGAGGAAAGGATTAAAATCACAAAACAAAGATTTCAAGACCTGTATACTCTGCTCTCTGAAAGGGTTAGAAAGATTAGGACTGGCAGTTGGTACTTCACAAGCTGAAGTAAATACACAAAATATGCAGATCCAAACCTTAATTAATTTACTTATCTGCTGCCTTTTGAACTATTACTGAGTTTTATAACATTCCTTAAAATTAAAACATTTCTAAACCCTATAAAGCAGCTTGCACTGTGAGTATATTGTTCTTTATAAACTGTTTTCAAAAAACACAATCATATGGATGCAAATCTTTTACAATATCTTTGACTGAGCCAGGCTCTTTCTAAAAAAGAATTAGAACAATAATAACAACAAGAAATGCTGTCAGTATTTTAAATGTTTTGACCTAAAAGCATTTAGCATAGTCTGATGTACTATAAACAAGAAAAAAACCTGAATTAATCCCATCACTTTAGAGTTCTTGTTATATTTTTTAGGAACTTTTTTGATATTTTTTGTGATAAATGCAAATGTAGGAGATCAATAGTTAAGAGGAAGAAAATTTGTTGGATTACCTCTTAAATTACTATATTTTTTTAATTAAAAAAGTTAAATGCTGTCAATAAAATGAAGTCTCACTGTCTGTTACTGGCTGAAAAACATAACACTTACTTTTAGAAGGTCTGCTTCCATTGCAAAAATAAAGAACAAACCTGCTGATTATTCAGCTGACTGGTTTTGCGTAACTGAAAAGGTGTTAATTGAAAACATGTTAGTTTTTCTTAGAAACATGGGGCTCAATTACCAAGTAAAATTATGGATAATTAAGGGAGTATTTCACATCCAAGTTGAAATGTAGTTCCTCTGCAGTGAAATAGGAGCTTTGTTCCTGGTGGAGTGAGGCAGGATTTCATCCTTATATGTTCAACTACTATCAAAACAATTTATACACCAAGTGTCAAACCGTGAGTACATCTGTGATGTCTTTATAAAACCCCACCCACCTCCCAAATATTATTTTTTACAACACATAGCCTAAAAATAAACACCAAAATTCCTGTATCACCATACTTATCTAAAATGTAAGTACTGGCTTAGGGATTTTTATCTTCTACTTCTATTAATCAGTTTTCTCTCAACTTCTTTTATGCTTATGCTTAGAACCAGATTGGTAAAGATCTTTTTGCTGAACTTGAAACTCAAAGCTACTTCCTTCCTTATGTGTCTTCTTTGTTAGATGTGTGTCTTACAGAGGATTGCAGTGTGCTTTGTGATCTAGCACAGTGCTACACCATGCCCTGCAGAAGATGAGACCTAAGGAAACTGTGTTCAGATCCCTGATACTGTTTTGGAGAGCGATCACCAAGATAACGATGAAGGAGATTTAGATATACCTGCATATTCCTTTTAAATAGAGTCATAGGTCTTACTTTGCAGAACTTGATACCTAGTATGTATCAGCTATAGTAGAAATAAATGTGGGTCTGCAGTAACTAATGTTTCCTATAAAGAGTTACGAACTGCATGAAAGCTGAGTTATGCATCTTGAATTTGTCTGAAAACAAACATTGTTTCTATTTCAGTCACAGAGAGAACTGAGCAATGATAAGCCCTCATCTCATCAAAATTCTTTTTCTGTCTCTCTTGCTGTGGAGCCTCCACTGCCATCTGGTATATTTTATTTTCTACCTCTTCAGATGCATATCCTTAAGAGCCAGCTGCTATACAGCCCTCAATCTCTCAACGTCTTTCTCTAGTATTTGCACACTTGAGTTACACCAGGTATTTTGTGCAGTGCTGGGGAGTCTTTAACGTACATGGGCTCACATGACAGGTTGTGACTTCGGAGGAAATGATAGTTTTTTCAGCCTAACATTACTCAAACTAAACATGAGCCAGGTGAATGAGCAAAACTCAGTACTCAAGTACTTAGAAAAGAATTGACTGGACTTCATTCAAGTTTTTCAGAATCCATCTCTTGTTGGATTGCAGATTTTCAAAAAAAGCAGTTTGGACCCTAATTGTTCTACACTAACTTTCATGAATGTTCAGTGATTGGAAGAATTGCTGAGAAGTAGATTACCAATTACAATATCAAATTGACTTCAATTGATTTAGCATGTAAATGAAAAATCAGAAATTGCCTAAAAGTAACTTCTTTGAGGCTTGGTCTGGGCCTCTAATCTTCCTCCCTCCTCCTCCTCCTCCTCCATACACATACATTTTACAGCAGTGGTAGTAGCAGAAGCAGTTCCAGTCTGGATACCAGATGTCATCTATATGCTGATGACACTACATAATAGGCTTGGCCCAGCACCTCAGAAAATTTGATCACCTATGCAAGCTGATTTGGTGATATTTCAGAATTGTTTGATGAGTAATAAATTAGTGTTAAACTTTGAGGAAAAGTTATAAAATTCACCTTTAATTCCAAATTAAGAATATTAGTAGTTCATCTGCTGTTAGGTAGTGCATATATTAATGATTTTTTTTTAATTATTTTTTTTTTAGCTATTCAGATTCTTTAAACACGGTGTTATTTGCCCATCTAAATTACTTTTTGCCTGGCCTGAAGTAGAGAATTTCAACATGGTCCTCTGAAATTATATCTGAATACATTATCTTTCAGGAACAACTGCCACTGTCCTTCACGTTATCACTAGAATCTGATTTCCTGGGCAAATTCAAATAAAAAACTCCAAATCCAGAAATCACATATTGATTCACAGAGAGAGTATGCTCACTGTCTGAAATCTATCACAGCAGTTACAGGACTTTTTCAGGTCTACTGCACACCAAACGTAGTTTTGCAGCCTTAAAGATCTATGACACTGTTGGACCATTTATATTTTCCTTCACGCGGTGACACGTGAAACCCTTACCAGGGCCCTCATCTGTGGCACATGGCTGCAGGATCTCTGTTGTGCCCTGCTTCATTCTCAGTGCACTACAAGCACTGCTTCCCGGCCTCTGCTTTAGAATTTCATATATCAGGTTGGATGAGGGTGAATTTCTAATGACTATTCCTTTTGTGCTAAAATGGTTTTGAGTTGTTTTACTGGACATGTTAGTTAAAACTGTTTTTGTTGACATTTATAAATCTCTGCATCTTACAGTATATCTTAATGGCTTGCATATGTTCAGGTCAAAAGTATTGTCAGTTCGTGGTGGCTTTTATTAATGAAGTAGTGCTAAAATTCCAGGAAACTTATTAATGCTTATAAATTTTCAGTAGTGTCACAAAGGATTCTAACATACATATTATACATACAATTATACATCTATATATATCTATCTATATATATTATATATATGTTAGATATATATATCTAACATACAATTATAGAATTCTATAAAACGAAAGTATTAATGTAAAAAAGGCACATATTTTCTTATTCTATTATTTTATTGGCAGTCCTTTTCTCTGAATGCCTGTTGATTTCAATTATATTGCATTCACTAAACATTTTTTTAATGACATATATGACACTAAATTTCTTCATGAATACTGAATTTGATTTACAATTACATTACCCAGGCAGAAACATTTCCATGCTTAGTGCAAAATTCCTTGCAAATAATATTTTCATTATCTCTATTCTTATTTTAAAGAAGTCATAAGTTTCCTACAACAGTATGAACAGTATTAGCTTTAGTAATGATGAAAGGAGAGAATTCTCTGACAAAGTGGGGAAAAGAAAGAAAGCAGGAAAAATGTTGAAAGAAAGGAGGAAAAATATTAAAAAATGGAGGATGCCCAAGTATCTACTGTACAAATAGTGGGACAGTGAAATGGCAAGACAAAATCTATGTACTGGTTATAAACAATTCTTGTTCAGAGGGATTTACTATCACATTTAGAACCCTAATCTTGTCTGCTTGCAGAAGAGCTACAACAGAAGAATAAAAACTAAAAGGAATGATGATAAAAAGTAGAACTGATCATTCTGCATATATGTCATTACAGGGGAAATGGAAATATTTAAATTGAAATAAGAACCACACACAAATTTCTTAATGGAATTACTCTTTAGTCATAGTCCTGCTGTAGATAATACAGAAATATAGAGTATATCTGTATTAGCAAGTAATGTGGTCAGAACAGACCAGTAAGTCATGCAATTGATTCAAAGATTCCTTTATATACAGTTAAAGGCATGTAGGTCAGACTAGATTTAGCCTGTTCTGTTGGACCAACCATATCTGCTATGTGTTTTCTGAAGGAAAGTTATTTTAAAAAATAAATTGTCCTCCAAATACCTTGTTAAGAAGTCTCACCCTGTCCTTTCAAACATTTCATGAAGAAGATGATTTCATATCATGGTCCCTGACAATACTGCCAGACAAGGACTCACATCTGAAAACTTTATTTATGTTCCTGTCTGTTTCATTTCTGATCACAACAAAATGTATACTGCTTAGCCCATCTCTGTGCTGAGTTTCAGCATTGTTCAATCAGAGGCCTCAATAACCTGGCCCATACACCCAAAAACCATGTATAACAAAGTGATATATTTACCCAAATTAGAAAATGGAGCATGAGCTCCTGGGATTAATGATGCCCACTGTGACCAGGGTGGACCAAGGTACTGTGTTTGGATGTGCCTGCTCATTGGAGGATGCAGAGAATGAGACCTGGAATTACACAGGAGGGCACCACCTCTGACTTCAGACTCTGTAAAAGATGGACATCTGCAGTACCACTCCACAAGTGGAGTTGTCTCTGGTCCTCAAGGACATGATTTTCATCTTGAATGCTCTGCACAGTTTTCTACCAATCCTTTTGTATTCAGCAACAAGCATGTGGTTAGCAACCTCTTGAGATTGTCACTGGGTAATTCTCCCCCTGAGAAACTTTTGGTGCTTTCAAGCTAGGTGCAGTGGTGTTTTTTCCTGGACCCATGTTGTACCTTTTTGGATTTTCTGTATGTGGCAAAGCAGACATTACTATAAAGAAATACAATGAGGAGTGCACTATTAAAATACAATAACAGGAATAATAGGGAATATAATAAAAGTATTATTATGTCACCTCAATAAGAAGAAACAGCAATAAAGATATCGTAGGTAAAGGAAGAAGAAGACAGAGAAGGAGCTGCATGAGTTGCAAATAGTTTAGGGCTGATAATAAACTTTAGGCATGAAGGTACATATGTTTTCTTTTCCATAGCACAGAAAACACTTCAGGATGGTGCAAGAACACAGTTATTCAAGAACTCTTTTTTGGCACAAATATGGTAGGTATGTGCAGGGGGAGGCTGAGGACTGCAATGAACATTGGACCAGCATGTGGTGAAGTGGAGAAACACTAATTCTCTGAAACAACCTCACAAAATGGGAAAGGCTTATTATAAGCTGAGGTACCAGGATATTGGCTTCTCTCTGAAAAGCAGTAGGTACCTTTGGTGCATATATATACCAGTAAAAGTAAAACAATTCTTAAAAAGGCAAACTTCTTGAATGTAGATCTGACTCCAAACAAGCACTTAAATCTGTTCTTTTTTTGTTGTTGAAAGGGGGTTTGGGATTCCTTCGTAACCAGCCTCTGTAAGTCTTTTGCTTGTCCATGCTGCAGAAACAATGATTATAATATTAGTTACATATTATCTGAATTTTATAGTTATTTTTATCTTTTCTTGAGAAAAATTGTTCTGAAAGGACTCTGTAGAAAACTACTGGAGGAGCCTGGACCCTAATCCCCTGAGGGGGATCTTCTTTAGACAGTCAATGAGCTCAGGACAACTATAAACAGTAATATCATGCTCCTGGTAGATCAAGCATTTTCTGGCTGCACCGAACCCCTCAGTTTCATATAAGTTTCTAAGATAGCCATAGCCTTGGTTCAAAGCTTATTCTTTTGGGAGTATTGAAAAGTTGTATGCTGTAGCTATCAAATACTACTAATTAGGCAGGCATCCACTGTAGGTTTACTGTTACAGAAAGCACATTAAATGTCTCATTTACCTGAATTAACTTTTATATTTGGTTTACAGTTTTCTTATGGGGGAGGAGGAATTTTTCTTTATTTTTAAGAAAAGGTATGGAAAGGATTTGCCAGCAATTATGAAGATTATTCTATCTATGCTTCTTGTTAACTGCCTGAAGAGTGCTGAGGAATAACACAGGAGTATTTCTAGGAGAGAATTTGAGGCAATCCTCTAATAGCTGTGACAGAAGATTATCTGGATGCAAGTTCCTAGTCAGAATAGATTTTCTGTCTATCAAATTAGATCCAAAACAGTTCTTTCAAGAATCATTAATTCTCAAACCATTCAGGCTTTCAGAAATAGTTCACCAAGCACTGAATAAAAAGCTTTTTATAAGACTGACCAGGATTGTGCAAGCTCTAAAGCTTTTATCAGTAATTAAGCAGACACATGCAGGCTGAAGGTTCTCATGAGTGACTGGGTTATGATTTCCACCCACCTACCCTCCCCCCCCTTATTTCTGGTTGTGGTTTGTTTTGGGTTTTTTTTTCTCTTTTATGGGTAAATACAATGCTTCAGTATGACAAGTAAATTGCTGGGCATGTCAAATTTTGTCACCTTGACTACTGCAGCCACTTACTTTATAACCTTTTGTTTCTGTTATTGTATCCCTCAACTTCATCCAGCAACTGTCACTAAAATAATTCTTAGTCAGTGTTCAGATTATATCATTCCACTGCTCTGTAGCTCCTTGCATTGCTGTCTTATCTTTTTCTGAATCCAAGCTATATGCTTTACCTCAACTGACAAGGCCTTTTAGAAACCTGCTTACATTTAAATTTTAGATAATAATTAGGTCTCTGATTCAAGTTTACTTTTCTCTGGGTCACCTTTCCTGGACATAGTTATTGTGAAGTTTTCATTTCATGATGGACTTGGTCCCAAAAAGTCAAGAGATGGAAACACAGTGTATCTTTACTATGGGCTCTATCCTGTGCTTTACCATGTGAAGCAGAAGAAACTCCAGGAGTTGAGGTAAGCCATGAGACAGAGAACCCACATTACAGCTGTGCAGTTACTTATTTTGCCAATTCTCTGGCTAACCAAAATACTGAAAAGGAAATATTTGCTTCAAGCAAGACTTTTATTTTTTCTTATTGTAACAGCAAAAAGAAAAAGAGAAATTTATTTCTGGCTCAAACAAAATTTTTATTGCAACACAGTATGGTTTGTTTGTTTGTTTGTTTGTTTTTTTACCTGGAGGGCAATTTCTTCGGAAATATGTTTCAAAAGAAATCACCATTACGCTGAAAATAAATATTTTAATTTTTCAGCTTCTCACCTTCTTTTTTTTTTTTTTCTGGCTAAGAAATTGCAACACTCAACAGGAATTTTTAAGTAATCACATTTTTCATTGAAACAGATAAAAATAAATCCAATGAGTCCATGTGGTAGTCTCAACCTGTATAACATTTCTGCCTAAGGATCTGACTGTGCATGCAAATCTTCCTGCTAGTAATGACATATAATACCCTTATGCAGCAAGGAGTACTGTTCCAGCTCCTAAGACTAGTGTGATTTAATCTGCACTTAAAATAGGCCTGTGTTTTACAGGTCCAAGTGAGCTCAGCAGTTACAGACAGACATAATCACTGTGCTGTGTTCATTTACCCCTCTCTCAGCTCGGATTTTTCCCTATACAGAAACAATCTTTCAGGTCTCTCCTACCACCCCCCAGCATCTCAAACCTTTTCATGCTACTTTGTCTTGGAGAATATCAAGAATTCCTTCAGATATAAAATGGTATTGAGTATTTCACAAAACAACAGACTAACCTACAAACTTCAAGACATCTGAATTCCTTCTCCAAGGCTTTTTTGAGTACATCTGTCAGGGACTTTTGCTATTTGCCTTCACGTGCTCTTTTAAAGGGGAAAAGAAACCATAATTTTTCATCTTAGAGATAGCAAACCATTTGATAAAATTTGCCCATGTTACAAATAGATAAGCAAAGAATCATTAAAACAATCTTGGGATTAGACATTTTGAAAGCAATATCTAATCTTAGAAAGTAAATTACAAAGGAATCCAAGATGACACAGATGAATTGATTTTCATACAGTGGTATCAGCATGGGAATACAGCCAAGTGATAACATCAGAAGTCAATTTACAACTTTTAAAAATACTTTTCTTGATAGTAACACACTTGAAGTTTAGGAGTTAAGTGAGGTGAGCCAGGCAGAAGTTAGAGGGTTTTCTGTTGCGCTTTGGAGGTTTTTCTTTATTCATTTTTTACAGGGTGGAACAATTCCAGAAGAAGGTTCAAAATCAACATGATCTGATAGTTTTTCTCTACAGCATTTGAAATAAAACAAATCATGGAAGAACAAGCAAATCATACCACTTAACCAGGAGATTATGGAAAAAGAAGAAAAAAAACCAACCCAAAACCAGAAAGCAACTTTTCACATTTTCAGACAAAGAAATTGTTAACATATGAACTTTAAACTTAACTAAGGCCAACAGTGGTCTCTTCTGGACCAAACCATGCCATTAAGTCTCTATTCTCGTTCCTCACCCCTAATGCCCTGCTGGAAATTTTTGCCACCACTGACCTGTCAGGAGCTTAGTTCATATGTAAACCTTGTAATATGCTTCAGGCAAGAACAGTCAGACAAGCTGGAGCCACCATTATATTCTGTTTAGGGAAACCTCGTTGATTTTTGCCTGAAGCAAATGAAAGAGACTTGTTCTCCTGGAAATAATGAAGAACTGGAAGTAATCAACTCCACTGGCACATCCCTGTCAACTGGGAAGGCATTTGTCCAGTGTTGAATAGACCTTCATTCTGTGTCTCTTGCTCTAACTAAGTAATTTCATATTATGCAAATACTATCATAAATTGAGATAGCACTGTAGACATTTTGCTTGATAACACAGTCGTCTTTACATAACTGTTACTTGGTGAACAATCCCGAAGGTGGCAGTTATCGGAAACCTTTCCCCTTCAGTGCTAAGATCAAATTTTTTTAATAAGGCATAAACAAAAAAATAAATCTGGAAAACTTTCAAATATTAGGGAGGAAGTATGCTTCATAAAATGCATACAAACTTATTTTACTAGATTTCCACTTTCACTGACAGTGTATGTGTTATAGGTTAAACAGATTGGCCTGACCCTTCACAGATGAGTGCAGGAAGCCCTGCTTTCTCCAGTTTACGGCAGGGCAAAGAATGGTACATTTATAGACCTGTTCAGTGGATTCAACTAAAATTTCTAGAATTTTAGATAGATCCCTGATATTTTTTTTTTCAATAGAAAGGCATAATCTGCCTTTTCTTTAGTGTTATAATTAAACCAAATGAAATTCAGGGGGCATGGACATGAGAGAGATAATGAAACAGAGTAAATAATCAAGGGCCTGACTGAACAGAAATTTTTAGGATCACAGGGAAATTTCTGTTGGAAGAGATCTCAGGGGGTCTCAAATCCAATTTCCTGTTCACAGCAGGGTCACCCAGGTGATCAGACCAGGTTGTTCAGGGTTTCGACAAGTCAGCACTTGAAAATCTCCAAGGATGAAGACTGCACAACCTCCCTGGGTCACTTGTGCCACTGTCTAACCGTGCTCATGGGGAAAGAAAAGAAAACCGTATATCCAGTCTAAACCTCTCTTGTTTGAACTTGTGCCTGTTGTCTCTCTGGTGCTCTCCACAGCTGTGAAGAGCTCAGCTCTGTCTCCTCAGTGACCTCCCCACAGGCACTGGGAGATGCTGTTCAGTACCCCCAAAGCCATCTCTACTCCAAGCTGACTGAATGCAGCTCCTCCAGCCTCTCCTCACAGGTCAAGTACTCCAGTCACACCACCTCAGCGGCCTCTCCTGAAACATCTCCGGTTTACTGATGTCTTTCCTGTAGTGGAGGGTTGCCCATTGTGGAGCCAGAAGAGCTCTCTGGCCAGTTCTCTGTGTGTGACCATGATGGTCAGCACCTGCAGCTGGAGTGGGGCGATGGCCCTTGGGTTTCATATGCCCAGTGCCATCAACAAGGGTCCAGGGGCAGCTGCCGGGCAAACTGCTTAAGCCCAGGTGCTGGAGGCATCCACATTCTGCATGCATGTGAATATATATATTGATAGAGATACATACACATTCTCACTAGTGAACCTCCATCCTGCTCAGCCAGGGAAGGGAATGGGATGAGGCTTTTGGTGCCATTTGTGTTTTTGTGAGTACTCTTGTCTGCCTGTGATTAGTGTGGCCAGCCAGGTACATAGTCATATAGGTATACACATCTGCATGTGTGTATGAACTTTCATATATATAATAAATACTTGCTCTCTGTGTGTATGACTACTGGGAATACATCTTCAACTTCACTACTGATGGGACCGGAGGGGATGAAGCTGGGACACTTTAACTCTCTCAGGCTGTTGAGTCCAGCTGGATTTCCCATAATATTAAACTCTGAAAAAACTTCTTAGGAGAAGTGATGACTATTGCGTTATTGAGAGCATATTGCAGGAAACCATCTTGTTATATCAGGAAGGTGATTTGATAACATAATCAGCTCTTACATAAAGCTACAATTATTAAGTTTTAGGCAGTAAGATGCATTTGTAATTGTGATTTTTATTTCCAAATCGATGTCTTTAGAAGAGGAAGGAAATTAACGTGATCAGATTAAAAATATGCATAAATTGATATATATCAACAAAGCTCTCTTAAAACAATATATATAAAAAACATTGAATTTCAACAGCATTTGTAATAATGTGGTCTTTGATCAGACACAGGAAGAAGCAGGTCTGATGATAAGAAAATGTGCTACAATTTGGCACATGGACAAGTGGATTGCTCTTCCCTCTTCTAATTTTAAATAATTGGAAGGGAGCTCAGAGCATTGCAATTGCTGATTTTTAGGTATTCTGTCTCCCATTGAATAGATTTAAAAATATATATACTAAGAAAAGAATATAAACTTACTAAATACCATGTCCTCGAATTTCTTCATGTTTATCATGAAGACAGTGAAAGGGATTCTTTCGATGCATACTTTTGTTAATGGAATGTGTTCTGGCATGTCAAGTGCATTTCAGCAGCACACAAAGTTAAAGCTGCAATAGGTTAAATTGTACCCCAAAATCAAATACTATTATCCTAATTAACAAGTTGAATTAAGAACCATCAAGTATTCATCAAGAAGATTTTCCTTTTCATTAATCTCTCTAATCACGTAATCCTCAGAGTATCAACCAAGTTGCTTGGTTACATCAAATATGAGGATAATTAAACTAAAGCGAGAACTGAAATTCTTTAGTATTCATTCATTCCAAAGTGATAAAATGTGGTAGTACCAGTGTTTCACAGTAAAAGGATTTCTGAATTTTCTACTAAATTTTATGGGCTGCAAACTGGATGTGTCCAAAATTAAATTTCCTCCACTTATTTAGCAGAGGATTTAGGACCTTCCAGCTGATAAATAGGGGCTTTGCCTGGGCAATGACTATCCATGTTCTCTAATAGCTAAGGAATGTCTTACTGCCTCAGTAAGATTTCCTACAGTCTTGTTATTAGTTGTGATTTTATTGAATATTTATATTCAGGCTTACATGTGTTTAATCTGTCTTTCATTTGTGGTCCCAGCAATCATATGTGAGTTTCCAGGTTTCATACATTTTATGAAAAAGTTTCTTTAGTCTCCTTCTAGGAACCAGATTTTTTTTTTTTTTTCAAACATATTCATCTGTGTACTCAGAAAACCAATATACATATAAAATTTATGAGATAAATCAGAATCTAATGAGAGAAAATAAAATTCTGCAATGAGGCACTTCTTTCCTAGTATCTCAAGAACATGGATATCAGTGAAAACCTGCAAGGTTTCCTGCATTATTGTGTCGGTTCTGCTTCAAAATGTAAGATTTATTGTCTCATCCATTTACGAGGGCATCCATGCCATATGCCATACTGGTTACATTACATAAAATAAATGCAATTTCAGTCACCTGAACATTTTTATTCAGACCTTCCATCAGATGAACATCTTCTTCAGGGTCACATCTTCATCATTTTAGTTACACATGAACCCATTTGAAGCCAAAACTCTGTGTATTTCATCATCTTTAATTGCATAGATGGAGTTTGTCCTGTGTGCCTCAATGTAAACATTTCCATGCAATTCTAAGTTTAAAAACAAACAAAACCCCCAAATAAAATAAGTTAAGATCTCAGTTTGGAAAGCTACTCTGAATAGTCCTTTGAAAGCAATATCATGAGTTTTGCTATTCTGGTATCTTTAAATCACAGGAGGACAATTTATCAGATAGAGCATTATATGATTTACAGCAGTAACACACCTCTAGGCATTCAGTGAAAGAAATCTGCGTCTCACTTTTGAAGGACTTTCTTCTCATCCTAAATGCATCTAGCACAGGGGTCCTCAAACTATGGCCCGTGAGCTGGATACGGCCCCCCAGGGTCCTCAATCTGCCCCCCCCGGTATTTACAGACCCCCCCACCAGGGGTTGGGGGGGGAAACCAAGCAGCCGCAGATGACCCTGCCACTTCATCCACGCGCTGGCCCCCTGGTTAAAAAGTTTGAGGAGCCCTGACCTAGCAGATGCAGAGCATGTTCTACAGTGTGTTTGTGTCTCAGTAACTGGCCTTGAGCAGGTGATTACTGTGTTCTAATTTCAATATCTTTACAAGTTGTTTTGAAGAGGTGATTTGAAAAGTAACTTGCTTTTAGCCCTTACTTTGGTAATACTCGTCTGGGATACTTATCTGAGTGCCTGAAAATCAAACAATGGTCATTATCAAGATCTTTTCTTTTGGTTTTTAATGTCCTTCTTGAATCCCTCCTTTTCTTTTTGCCTTTTCTGTCTTGTTTAAAGTTGTGGCAGGCAGAGAATGAGTGTTTTTCTAACTGCCGTGGCCAAGGGATTATTGTACAAGTAATCCACCGTATATTAATCTAAATATAAGGGAGCCAGAAGGAATCTTCACATTCATGTCTTGGGTTTGCCAGCTATTCCAGAAGAGCCAGACTCAGACTACATATTTTCAGTCTTTACTTTGAAAAGTGGATTTAGGATAGACCACTCTTTGTAAACATTGAAAATATATGAAATGTCTCCTAAAATATGTAAGCAAAAAAATTTAAATTATTAGATTTATTTTTAAGGGAATAACGTTGAAGATTGTCTATTCCTTTATTTAGTGGTCTGAAAAATTGACACAAAAGCTGTCAGTGATGTCAAATCAAGCATATGTAAAGAAATAAATCTGCTTATCTTTTTCTAGTATCACTGCTACTTCATAGCAACAAACCTGTATTCCTACAGTACACAATCATCCTACAGCATTAAGAAATCTAACCCTTAGGTTTTGTGTTTAGAAATTTCCAAGATCTTCAGTGATGTTCTCTTGAAGTACCTATTAGTAAAGTAATATATTAATGTAAATATAATTTGCATTTTATTACCTAATTAAATGAAAATCATATTTGTATTTTTCAAAGTTGTGGCTTCATTTTCCATTCTGTATGCCAAGGAATTTATCATCTAGCTAAGTGTAAGTAAATTATAATAACTTTCATAGTTATATGTCTAAAAATGTGTCCAATTAAGACATGGGAATAAGTATTATAAGGATAGCTTAAATTTATAAAACAGTTTAAAGCTGTTAGGCCCAATAAAAACTTTAGGTCAGATACATTCATGCATACCAGTGTATCTTCCTTTTTTAAGTGGAACAAGGTAGATGTGAACTAACTAAGACATTGTGCTTAATTTTGCCTCTTTCATGTGTACACTAAGCCTTGATCTTCTATCCTGGTTGATCTAACCTTTTCTGTGTGCCACTACAGAAGGTGAAAGTGTTTATCAATCTGTCCTGGATGACTGAGAACTTTTAATGTCCTTTGACTCTTTTTCTAATCTCTCTGTATTAACTGACTGTTTTTACCTGTGGCTACAGCCCAGTTTCCCCTTCATGAATGTTTTGAAGATTTACTTAGATTTTCAGGAAAAAAAACCCACCACATTTTTTTAAAAATTATAGATGGAACTGTGTATGTATATAATCACACATGTATAAAAATATATATGTATATGTGTACGTATACAAAAGTATTTTGTAACCAGACCTTTATTTTGCACCCAAATCAGAAATATCAGTCATCTGAGTTTGGTTCACCTTTTACTTATCCCTTGACCATAGATCAAAGGAATTAGAAACAGAGAAGATTTGTCAGATCACGTACTTCAAACCCTGGGGACAAACACAGGATTGTTGCCTGCACTGTATCTTGTGTGCTACCTATTTTCATTACAATTGTCTCAAGTGAGAAAGTTTGAACATTCTCCTTGGGAATTCGTTACATAATGTGAAATCTATCAATGACAAGTGGTTTTCCTCAAATACAGTATTTTTCCTATCTTTATTATTAGCTGTTATTCCTGGTAATGACACATTGTACTCTCTGAAATCACTTTTAATTCTAACTATTCATATCCTTCAAAAAACATACTTTCAGCTAAGCAGGCTATGTTATTTTACTTTTTACATTTCCCATTTCTACAAATCTTTTCTATTTATTGCATTTTAATGTAGACTTTGTTCACATGGGCATGAGTGAACAATCATGCCAATTGAAGAAAATAAATTATAAAATTCAATGCAACTGTAGGTTTGGATGTATTTTGCTAGCAATTCTTGCCCCAAGTTTAACCCAAGTCCTTATATAGGAGAATCAGGCCCAGCCAGCATGGGTTTATGAAAGGAAATTCCTGTTTAATGAGCCTGATCTCCTTCTACGACAAGATGATCCATCTCATGGATGAGGGAAAGGCTGTGGATGTTGTCTACCTGAATCTTAGTAAAGCTTTTGACACTGTCTCCCACAGTGTTCTCCTTGAAACGCTGGCTGCTCGTGGCTTGGAGAGGTGTGATCTACATTGGTTAAAAAGCTGGCTGGTCGAGCCCAAAGAGTGGTGGTGAATGAAGTTACACCCACCTGGCAGCTCGGTACACGTGATGTTTCCCAGGGCACAGTATTGGGGCCAGTCCTGTTTAATATCTTTATTGATGATCTGGATGAGGGGATTGAGCACACCTGACACCAAGCTAGGTGAGAGTATTGATCTGCTTGAGAATACGAAGGCAGAGGGACCTGGACAGGCTGGACTGATGGGCCAAGGCCAATTGTATGAGGTTCAACAAGGAGAAGTGCCAGGTCCTCCACTTGGGTCACAATCCCACACAACAATATAGGCCTGGGGAAGAGGCTGGAAATCTTCCTGTCAGAAAAGGAGCCAGGGGTGTTGGTCAAGAGCTGGCTGAGCATGAGCCAGCTGTGTGCCCAGGTGGCCAAGAAGGCCAAGAGCATCCTGACTTCTAATAGAAATAGTGTGGTCAGCAGGATAAGGGGAATGGTTTTCCCCTTGTCCTCAGCACTGGTGAGGCCACACCTCAAATACTATGTTCATTCACTATTTGGGCCCCTCACTGCAAGAAAGACATTGAGGTGTTGAGGCATGTCCAGAGAAGGGCAATGAGGTTGGTGGAAGGGTCTAAAGATTAAGCCTTATGAGGAGCAGCGGAGGGAACTGGGTTTGTTCATCTGGAGAAAAGGAGGCTCAGGGGAAACCTTATTGTTCTCTACAACTACCTGACAGGAGGCTGTAGGCACGTGGGGATTCGTCTCTTCCCCCAAATTACAAGTGACAGGACAAGGGGAAACAATTTAAAGGGGAGGTTTAGATTGGGTATTAGGAATTTTTTTTTCCACTGAAAGGGTCATCAAGCATTGGAACAAGCCACTCAGGGAGGCAGTGGAATCACCATCCATGGAAGTGTTTAAAAAATGAGTAGATGTGGTGCTCAGTGACATGGATTAGTGGTGGACTTGACAGTCCTGGGTTAATGGTTGTACCTGATGTTCTTAAATGTCTTCTCCAACCTAAATGCTTCTATGATTCTATAGTCCATTGAATAAGTAATGTGAATTAGAGACTGTAGATTCTACAAACTGCACAAAAAAAGTCTTCTATAACTCACTGCTGGTATCAGCCTTGCTACTTTGTGCATTGTAACTTTCCTTGTTGTTGGCATCTATTTACAATGTGTTATCTTCCTAAATAACATTTTAATCTCTTCTCAGCATTCAGATCCCTCTGAAAAAATAAGATCATAATTAAAATGTCTCCAGTGTTCACAAATATGATTTTATAGCTTTATATGTGTAGTTTCTCTAATTTTAGTTAATTCTGGCTTGGTTTAAGAAAATGGTTTCTTTATTCTGATGGGTTGTATCTTGCTAAATACTGTATTGTTGTTAAACATATGTAATAAATTAATCCCCTGTAGCTCTTAAGCCCAGGAAATATGTGTTTATCAGTTAGTAAGAAACCACAGGTTTTGTATTAATTTAACAATACAGGTCTCAGAAAATGTTGATCCTTGTCTGCACTTGTCTAAACTTGTGTTTATTCTAGACCATTTAATCTGAAATAACACATTGTCTAACTGTGAGGTGATCAACATGTGATTTGTTTTAGTATTAATGTAGCTTTTTGCAATTACCTTTTTGCAAAATTACAATTTTGAAACAAACAAAAAAAAAGTTTTACCCTAAAATCTGTACAAGCTACGGCAATGATCTGGGAAAGAAAGTGTTTATTGGTAACCCACTGTGTGGACCAATAGGGAAAGAAGCACTAGCAACAGACCATTTCATTTTTAAATTTAAAAAAGCACCAACAGCACCCAAAGAGAAAGAACCTCTCACCTTCAACATCACCTTCAACTCCCAGTGAGGGACTTGGGATTTTGACAAGCTTTCATAACAGATAGCAGATATGAAGGGTGAGCAAAAGGCAAAGGGGCTGATAGTAAAAAATTTGTGCATAACCTTTTAAACTGCATTTTGATAACAATTAGAAGTAATTGTCAAGGGATTTTTTTCTTAAAATGTTACTATAATAAGTGTACTAAGAAGGGCTATTTTTTTTCCTATTTTGATTAGGCCATTAGGATATTAATTAGTTGAATAAATCATAATTCTTAGTTCTACATATCAGATGCTTTCTTTTTTTTTTCAGAGCTGCTTAATATATTTCCCCAAACTTTTAAATATAACAGATTATAAAATGATTATGACTGATAAGTTTTCATCATAAGTACAGTAATATTTTGAGCTGACCTTTCCAGAATTTTATTTTGATGTTGGATATCCACCTTGAAACAACCTGGAACCCATTTTAGAAATCCCTGTCTTTAAAAAAAAAATGTCAAAGAGAGGCCAGAAGCCACTATTTGAACATAGAAATCTAAAATATGTAATATTTATCTTCGGTGGTCATGTTATTTCTGAAAATATGACCAAGTGTTTTTCTAGACTTTTTTTTTTTTTGTAAACATTAATTTTATCATGTTACTAGAGCCTGAAGTGACATAAAGCTAACATCAGTTTTTCACTATGTTTTGATAATAAGACTGCCATAGGGGGCTCCAAACTTCGTAAGAAATGTAGGGAAAACATGATTTTTCATCCTAACCATGAAAGAGAGGTTGGCTAAGATAGTGAGCTAAAATAACAGTACTGGAACATCATTGTGCTGCTCTTGCTCTCCCTTGCCTGCCATAGTGACAGCTGCATAAACCCAGCTCTTGCCTCATTAGCAGCAGCCTCTGAAACCCTGGGTTTTCAGGACTCTGGCATAAATAAACAAGGCAGCAGGCTTGTGGCTGTTTTCCTGCCCTTGATTGTATGCTGTTCTCCACATCTGCTTACTTTTCTTGTGCCAGCGGAGAGCTCTGGATATTTCTCATATGCTTCCCCTTCCCCCTGCCCCTACATCTTTGGCACTTTCTGAATTCTTACTGAGTTTTCTGTAAGGGCTGTCACTTCAAGCACCCTACAGAGCTTATCAAACTTACTGAATTCATCAATATTCATCAAGTCTCCAGGTGACCATAGCCTTTCCCAGTCTCAACTTCCAATCTGTCACTCTATCAGTGCATGGCTTTTATTTGTGTTTCCATCTCTGTGAAATATTCTTCTCTTGTCCCTTCTTTAGTAAATCTATAGCCTGATAAATACCTTTATTAATACACTCAGAATGAAACCATACCAAGCTATGCAATCAACACACACTTCCAAACAAACAGGCAGAGATTCCTTCTTATTACGCTATTACTACAGGTCGATGGTCCCTTTGTATGAGGTAAGAAAACAGTTCTGTTCTACTGTTCTTTCTGCCTTTGTACGCATCTCATAACCTGGTGTTCTGAACTGGTAAGTCACAATTCTGAGAGAAGAATTAAACAGGTGATTGCAGATGCAGATGAAAAGGTTTTATAAAGAAAATCTGACTTTCCTACCTCTTGAATGATTCCTTCTTTTAAAATTTCTCTGGCTACATGGAAAACATGTGTCCCTAGAGCGCTCCCCACCTCCTGTATGTGGTTGTCTACCTTGGGCACATGTTAGGATGAGATTTACATGTAGATAATTTCTCTCCTAGTTCTTCCCTTCCCCCATTTCTGTCTTTTAACAGTGAAAAATGTGAATGAGGATGGGGAAGTGGTGAGCTGTGAGTGGTGAGTGTGTTTCAGGAAAACCTCCAGTCTGAGCAATTAGAAGAATATAATGAAAAACATGCTAAAATATGACCTCTCTCAATCTCCTGGACTGCAACCTGAGGCACATGGTATTGGCTTATGACTGTGCTCATACATCTGTGTGTTACTGTTCCACTGAACGTAAACGTTAAGGTACATTTTTGTTACCATTGCCATTTACCCTTCTTAGTTTTAT
Source organism: Microhierax caerulescens (assembly GCA_035590215.1). Taxonomy (NCBI): domain Eukaryota; kingdom Metazoa; phylum Chordata; class Aves; order Falconiformes; family Falconidae; genus Microhierax; species Microhierax caerulescens. The sequence continues at coordinate 13,367,391 of JAVJGJ010000014.1, read as the reverse complement.
TAAGATGAACCAACCTAAAAAGAAACACTAGTTGAGAAGGGGATGTTTTACACCATGAGCCTATGAAATCGCATCCTTGTTTCACTTCATGCACTACTTTGGGCCAAGTAGTGTGGGTGGGTTTTGTGTGGGTGATATCAAATGGCTATCAGGAGTTAGCAGACAGGCTGTTATTACTAATGTCAAAGGCAGTTTGTTCAATCCTTGCTCCAGAAATATGATGAAAGGAAGCAAACCCAGGCTAATATAACTTACCTTACACATAGAACAGAGCTGCTTTACTTGCATCCTCCAAATAAATTAAGAAATCATAGAATCATTTAGGTTGGAAAGGACCTTTAAGACCATCAAGTCCAACTGTTAACCTGATACTGCCAAGTCCACCACTAAACCATGTCACTAAGTGCCACATCTACATGGCTTTTAAATACCTCCAGGGATGGTGACCCAACCACTTCCCTGGGCAGCCTGTTCCAATGCTTGACAACCCTTTCAGTGAAGAATATTTTCCTAATACCTAATCTGAATTTTCCCTGGCACAACTTGAGGCCATTTCCTCTTGTACTATCACTTGCTACTTAGTAGAAGAGACCGACCCCACCTGCCTACAACCTCCTGCCAGGCAGCTGTAGAGAGCAATAAGGTCTCCCTCAGCCTCCTTTCCTCCAGACTGAAAAAAAACCAGTTCCTTCAGCCACTCCTCATAAGACTTAATCTCTAGACCCTTCCACCAGCTTCATTGCTCTTCTAAAGACACACATCTAAGGACACATCTGAGAAGGTCTGCATCTTACACTCTCCTTCAAAAAAAGTTTTAGACCTGAAGCATGTTCATCCTTTGAAGTACTTCAGAGTATAGTCACTGTAAAAGATTTATGTAATAGAATGCTTAAAAAAAATTTAAAAATCCAATTTCTCTGTCCTAGGGCAAGTAGGAAAGGCAAATTTCACAGAGTCTGGCCTTTTAATTTGTTCTCTTTCTGTTATCAGTTAAGTTTTAAATATTTTTGTTGTTACTGAACTAAGGCTGCTAATAGCCATTCACTGTTGGCAAACTTAAATTACTACCGCTTATGGTCATAAATAAAGTCAAATGATCATATTTCATTGCTGTCTCCTGTTGTGATTCTCTTATCCTTGTGAAAAGTAATCATTAGCACAATAAATCTGTGCAATTTAATTCATGAATGACCCATGGCACAGTGTCATAAAATCTAAAGATGCCAAAGCTTATTTCTCCACTAGAATTGCTTCCAATTGCACAAGATTTTAGTAGCTCATTTTTAAATTTTTATTTTACAAAATAAAATACATAGCTTTTTATTGATAGGCAAAGCAGGAAATACCTACGTTAATAATAAAGATACAAATAAACAGTTGCAATCAGAATATTTAGAAACAGCTGCAACACCACCAAAATTGTTCAGATTGCTGATAGTATTTCAATTTCCATAAGCTTTTAGCCTGCTGTTGTCTTTGCTTTTACTAGTTTCAATACATTCATTTTCAGCTGGTTTAAATTGGATACTTAAATTAATGCATTGTCAATTTGCTCTTATGGCAGAATAAAATTAAAGTAGGAAACATAGATGTGGTATAACAATAATACAGTTTTAAAGATGCTCCTATATGCCAAAAATGCTCATTGTCACTAGCCAAGTAAACTTAATGACACTCACAGAATAGAATTTGTGAAGGCTATTAACAAGATGTTCTCTTTAAAAGTTAAATTGTTGTTCACAAAGAAATTATATTATTGAATTTAACTGGCTGAATGCACACCTATTACTTTTGCAAGTGCTTTAGATAAGGCAAATACAAGAACAAAACTTAATAGTACCAATTAGTATTGCCACATGCTCAAGCACTTGTTTCCTTGATACTTAAGCTCAATGTTCTTGGAATAAAAACTGGAAACTCCTAGAACATCAATATAGTGTTTAAACATTAATTTAATTTAACTGGAAGGAAATCAGTAGGCAAGCAGCAAGAAGTCCAAAACTGGCTGTGTCCCATTTTTATCTCCAGGGAGCATTACCGTGTTTTGCAATAGCCTCTCTGATGACCTCCTGCTCATGCCCAACAGCTGTGTGCAGAGTCGCTGGTAGCCATGCTTTGGTATCAGTGTATCAGATACTGCTTGACTGGCCTGAATTGCTGCCTAACCATGAACCATCAAAGTTTTACAGTAAGAGGGAGTGTTTTTGCAAGAAACACCTTCCTTCTTTTAAAATCTCCATGGACTATCAACAGCACATAGTAAGAACAGTTTGCATTTTTTACTTGTTTTTAAATCTGGGGTTTCCAAATTTTCTCTTTAGCAGCATCACAAGACTGTTCACATAACTGACAACTGTAAGATTTTAGGTTGCTATTCAAATTCTCAGCTATAGGGTTGCTATTCAACTTTTTTTGAGTTACAGACTGTTTACAGCAGAAAAAAATTGTGTGCCTGTTCCTTCATGTTCAAGAACACAAGCACTTTGCTATGTCTATTCTATGTGCGGATCATGATATGCCTGTTTGTGTCAACAGAGAAAAAAAATGCCTACCTGGCTGGATCCAGTGACAGCAAAGCTGTTAACAGTGTGGTGCCAAAGCCCTGGAGCAGGAGGGACAAAACCAGCTGAGGTCTTGGCACTTCCTCTGCTTTGGTTGTGTCTCAATGAACGTACTTGGCAAGTGCTGAAAGGTGTCCATTTGCACCTTTATCTTAGAGGTAGGGAACCTGGCATCACCTCTTCAAACCCAGTCCCAATTTTGCTTCAAAAGTATTAAAAAAACCAACCAAACAAACAACTAACCCAAAGACTTTGACATTCTGTTTTCAAATATAGGTTCAAATTATTCCATTTCTGGAGTGTCCTGCTTGAAAGCTGTTAAAAGGCTTTAGGGTGGGGGCAGGCTGAGTGACTGCTTTCCACTTTTGGAGAGAATATACTTTGGAGTCGCAGTTCTGGCATCCGCAGTGCAATAAAGATCTTGTGTTGTCTTGGATCAATAAGTCAGTGGACAAAGCAAAACCCTGGAAGCATGCTTTCATATAGTAGCTCAATACCTCTCTATCCTTATTAACAGAGACTGAAACATACTGTCTAACTGCTGTGGCATATTTTTGCTTAGTAACTCAGCTACACATCTTATTATGTTTCTTTTCCTGTTTAGGGGGCAGAGCTGACAACGTACTGTCTCTGTAGTTTGAAATTCATTTATGTTTGAATGCCACAGTGCACTATACACTCTTTTTCAAATTCAGATTTGCTTGAGCTAATTCATTTAACTACAGAGAATCATCTGTCTCTGGAGATTAGTGGAAGAGGTCACTTCTTTCACATCAGGCATTTTAATCATTGTGATCAAGATTGTCTCCAGTGCTTGCTGCTGAGAAAGTGTCATTTTCCTACCTTTATGTCTTTGTTACTTTATGAGGATTATATTGCCACTGTCTTTTTATTGCCAGGTTTGGGGGTTTTTTTCACATCTTGGAGAAAATCACTGGTTTGGGCGGGGGGTGACGGGGTGTGTGGCTTTTTACAGAATATTACACTCAAGCAGTTACTTCCATACATTGAAGCAGAGAAGTTATACTAAAATATCTAACAAGAAAAGATGTATGTTTCTAAAAGTAGTGAAGCTGGAGTAATTTTCTTGTCATTTTGAAATTGTAGACAAATCAGTTTAAACCTTTTCCACCAACTGAGGCAGAAAAAACCCATAAATTTTGAATGAACTACTGATGTGATATGAATAACTAGAATCAGTGGTGCTGGAAGACATTTTTCTTATGACAGATATTGAAAGTCTTAATACAAAGTTCAAAACTGATAATGCTCTTCAGGTTTATTTTTTATTTCTTATTTTCTCATGAGAAAAATATTTTTAACATTAGGTGTACTTCTAGTGCTAAATCAATATTACGTATGAACATGAAATCAAATATTTAGTCATGCCCAAACCACACATAAAACTTTTCATTGTATTTGTTCAACACCTATGTGGTTTCCAGTATCATTTTAGTTAGATCTGGAAGAAGCAATATAATTACCATGAGTACTCTTCTTTACTGTGAGTCTTCTGGCCCCAGAGCTAGTTGATTTTGTGGAAGTCCAGGGATTTGCACTGCATTGCAGTTTGTGATGTGGGCAGGTCCCAGAAGGATCTGGCTTATTTATTCCTGTAAAATGGAAGTCAAGAGGGATACAATTGTTTGCTATAAATATATGAGGGAAATAAATGCCAAAGAAGGAAAAAAAAAATATCAAAACTATTTACGCTAAAAGACAATGCTGGCACAAGAAGAAGCTTGTTTAAATATTCTTGAATGAATTTAGGATCAAAATCAGAACAGGGTTTCCAGCCAGAAGGTCCAGAACAGCTTTTGGATGGCTAGAAGTAGACATAGAGAATACTGAGTAGTGTTAAGATGGAGTGCAACCTGTTTATGAAAGAGATTGTTTTATGCAGTTACCTGAAACAGCAGAAGGAACATAAGCTCTAGAGGACTTCTCCAGTTCTGATATCACCTCCACCCCCTCCCCTCCCAAATGGCAGGTTAGGACTTCAAACCACATTCAGCAAACCTAACCTTCAATACCTAACAGGATCTGGCCCATTTAGCTCATTGCATTGTCAGTGGAGAGAAATAGTGATGTGCAGAAAGCCGTCCCGTTCACTAAAAATTTGAATTGTCCTAAGTACTCTCTCTTTGCTTTTCATCTGCAAAGCACAGCAAGAATGTATGCTTAAATTAAGTACCTAAACTCAGTGGGATGAAGGTTGGCTGTTACCAACTCCTATCAGACACCATTATTACCACGTTTCCCCTTTTTTCTCCAGTTTTTAGTTATTTTTTGATAAATATTTAAACTACACAGTCTTGTTAAGAATTTGTCATGCTTCAAGCCTTACTGCAATAAAGAATCCTTAACAACTAAAGAGTGGTAATGCACATAGTGAATTTTTAATCATTAAGGAAATTGCTGTTTAACCTGTCAATAATGGTTTCATGTTTTTTTAGCTCAGTATCTTTTTCCTCATGTGATGCCCTGTGGAATAAGTTAAGACCAATATTTAAGATTATGTCAATATAATCCTATTTCAATAAAAAACACAAAAGACAACTTTCATGAAGCCTAAGTAGTCCTTAGAGTACATCACACAGTACTGGAAACATGAAAAACATTTTAACATAGCTATATTAACATAGCTGAAAAGAAAATCACTAGGACCAAAGAATCTGATGCTGCAGCAATTACATTTGCAAGACTATAGCTGATTCTGCCTGAACTCAAAGTAAGACCTTGCAACCTGTGTCAGATATACAGGGAATAAATAATGATGGAAGAACTGTTAGATAAGGAAACATTTCCAACAGTGAATGTTTAGTCTCCAATTAGACTTTTAAGAGGAAAATTTTAAGCCATCATAGCCTTACATTTAATAAAAGATAAACATCAGCATTTACCAGACTCATGTGCACAGTTGCTTTACCTGGCGTCCCTCTGCAGTCTGTGTTCCTCTCCAGAAATATCACTTCAAAAGGCTCCAGTTTTTTTGGACAGTGGCCCCTGAGGAGAAGAGTCATAAAATCCTCTCCACTAAAACTCTGAGCCGCAGTAAAGCCACTTCTCAGTTTTGCTGCATTTCGGTTCTTTCTGTGAGGAATGTACTAGCACTGCAGGATTTGGCTGCAGTGTTTGCCTTTGCTGTGCAGTACTCCCACTGAAGCCACTCTGAATTTGTCCTACAATACCATGAAGACTTGTCTCCTAATTTAAAACAGAGAGCTACGTTTGCTTTTGTGTTACCACACTACTCATCCCAGCTAGTCAAGGACACAGTGATGCCACCACTTCTGAAATGTTTACATCAGCTGAAGAGCTGGGGTTTATGCAGATCTGTATTTCTATGGATCTGGATTGTGATCAGGTATGATCAGATGTCTCGTTTTATACTGCTCTAAGATGAATGTCAATGCTAGTCCAACTTTGCCCAGAATCTGGCCCATGGGGATGTGTTTCAAGTGGGAAAATATATTATGTTTTCACATCACACACACTGATTTTCTTACTAATCTCTTTAACCATTATAATATAGTATTATCTGGCCATGCTCCAGTAACATCGGTAATAGCTATAGGTGAAGATTTCCCTAGCCTCCCCAAGACAGAGACTCATTTCCTTATTACTGCAGAATGAACAGTTTGCAAAATGTCTGGTAGAAAAAAGTACCCTTGTTTTAGCCAAATGAATCTTCCATCTGAATGAACATACGGTACACTTTTAAAACAATAATTAGCCTACCATCAAGGAGGAAGAAAAGAACAGGCTCAGAGTATCAGTGCTTTCAGAAATAGAAAGAACACATCTTGGAACTGACTTTGCAAGTCTCCAAAATATGAAATGTAATTAGCCAGTGAGAATTTGAGCTTAATATATTATTAAACCTTGAAGCTGAAAATTAATTATTGCTATCAAGATTAATTTGGATCTAGGGTAAAAAGGTGAGCTATAATCTAATGAATTTAAATAAATATGCTCTTCTTCATATGTTTTTTCATATTGCTGTGGAGGCTTTCTTGCCTTCACTACCTGTGAAGACTGAAAACATTGGTAACTATTCAAATGTATGATTTTTTTTCAGAAAACTAATTGCATAGTCATCTCAATATAAAGAGAACATGTTGTAAAGCCAGAATAGTAAACTGAGGCACTAAAACGTTCACTGAATTTCTGCTCTTACAAATCAAATGCAAGGTGGCAGAAGAAATCTAGGTATTGTTCATCATTATAAATGCTGTTTTCAAGTCAGCTGGACCTACAAGGTGTGCTTTGCCTTCTACCACTGGAAGGCAGAAGACCAAATTCTTCCAGGACTCATTTTTTACTGTGATTGCTAGCTTTGGGATACAATTTACAAGCTTCGTCCTATATTCTTTTTGCATTTGTCATCCTCTGTCACCTGTTAATGTGGGTTAACTAATTACTTTTTCATATCAATTCTTTCTGAAGATACACACAGTGTATTTACAGAAATATAAAGACTCACAGATATTCATACAAATATGTACAAAATTTATCCTTTGCCTTCTGTATTTTAATCTGTACACATCAACTAGGAAAGTGTAGAGGAGTATTTTTATCTTCATTATACCAAAAATAATGCTGAACCAAAGTGATGTGTTCATAGGCACTCAGCCCATTCTTGCAGGGAAGCCAAGGCGCCTCATTCCTTTTCAAGTGCTCTGCTCACAACTGTGTCTCAAAGAAACAGCCACCCATTCCAGATCTTTTTGTACTCTTTTTCCTAAGATTTTCCCTCAAATTCTTTTCATTTTATGGCACTTAATTTCTTCCTAATTTTTACAGTCCCTCCACAAGAAAAACAATATTTGTATCGGGCATCCTCTTCCATTCTTCTTACTTTCATCTTCCATTAGATGGAAAAAAAAGTCTTGTTTTATCCAAATTAATCTCTATTATAGAATAGCTTACTTTCCTTTGGAGTAAGAAGGAAATAATACAATCAGTTTTGATGAGTCATCCCTTTAGCTCTCAGAACACTTAAGATGGCATGTGCTAAAGCTAGCTGGAAGACTAGACCTTGTGAGTAAAAAGCCAACACTTTATGCCCATACATTGATTATGAGCCACATTCAAAGCTACTTCTGTAATTACATCAGTATTTAAGTATCTGGGATGAACCTACATGAAACAAAAAAGATCAGAAATTCTACACAGTTGAGCTTTTTTAGTGGATAAGCTCTTACTGATCACTCTTGAAAGAAGGGGAAAGAACAGGGTTCTTAATTTAGCATGGAAAATGAAATAGTCTGGGGCATCGACAGTTTGTTATTGGTCATATCCTTAAGATCTTGCCTAGACTATACAGTTCATTACAGATTACTGGGACGCTGAGCATAATGGTAAATATTCCCTAAAAAAAAAAAAAAAGTTATTTCTAGGTTTACATTATGTTTCATTATGTCATGGAGGTAATAGAACACCAAACAACATGACAATGAGAAGTCCAATTTAATAAATGAGTAAATGATGGAGAGACTGTATCAGCAAAAGGTTTTCATACGTTCCCACCGAAACACATCCACACAATTAATGGAAATATGCCCTAATTAGCACCCCAGTGAGTTGGTACAGTCAAGCCAAGAGGACTGTGAGACTCCCTCCAGGCTTGGACTCCCTCCAATCAATCCCCATGTCAGGCTTTTGGGTGACAAAAGCACAACAACCCCCAACATCTTCCTGTGGCCAACAGCTACAAGGCACCCATTAAGAAAGGTTAAGAAAAGAAATCTCTGTATATTTCACAGCTGAGAATTATGGAAGACTCTAAAATGATCCTGTTACTCCCTTGCAAAGCGCTGCTCCCTGGTAGCCCACTGTCACGAGTCTTCCAGCACTGTTGCCTTGCTTCTCTCTGCACCTGGGGACACGGATGACAGCCTTCCTTACAGGGGAACCCTTACTGGTGACATGGCATAACCACACCTCAATTTTGTGAGAGCTTCAGAGAGCTTGGTTTGAACATTCACTTTTCTTTCACTTTGTTGCTGTTGTGGAAGGCAATAAAGAAAACTAAGTGATGGACAAGCAAGAAGACAGCAGATACTAAGCATCTGGTCATCTATCATAGGTCATTGTTCATTCAGTAATTGTAGAGGAATGCAGCTGGGTTAATTAACACTGATAATAAACAACTGTGGGCTGGCTTCAGGGGTGGTGGGTTGGTCAATGTAGATAAGGTGCAGCTGAACATATGCCCTGGATGAGATGAGGAGAAGGCAGCAGAGGGACTGTATGAAGAGTGTGCTGGTATGCAGGTGGTGAAAGACCTTGTTGCAGCCCGATAGTTTGGAGGGTGCTGTGACAAATAATCTGATCCCAGATCTTCATTCCACTATTCCTCTACCACTATACGTACTAGACCTTCTCACAGGGAGTTAAAGAACATAGGAAAAAGAGTCTCAATCAACTCCATTCTCTGTATTCCTTCAGAGATGCATTTAACTCATTTGCACCTAAATCTAGTTTAGCATGGACCAAGAATAATGACTATTTAATTGCTTTTTCTGAAGAGACATTTATTCACATTAACAGGCTTGTAATCTGTGAACTACAGACTTTTATGGTGCAAACTATTATCACACCTGTAGGATGCTGAAAGGGAGATCCCACATTGCTAACGTGCATGTGTTGACAAGGCAGAAATAGGCAATGTGCATGATAGGCATAGTAAATTTTAGTTCCCTGATGCACCACAATACAAGGTGAGGGGTGGACAATTCCATCTTCTCTGGAAGAATGGTGTACCCAGATAGGGAAATGAAAGTCAAAATCAAGCTTATAGCTGCACAGCACGGACCAAAATATCAGAATCTCTCTTTTGAGCATTGATTTAATCCAACAAAATTTGAGCATGTAACAAGACGTCTAAATTAGGAATGCAGTCCTAGAAGGATTTGCTATAGTAAGAGAAAGATCCTGTTGGAGGCTTGTATATATATGGATAGGTTTTAATGGCTTTGATTTAGCAGCAAAGCAAGCATAAAGTGTCTACATTTTTCATTTAGGTGTTTCTTTTAAGAATATAAATGTTGGTGGGATGAAGCTGGGACTGAGTTCACAGAGTGTCTGGGGTACGAGTTTCAGTTTTTGAAGGTTCTTTATGTTTTCTTTCCTTTTTCTTACTAGCCTGGGATAAGATTTCTTTTCTATGAAGCTGTATTTTCAGTATGCCAGAATATTTTGGCTTTCATAGTTTAAAAGGCCATAGTTTTTAGTGGAAAACAATAGTAATGTAAAAAATCATACATACTACAGTTGTATCATCTTGCTCATAGAGGTTAATTCTAAGAGACATTGATTTATTCGATACCCCTTTGCTGTGGGACCATCCCTGGGAGAAGGCTTAAAGAGAGGAAGCCTTATTGCAAACTCAGTCTTACACTCCTGTAAGGTCAGAATTTACAGGAGTGTAAAACATCACAACTACAGCCTGAGTAAGCATAAAAATGAACCTTGCCTTCTGATCAGTGTTTTCCCTCCTTTGAAATCCAGTAGCTGATTGATGGCCTTTTTTTTTTTAATGACACTAATGAATTCTAATGGACCGTATACAGAACTGAAAAAGACAGGACTAAAATGGTATTATCCTAAGTCCACTAGCAAGGGTGTAAGTTTAAATAGGTTGAAACACTATTACTTTAGGTTCCTCCAGCCTTTTTGGAATCCTTGGTTAAGTTTTTATAGACTTCTATAACACCTGAATCATATACCACTTTAAAATTATTATTCCTAAACTGTACTGGTGTCCCTTTTTCTAACATCAAGCATCAGATTTTCAACTACCAAAGTTGGATTGGCAGGGTAATTACGTGAGATACAAAATTCTATGTAATAGTAAACAAAAAGAGTGCTCATTTACTTGGCACATTTCCATAATGCCAGAGAAAATTGCCTTTTGAACTGTTTGAGACTTTAGATCATGAAATGAGTGACACTGAAGCATAGTAATAGTACCTTTCCAAACTTTGAAACACAAACATATATTTGTGAAAAAAAAATGAAGTGTGTTTAAGACTATTTATCTGATTTTTTTTCAGTACTCTGTACGCTGTCTTTCATATTTACAAAGACCACCTTTAGATTTTACCTTCACTGCACAGATGTTTTTGATGGGCTAAAGAGGTATTTTCCTCTGCTGTTTGCACACAGGAGTTTCACAGCAGAAACATGCATGTGAAGTAGCTTCTCACCATTAACTGTGTTCCCGGGAATATGGTATCTCTGCTTCAGCCTGTTAATAGTGAGGAAGCAGGTAGCAGTGATGTTATTTGTAAATGAGCTGTGCAGTTTTCTCCAGATTTCGACTTCAAAATAGAGATATAGTAGTTAGGCATATATGTTTTAAAATTTGGGCCTCTCTTGCTCGTTCAGTTATAGTAGGAACTTTTTTTTGGACAACGAAGTCAGTATATATGACAGAGAACAAAAATCTGGAGCTAACCTGTGGTACAAGAATTCGGTACTTTTATACTCACAGACAAGAAGAGAGTTGTGCTTTGTAATTGATCAAAGCCCACTGAAGGCAGGAAGGACACTTTCCCTTTTTTATGCGGCTTTCGGTTGGTATGTATAAGGTACTTGTATATGATATGTAAGCGGTATTTTTAAGAAGTAACCCACTATGTACACAACAAATACTTCAACAACTTCTATGCACTTCTTAGACATGACAGGAGTCCTTCCATAATGCAAAAAGTACCATTATTAATACTGGAAAATTATAGCTGGTATACTACTTTTATTTATATCATTTTGAATACCAGAAACATGATAACAATTACAAATACAACTTCTTTATGTTGGCCAAAGTTTGGCTTTAACATATTATATAGAAATGTTCCATAAAATATTTTTTTTTTCTTGAACTAGTAGATAGAAAAATGACATTTTATGCAGCTTGACTTACCTTTGCAAAAGATTAGTGCACACAGAGGGGCAATTGGCCTGTTTCTATTGATCATAATATACAAAATATAAAAACTAGCAACAAGCTTATTACCCCAGATTACCAGAAGGACTTTGAAAAATATTTTTATAAATATTGCTTTTCCACAAGGGGAATACATTTAAACACCGTTCTGCTTTAGAGCTGTGAGTTACAGTGAAAAACAGATTCCTGCCATTAAGACAGTTATTCCAGTTTGGTGCACTTCATTGCTCCAGTATTCATTATCAATCCATATGTACTGTCAGTAGGTTAGCTGATATCATCATATGTCTGGATGTGTTCTTGAATTTGAGACTGAGGGTAGATTTTTGATAGCTTCTTCCAAATTATCTGTAAGATTGCAAAAAATAATTATAGGCAGGATTAAAACAGCACAATATATAGCATAATATTCAAGAGGAAAAGTATTCTATTTTGATGCAGGTTTTTGATTCAAAGAGGAAAAGTAAGTACAATTTAATAAATACATTAGAGAACTGAGGTCCAGCAGACAGAAAGATTTCAAAACACAATGCTGGAACCCCCATGTAAATTACTGAACAGACTAGAGGCAGCACCAGGAAGCATCGCCATAGTGCTGAACTAAGTGTAAAAATCACATGTATTTTACAGAACATTTTTACATTGAAATTCCACGGTTGCATTATTTTGGGGGATATTTTTGTTGTTGACTGATCTCCTCTGAGATATGCTGTATTATGCAGTGGTTCCATATTCAGCATGTTATCTGATATAAAGACTGAATGTGAAGCTACCTCGACCGTATTTATTAGTCTTAGTCCCCTGCCTCTGAACAGATTGAACTGTGAATGTTCCAGTTCCCTATTCACAAAGGACAGTCTTCCTGCAAAGTTGTGGGGCTTGTCTGTGGTCCTTTTACATTTTGCTGTGTAGATTTTCTGCAAATCCTCTTGAACACTAAAAATAGTTTACCACACTTTTTAAAAAATTGGAGCTAAATTAAATGGTGTGTAGTTTCCCACCATGCTCACGTTTGGTTTTTTTCTCTCTAGATAATGGTAGTACACTGGCTTTTTGCAGGTATAAGGGCCCTTTCTGCCACTCAATGTGCTTTTAAAACTGTCACCTACTGTCAGAGATTTCAATTCTTACCTCATGCTGTTGCTATTCAGTCCTGTTCTGCAAAGATTTTGAAAGTGTATAACCTTAACATCTTTGTTATAATCTTCATAATATACATATGTTTGCATTTACAAAACAGTTTTACTATTTGCCATTTTGGTGAAACTCTTCCTATTGATTTAAAATAAGACTCCAATCTAGTTCCCATTAAAGTAAATGTCAAAAAACTTAATGATTTTAAGTGGGACCCTAAACACCTCATTTCTTCTTAAGCTGCAGTAAGACTGCCGTTGTAGCCTGGAATAAAAACTTGTGATTGAACTGATCTTTTTTTCAGTGTCTACTTCTACCTGAAATCATCTTGATTTCCTTTATAGTCAACATAGAGGTATAAGTATCCATAGCTCACAGCAATGACCTAATTTAGACACTGCTTCAGAAGAATGAATTCCACTTGAGAACTGTCAGGCTCTTGGTTTGCTGTCTGTTCACAAGGATGACCTATGAGATTAGGTGAGGTACAGGTATCAATGCCATAGACTCTCAGTCAATCTAATTGTCTAATTAGGTAGCTAGTGTCAAATGGGATGTCCCAGGTTATTCAGCTGGTCTCCAGCTGCCAGTCCAGAATGGTGCAAATCTCTTTTACTTTGTCATATGTCAGCACCTTACAAATGGCTCAACTACTCTGTGATGTCTCAGGGGCCTGGAAGGCTGTGTTGGGTAACTGAATCTTACTCCTACTGCCACGTGTCTCAGCTGAAATAACTATCTCTTACAGGGTGAGCTTCAGCTCCATGTTAAGATATTTGGGTGTCTACATGTAGATGCCTATATGTAAAGCAGTCTAAACTGCAGCCATCAGCTGGGATCAAGTCAATGCAACACTTAAAACAGCTGGAGATGGGGGTTCAAGCTCACCTTGAAGAAGGCATTTGAGCTCAAACCAATTGCTTCAGCATATGCATGTAATACAAGTTAAGATGCCTTAGGGAACCTTGCTTGGCCTTCAGAAGCTGGCCCAGAAATGCCTAGTCTCTTTCAGGTCCTGTGCCCCACCTCCCACCCTTGTGCAGCTGTACTGACTAGCCTATCATAGTGCACTGTCCTCACTGGAAGACAATGTAGGGAAGCTGCTTTTCTGTGAATTCTTTTCCTGGAAGAAAAAGTTTGAATTCCAATCTAATTGTGCACTCACAAGTAGTTCTTATACTAATTTATTGTTTTGGATGTCTAAGTCTATGGTCTGTCATTTAATGACCTGCCCATTTACTGTCTTGTCTTTTTTTTCATGTGTTTTTGTCTTTGTTCATATTACTCTGCTCAGCACAGTCAGATTAATGCAAGAGATTTGAGTGTTTTAGTTTGTTTTCTAGCTAACCTGTATTTCATTCTCCAGGCATATTTTTTGTTATTCAGAAGTGAAGGTCTCAAACAGCAGATAATGCCAGATTTTTGTCCATGTTAAACGTATAGACCATATTTATCTAGCAGCCTCTAATTTACTGCAACTTGTTCTTCAAAGCAAAGTACCAACCGCAGCAACAATCATCATAGAATGATTTGGGTTGGAAAGGACCTTAAAGATAATGTAGTTCTTCACTTGGACATCAGGCCATTTACCACAACTCTTTGAGTGTGACCATCCAGCCAATTCCTTATCCACCAAGTGGTCCACCCATCAGATCCATGTCTCTCCAGTTTAGAGACAAGTATGTTATTTGGGACAGTATCAAAAGCTTTGCAGAATTTCATGCAGATGATGTCAGTTGCTGTTCCCTGATCCACCAATGCTATAACCCTATTGTAAAAGGCCACCAAATTTGTCAGGCACAACTTGCCCTTAGTGAAGTCATGTTGGCTGTCACCTATCACCTCTGTATTTTCCATGTGCCTTAGCATAGTTTCTTAGCGTAGGATCTGCTCCATGATCTCCCCAGGCACAGAGATGAGAGTGACTGGCCTGTCATTGCCCAGGTCTTCCTTATTTCCCTTTTTAAAAATGGGGATTATATTTCCCCTTTTCCACTCAGTGGAAACTTCACCAGATTGCTGACTTCTCAAATGTGATTGGTAGTGGCTTGGCTACGTCATCCACCAGTTACCTCAGGACCTTTGTATGCATCTCATCAGGTCCTATGGACTTGAGCACCTTCAGTTTCCTTAAATGGTCTTGAACATGATCTTCTCTTATAACGAGTGGTTCTTCATTTTCCCACTCCCTGCCTTTGGCTTCTGCAACCCAGGCAGTGTGGCTGAAACACTTGCTGGTGAAGACTGAGGCAAAGAAATAACTGAGTACCTCAGCCTTCTCCATGTCTCAGGTAACCAGGTATCCCATTTCCTTCTGGAGAGGGCCCACATTTTCTCTTGTCTTCATTTTATCACCAGCTACCTACAGAAGCTTTCCTTGTTGCCCTTGATGTCCCTGGACAGGTTTAATTCTATCAGGGCTTTCCTAACCTGATCCCTGTCTGCTTGGACAGTATCTCAGTACTCTTCCCAGCCTACCTGTCCTTGCTTCCAACCTCTGTAGGTTTCCTTTTTGCATTATAACGAGGTTGTCCAGGAGCTCCTTGTTCATCCATGCAGGCCTCCTGGCATTTTGCCTGACTTCCATCACTCCTGAGCTTGCAGGAGGTGATCTTTGAATGTTAACCAGCTTTCTTGGGTGACTCTTCCCTCCAGGGCTTTATCCCATGGTACTCTACCAAGCAGATGCCTGAAGAGGCCAGTCTGCTCTCCTGAAGCCCAGGGTAGTGATCTTACTCTGCACCCTCCTCACTGCCCTAAGGATCTTGAACTCCACTATTTTGTGTCAAGGCTGCCCTTGAGCTTCACATTTCCTACCAGCCCATTCTTGTTGGTAAGAACAAGGCCCAGCATATAAACAACGTTGTTTTATCTTTTGGGACACCTTTCCTAATCATCTTATGAATGTGACGTGACAGATGTAGTCACCTCATTCAGTAGCACCACAACCACAGCATAGATTTTGTCAGTGGATATATCTCGGTCACCTGCAGGTTTACATCAATATAGTGTTTTTGTTAGAACTGAAGTGTAAGCTTTCCCTTCTTTTCTCACACTGTTGTAAAACATGTTTCATATCAGTATCACCCCATCATGAAGTTAGAATCAAGCCTTAAACTTCTCTTAAAAAAATGACTGATCACGTATAACCTTTACCTGGTACCAGGTCATTGACTTACAAAGCTTGGCAGTAGGCAGACGTTTGCTGTCAAGCAGAGCTATTCTCAACTGACTCTGAATCAACATATTGCATCCATCACACTAAATTGCTTGCAAATCTCAAAACAGACTTGTACTGGAAAAAAAATTCTAAAGCTTGTTGAAAATCAACTAGGACAACTAGCACTAAACAGAGAGTTTTGGATTGATGCACGGTTTGTTTTCTGACTGAAGTTTCTCCAGAACAGCGTGTTCCCCACTGTGCAAATTTATTACTCGCAGCCTTTGGGATTTGTTTGTTTAACTTGCAGTTTATGCTGCTGGCTCTGCTTTGGTTATGCCATCTGTTCTTCTTCTTTCCTCTTTCTTAGTGGCTTTTTCTCTGTGTCCTCCATTCCAAGATACATTAACTGCTGTGTGTCTCTAAGGGTATTTGGGATGTTTTAACTGTATTGTGCAACACTGTCAACCACTAATGCTTGGAGTACCCTGGGTTCCTTCTCATACCCTCCAGAAAGTATGAAACCTCTTTAAAACATAAATTATTTTTAACCTTCTAGAAGTGTTTCTTCATCTGTAGTTGGTTCTTGCACCTTTTTTTGCAAAATCTGCGTATGTTTCTTCTTTCTCCTATTCTCCTTTCTCTTCCTATCTCAATACTGGTAATTCTTGCATAAGAAGAAGTCATGCCATAGTTTGCATTATTTTGTTGTTGGGGTTTTTTTTAGTCTTTAGTCCCTGAAGTCATCTAAATGCAAAAGAATTCTCAGCTTTTATTTTAAAACATATTTCTTGATCCTTTGTTTAAAGAGAAATTGAGAAAACTGTGCCACTAATAATTCTGCCAGAATGAACATGGGCTAGAAAACTGGAACACTGAATCAAAAACTGACACACAACTATTTCTTAACTCTCATAGTTTTTAAAGATATCACATAACATACTTTTTTTCAAATAATGATGTAAGTTTTTCATCTGTGCACTCTCCTGCCTCTGTGCTTTAAGAAAAAGAAAATCTTTCTTGGATAAGTGTTCTCATGTGTAAATATTGAGTGAAAGCTAGAGTAGAACTGAATGATGTCAATCTTTGGTATGAATTGGCATTGCAATATGCATATTCTAGATTTAATCTGAAATAGCTTGCTTTTTAAAGCAAGCCACAGTCGTTTTAAATATTTGTGAGTGCATGGAGTGCCAGAACACTGTCTGAGCTCAGCCATGTGGTTATGTGCATTTATTGTTTGGATTCTTATGTGTCCTTTGTAGCTTATATCCCCTATGCACAGCTTTATTTGCCTCTCTGCAGTAGCTAGGGTGACTTCATGAATCATGGTTTAAGAGAAAGAACACATGGAGCTGCGTTAATAAGGAACAGTGAATGGAGGAGTAATTTTTGTGTGCATAGCTACATAACAATAAATTTATATTATAACTAAATATTCTGTAATTTTATAGAATATCACATTTGGTTGTTGTCTTGCTCATAAACTATAATTTTTATTGAAACCTCAGTCTTCAGTAAGACAACCCTTAACACAAAAAGCCTAGCCCGTTCATTCTTCTGCTTGATATAGTGGCACAAATAACAGCTGATAAATTGCAAAAGATTTGCCATGCGGGCAGCAATAAAGTGATATGAAAGGACATAACATGGACTTTGTGTTATTTCTAGTGTCTTGTACTGTCATGTGGGTTGCTTTTAATGATTGATTGTATTTTATTGTAGAGAAGGATGCTGGTGCCCTTGAAATAGCATTTTTCAAATGTTACAAAACATATAAGTTGAACTGAGTTCCCTCAGCAGAAAAGGAGGGCAAGTGCATTAATGCAAGTATTAAAAATCCTGATCAGTTTACCAAGTCAAACCAGTTACACAGACTGTATAATGTAATCTGTGCTACACTGTAAATTATTATCTTCTACCTTTTGAAAATGGCAAGCAGTTGATTAAGCCCTCTGAGGAATTTACCATCCCTCTGCCTATCCATCTGTCCTACCATCTCTGGCTTTTGGAGAAACAGCTGTCTTTAAACATTATACAGTAATTCTATGCCAAAGGAATGCATGCATTATCGAAGCTAGTATTGTCTTGTGCATCCTAAAGGTGATTAATTTTTTAACAGGTTTTAAGAGATGCATTCATTTGTTCAATAGACTGAACAATAAGCATAACTGTGGAACATAGATTACTTCCTTTTGTTTCAGTTGTTAAATAGCTGATACATCCCAATGGAAAAGCAAAATATTTATCCTACAGTTTCTGTTAGTGTCGCACAAAATTATATATAACGTTCGTAATGAAGAGTTAATAGTAACGTTGCACTGTTTGTAGGAAACACAAACAGTGAATAAACTCCAAGGTTCAACAGTTTATTCCAATCAGAAAATTAAGTTTTTGCAAAATGAAACAATCCTGTTACTGTGTTATACCACATATGTGTACTATTTATATACTAGTATTACTGAACCAATGTTTTTCAGATATGTGATTTAACAAGTAACAGGAGTTCCAAAATACTGAAGAAAGAAGAGTACAGAACTATCCAGAATATGATATATTCGATCACTTAGGTGGGATTCATCCTGTTTAAGGGTGTAAGTTGGCTACCTAACTGTAGTCAGTTGGGGCTTTTGTACAAACTCAAAGGTAATTCCCACTACAGCCTCCATGAATGACTAGAGAATAACATGAACCTCACACAAACCTTGTATCGTATTTGTGAGCCTCATGTAGATGTCTTGGGAACCCAGGGCACTTTAAATGACATTAGAAAGCTATCATCAGGCTTATGAATGTTGATCTAGATGACCACAGTGCAGATGTCTGCACTTGAGATAGTCATCCTATTTTACTATCAATAAAAAAAACATACACCAAAACCAGAAAAGAAAAAAAGAAAAAAAATATTTAGGACATTGTTTGCATTACTATGCTGTATATATGGTGAACTGCCTGCTAAAATGCCTATTGGTCTTTGCTGTACAAGGAGCTTAATGCTTGGCTCCGATCCAGACTTACATGTAGTCAGATGAATTTCAGACTTTTTAACTAATAAATGAAAAGTGCCTGGTGAAAATATTAAGGCACTGGAAATCTGGATCCTCTTCTTGATTAAAAAGGTAACTCAGAGAAACTCTAATCTCAGAAAGCATTAGCTTCCTTGTCACTGTTAAGAAGAAGCAGATCAATCCAATTACTAGATTACTATGAAAAGGTGTGATAAGGTCCACTCATATTATTTACCAGGGCCTCATTTCCTCCAAGTGTTTAGTGCACTCAGATCCCTGAAGTGTGCTGCTATTACTTTTGGAAGAAAATTAGTGGACAGCAGGCAAGAGAGTAGTAAATTACCTTAATCTCCTTTTAATTACAAATGTGCAGTTCCTGCAGACAGGCTTTGAACTGAGTGGATTTTAATAGTACAGCAGCACAATCCTGGATTGCACATTAGAAATTAGAAGTTATAATTCCTCTTGCTTGGGAAGCTGTGCTGTTTTTTCTCCAGGAAAGAGCCAGATTTCAGTAGAGTTTTTCCTTCTTATCTTTTAGTTTGGTGGGACCTTTTCTAGACAGTATAATGATTCTTACTAATAGTGATCACTTAATATTTTACTTTTGAAGCACTTACTGACAGTACTGGTTTTGACTGGGATGGAGCTGAATTTATTCATAGTAGTTGATACAGTGCCATTTTTTGGATTCTGACTAAACCAGTGTTGATAGCACAAGGATGTTTTAGCTAAAATCTGAACAGTGCTTACACAGTGTCAAGGCCTTTTCTGTTTCTAACATCGTCCCACCAGTAAGTAAGCTGGGCATGCACAAGGAGTTGTGAGGGGACACATCTAGGACAGCTGACCCCAACTGACCGAAGGGATGTCCCATACTGTACGATGTCATGCTCAGCAATAAAACTAGGGAGGTGAAGGTTGGCAGGGGCTGCTGTTGCTTGGAAATTGGCTGGGCACTGGATGATTGGCGGTGAGCAATTGTCTTCTTTTGCATCACTTATTTTTCTTGTGTTGTCCCCCCCTCCCCTCACTCCTTGTTGCCTTTTTTCCTTCCATTTAAAAAAAAATAATTTATCTTTGTCTTAACCTACAAGTTTTCCCACTTTTACCCTTCCAATTCTCTCTTCCATCCTGCTATGGTGGAGTGAACAAGCAGCTGTGTGGAGGTTAGATGCCTACTGGGATTAAATCATGACACCAACCCCAGATTATTGGTTTGATTGGTTTAAAATAGGCATATTCACAGCAGTCACTCCAATAAAGTCTCTAATTTGGAACAGGGCATTGGAACTGATTGCTATATTAGTCTGCTCAGATTACAAGTATCTCTGGAGTAGAACCATGTTTTACATGGTACTAAACACATATAAAACAAAGTAACAACAATGCTATAATGTGTTCAAATTTGTCCCTTGGCTATCAGGCTTACCAGTATAATGACTTAGTGACTGCCTTTTGATGATTATTTACTGTGCTGGCCAAAAAGTTTCAATATGCTATTTTCAGTGTGATTAGACCAGTTTACTACGGTAAGGGTTAAAAAAAAATAATAAATCTGAAGAATCAAGAACCAGTGACATTCAGAAACATTTCTATTGAAATTCTAGGTAGATTCCTGACAATGCTTAGTCTGTTTTTCTGTGGTGTGTTCTCAGCAGCCTCAATGTAAAGAGCTTTAAGAGGCTTTGGGATAATATATGTGGTAGCTGCTTTAGTCTAATGTATGCTATTACATGACTTCTCAGGATGTCAGCTGGCTGCTTTCCAGTTTGGTTCTGTACTAATACACCAGTTCAGCAATTTATCCAAATTATCCCTTTATTGAAAGGGGCTTCAGTAAAACTTTATGCCTTTAATTCAGCCATTTTTTCTCAAAAACTACACTGAACTAAAAGGGATAAAATAATTATATGTAAATTAATGTCCATATTTATATGTAGTTAATTAGAATACTTCCAATTATGTCCTTAGTTTGATACGGACACCATGCCCTTTTAAAGGCCTGTCTTCTTAAAAAAGGCTGGAATTCTATTCAAACACTTCATGATAATCTACCAGATCTTTAGTGTTTATTTACTCACTTCCTGATTGTTAAACTAGCTGGTGCTTTTCCATTTCACTTATCCTTGCTGTCCATTCCAGTCCGATATATAAAACTGATTTCCAGAGGTATTTGCAAAACACAGAATGCAGGGAGTTTGGAAAAACCCTGTAAAAGTTTCTGACTTTATATATTAATTAAGGAACAAAATAATTGTGTATATAGGACAAGAAAAAAATGTGGGAAACTGTAAATCCAAACAACTGAAAATGTATGCCAAGTCTGTCATTTGTATTGGCAGCCTACCCCCTTTTTTTGGAATTTTCAGGTTGCCAGTAGTCTGGTCAAGCTGCTGGACACCATAACTCAAATGGCTGCTGGGCACATGCAGAACTGTTTTGCATTCTGACCAAGAGAGGGGTAACACCCACCATAGACTCTGCAGTTGATTTGTGTGTGTACCACAAGCCTAACATGATTTTAACTCATCGATCCAAATAATCCCAGAGAGAAGTACAGGGCACTGCATCACAGAAGTAATTTTATGCTTTTTGATTTTAAAATGTTAGCACGTCTAGAAATGTTTTACCAACAAGTGAAGAGAAGGATATGTTGTCCCTTTTCTCCCCAGGAATCAAGACATCATTCAGTCCAGTCTAAGTCATCTAGGAAATGAATAATGAACTCAAAGAAATATTTCTGGTTTTATTATGCAAATATTTTAGACTTTTATATCATTGTCATTAATTATATTTTACAAACAATGTTGCTACGTGTTTTCAAAAAATATGACAGGTTATGTTCTTCAAATGTTCCTTATCATGCCCGATGCATGAATGATTGGCTGAATGAATGAATAGTGAAGAAACAAAAATGTAAAAAAGACAAAAATGGTCAATAAAAAAAAACCCACATGGCAAAGTGCTTATGAAACTACTATATTTTAGGATGTACAAAAACCTCTTGTCTCACTTACTCATCAAAATATCCACAGTATCAAAACTTTGCAAAGAAGGCTTACGTTTATGACAATAATGTTTGGCCATTTAACTTAGATAATATTGATAAAAGACTCTGTTAGACATTGAGGGCTTTTCCTTTTTCCTTCCTTTTTTAAACTGTACTTGGTCTGACAATATTGAAAGGAGGTAAATAGGATGATTAAGCTAGGTTTTTGACGGTGATGGCACTGTGGCAAGGGATTCTGTCTGTGAAGATTAAAATGGCAATCAACATGGTTTTATGGACAATGTACCTTGTCAAACAAATGTGATGCCTTTTTACGTAAGTTTAGCTGGTAATTGTAGTTGATGACTGCTTTGGCATAATAGAGTTAAAGTACTTTAAAGCAGTTGTCCCTGTCTTTCTTTAAGTTCTGATGAAAATATTGCTATGCAAAATCAACAGAGCTTAAATATCAGCTGTGAAAAACACTTCAGGAAGTAAATACAAATGAAGTATCATTGTCCAACAGGATGCATAACCAGATGCCTCTGAAATGTTAGTTCTTGTTTCTCAATCTCTTCCTCAGTGATCTGGTCGAATTTGCTGATAATGGATAATTAGTGAGTGACTAGTAATGGAAAAAGACCAGCTCTACTAAATTATATTGCTTAAGAAAATTACTTTTCTCTGGACAGCATGTTTTAACAGAGCCAAATGAAAGGGCATACATCAAGGAACAAAATATGTAGGTCACATTTGCAGGATGGGAAATGGTGTCCTGGTGTTCAGTGACATTGAAGAACTTAGAGGAAATAGTAGCTAATTAAATGAACATGAGCTCCCTGGGCAACATTATAGCTAAGCAGGTGAACATATTTTTGAGATGCATAAGTAGAAAAATATTAAACAAAAGTGAGGAGGCTGTATTTGTGTACAGCACTTGAGAGATCTTTACTAGCATACCTACATGCATTTTTTGGTGACTATCTTTAAAAGGGATATTAAAACATTAAAAATAGTATGGCAAAAAATCATAAGGGCAACTAAAGATTGGGGAAGCTGGCAAAGTATAATGAAAATAAGATTATGAAGGCATTTTCTACAAGATCTCGGAGGGAAAAAAAAAATTCTGATAGGAGGTGGAGTATTAACACACTAGAGTAGCCAGTATTGATTAATAATAACCAGTATTAGAAAATAAACTAATTCAGAATACAAAGAAGCAGATCTTAAAATTAAAGATTAATATAATTATTTAGGTTGTAAGGGATCTCTGGAGGTCACCTATCCTAATCTCCTGCTCAAAGCAGCACTAACCTCAAAGTCAGATCACTTTAGCAAGGCCTTGTGCACTCAGATTTGAAAGTCCCCAAGGACAGAGGTTTCACAGCCTTGCTAAGCAGCCAGTTCCAGTCCTTACCTCTCATTCTAAGATTTATCTTCTTACATCCAGCTGAAATTTACTGCAGTTTATAGCCATTGCTTCTCATCTTTCAACCGTGTACCTCTAAGTGGAGTCTGTCTCTCTCTTCTTTTTTAATTTCCTTTAGATATTAAAACTAGTTTTTAGGTAAATATTTAACAGTTCCATTACTGATAATTAAATGTGGTTTGGTGAGAAGAAAATCCCCCTGGTTTGTGAGTGATTTGGGTGGGGTTTCCAGGAGATGTAGGGTTTACTTAAACTATGGGCCTGATGCAGGAATTGCTGGTTGAAATTCTGTAATTCCAACAACTTAATTTAACTAAATTAAGTTTTAATTTACTGTAAAAGTTCCTGTCAGACATTAAACTTGTGATGCTATAAAGTCAATGAATTGCAAAAATGCTCTGGTATAGTAATTAACAGCACTAAACTGTTTCTGGTTAGCAAGGGAATGAAGTCCTTCCCTGTCCCTGAGTGATGCTCATCATATTTTCCCAACAGTCTTGAGCTGGTACATTCATTATTGGTTTGGATTCTTATTCTTAGTAACCTTGGTAATGGTACCTACTGTTTTATGGTGATTAAATCAGGCTGAATTTAATACTCAAGGGCATAAATCTGGGACTCTTCTTACCTACATTTACATATCTATGAGATAGACATTCATACCTTTTCTAGTCACTGAAAACTAGACACCTTTTTAATCACTGATGAGAAAAAAAGATATCTAGTTCAAAAGCAATCATGATCCAGGAGTTCAGATAGGTAGGATTAATTGTCCCTCAAAACACCTACTCCAATCCACTGATCATGGAAAGGAGTATAGGTAATGATTCAGGAACTGACATGGTACACCATAAGCATCTAAATTTGAGTGAGAGGAGTCCCAAGAAAGATTGTCTAAGAAAATAAAAATAAAGAAAGCATACACATAAAACCTGAATTTCTCAATTCACAAAACAATCTTTACATTAGTGCTCTGTCCTAAGGAGAGCAACAAAGATGATAAAAGGACTAGAGGGCATGACTTACAAGGAGCAGCTGAGGACACTAGGTGTGTTCAGCTTACAGGAGAGAAGACTGAGGGTTCATCTCACTGTTGTCTACACCATGAGGGGGAGTAGAGGGGTAGGTTCTGTTCTCTCTGGTGCTTGGTGACAGGACACAAGGGAATGGCTTAAAGCTGTGCCAGGACAAGTTCAAACTGGGTATTAAAAAAAAGTTCTTCACTGAGAACGTGGTCTACCACCAGAATAAGCTCCCCAGGGAAGTGATCATGGCCCCAAGCCTGTCACTGTTCAAGAAGCGTTTGGACAACGCTCTTAGATGTATGGTTTAACTTTTAGGTTGTCCTGTGTTGAGTTTGGAGTTGGACTTGATAACCCTCATGAGTCCTTTCCAACACAGGGTATTCTATGATTCTCTGAATCTTTTCTTTCACGATCCCAATGTTTGGATAGATTCACACATGTGAGATGCTTTTTGTATTTCATATAGTGTATGATAGTGACATTTTTAATACAGAATCTGCTAGTGCATGTGCAGAAAAATCATACTTCAGCTTTGTGATCATGTTTTTCATGTGCATGCTGGTAATTATCACCCTGAATATTTCAGAATCTATTTAAAGACAGAATGAACATTTTCATTTATTTGATAAATTTTGTCAAATATTGATTTAGTTTTGTTGGGTTTAGTGTAAGATCAACTTTTGCTTCAAATGTCTACCTTGAGTAACAATGTCCTTTAGTTCCTAGAATAAACTTTTAAAACTTCTACGTTTCTGGGATTAAAACTTAAGTTTTTATTGGTCACTTGAGATGTAAAGGAGGTAGTCAATTTTGGGTTTTTATTTTGTTTTGATCAATATTTCCTGAGGTTTTTCTTTAAAAAGTGGGTCCCACATAATCTGCTTCATGGACCTACAAACTAATATTAACATTTACAGTTTGCAATTAAATGACTCTTTTCAAATAACTCGGATGAGTTACAGAGCAATAATTGATCCATGTATGCCTTTCACAGCAGGAAGGAAAATAAGAGTATTAAAGAAAGATAGCATTTATACATTGTAGTTCAATCAACATATAGTGTCATGGAAGTAAGAGGCACATTTTTACGTTTAAGAACTCATTTTATGTAACTAATTTTGTCATTTCCAGGGAATATGCCTTAAAACTAATACAGCTATGGATTATGTATCGTATATATAGAAATAACTGTAACCAGTCCTTAAAATCTAGTAAGTGCAGTAATACCTGGAAATTATAATAGACAACGGTTTAAACCAATGATTTTTAATAAATATTCAGATCTTTGTGTAATTCGAGTTCCGCTGTTTTCATTGTACAATGTATAAGTGTATACAGGTAGTATACAGATAGAACAGCAAAATTGCTAAGATTAATCTTAAATATAAATATACAAAAGGAAATTTTAAAAGCCTGACTTTAACCCTCAAATTTTATAAAAGCTTTCAGTTAAACAACTGACCTTCTCTTCTCCAGACATATTTAATGCACTTTTTCTTTAGCTTTCTAGTTTCTAGAAAATTTCCAGCTAAAAGAGATGCTGTCATATAAATTAAAAATAGTATTACTACTAACTTGCAACTCTTGCCTTAAGTTCCAACAGAAGACAACCATGAATTAGTAATTATTTCTGTGGAAAGTACCCTGTTGCAACTTCTAGCTGCTTTCCCTTTTCCAACATATAGCAACTGGGGTTTGGGGTTTTTGTGTGTCCCTTTGTTTATTACAGCCTCCCTGTGTACTTCCGTATCCTTCAATTCTGGTGCATCCTCTGATGATATCTACATGTTCTTTCTTCTCTCGTTCTATACCTGAACTTCAAGACAGAGAATGTGCCTTTGCTAACCTGGGAGTTCAGAGGGACCATGTGCCTCTGCAGGAAGAATAATCAAAATACTTGTGTATCTTTGATAGCTCAGAGGTTGTGTCTAAATATTAACAGTATGGGGAGTTCTGCCATGCTATCTCACTACCTGCTCACTGGAGTATCTCTACAGATAGCAGGCATAGTTTCAGGAGTTTTACAAGATACAGAATTGAGTCCTGGGTAACCCATGGAAAGAATCTTTTGGGACTGTGATTAATTACATTTCTGTTGTGGTTACTGCAGCTTACACTTGTGAGATATAGCTCAAATGTTGAATTCACATCTTTTTACTGAGATATATTAAAAAAACAGATGACCAGAAAGTCTTTATGCTGCTATTCACATAAGTCCATCATTAGGCATTTAAATACATACCCTGTCTTCAAAACATTTGTCTCTTCTTAAATTCTACCTAATTTTATGTAGAACTTGTTGTTAAGACAAACAAGCATACTCAAAGTTGCTTCTGCAAGTATTTCAGTATTTTTTTTCTTTTTTTCTCTTTTTCTCACTTTCATGGCTAAATTCACAATTAAACAGCTTTAATGAATACTATTAGACAGACCAGTATGGTCACCAGTCAGCCCTGCGTAACAACTTGCATGCTGTATAGTCATGAATGTCTATAATTTTGCCAATTAATTTGTGGTGATAATATTTAACAAAGGATGATATTGCCAGCTGGAAGCAAAGTCATTCCCTATTCCCTATCCTCCCTACCACCATCACATCCCTCCAGGCTGTATCATGAGATCTGTATCATCCCAAAGTGATGTTAGAAATAAGCAGATAAGATGTCATTTTAATATCTTATCTGAAGGAAAAAATCTCTCAGTAGTGCAACTGCCCTCCTAATGTTGGACCTTGGCATCAAGACACTGCAGAAGCCCACTTCCAAAATGTGATTCTTGCTATATGCCCTCATTAGAGGTCTTTTGTTTACTGCCTTCTTTATGCACAGTTTCATTACAACAACTGACATTTCAAAAGCTAAGAGGATTTTACGTAATGGGACTTCTCTTGTCATTCTTAATTTCCTTGACATCAGCTTTCAAACTCATTTGCTGCATTTTAATTGTGTATTAGATCATGCAGCACTTCAGTGCAGGTCTCTTCCTTCCTGCCAGCAAGGTACAACCAGACAAACACTCAGGGCTAGGGAGTTATTCCTGCACAGGATACAGAAATGTCTTTTATTAATTGGGGCTAACCAAGCCTATACCAAACAACTAGTTTGACATGGACAGAGGATGAAGCTAAACAAAAGATTTCAAATATTCTCCTATAAAATGTTCTACACCATTGCAATAACAAAGGAACAATGCAACAATGTAGGGAAGATGCAAAATAAAAGCACCTGACTAAATTAGCTGGCACAAAAGACCTACAATTATAAACAGAATATTTTATTGAATGTCATGTCTGGTTAAAAAAAAAAAAAGGTCAGAACTCAATAGACAAAAAATGATATGGAGAAACTCAGGTATAGTTAATGGAAAATATAATAATGGAGTAGATGATTCCATCCATCACCTTTTAAAAAGGTTGTTAAAAGTGCAGGTAGATGTGGGCAAAACTTGGAGAAAATTTTGGAAAAATACTTCTGAGAATAGAAAGGCTTTAGGTTTCTGCTTTTATCCACAGATTATGGCTTTATGTCTGTAATTTAAAGACCACTAGTTTGGTGC
The DNA here is from genome assembly GCA_035590215.1 of Microhierax caerulescens. Lineage (NCBI taxonomy): Eukaryota > Metazoa > Chordata > Aves > Falconiformes > Falconidae > Microhierax > Microhierax caerulescens. The sequence continues at coordinate 13,339,574 of JAVJGJ010000014.1, read as the reverse complement.
TCTAGCAGGACTAAAAATGGGTAGCATATGGTTGTGCCACACTAATTGAAGTGCTGTGGAGAGTTCTGTGAGATCCACTTTGCCATTGCTCCACTTGTGAATTCTTTTCTGTTCTTGCTTTCCTTCCTCCCTAAGAAAAAATAAAATAAATAAATCTGATACTTAACCAGCAGCACAGGATTAGATAGATTATGTCTCACTACAGGAAGAAATAAGCCCTGGCAAGTTCAAGCAGAATATCTCAGACTGAAGAAAATGGATGAGGAACCCAAGTTCAAATGCAAAATCTGTTGCCAACCTCTCATCAGAACCTGGTACCCTAAGGATATAAACCAAAAACCGTATGTCCTTTTATGTCTTCTATATTTCCTATTGCGTCTTTTTTTCTCTTTGAATTTTCCTTTGATTGTTTTGTCAAAAAGAAAAAGTGACTCAAAATGAAACAGCAGGACTATCACTTTCTTACCTGCTACAATGGACTGCTTGACAGAATCAGAATGTGTAACCAAACCCTGCAACCTGAAAAGGGAGTTTTGATAGCTTTTGATTGATTGTTCTTCACAGCCATCTGATCTCAACATGTTTACTGCTGCCTTCTGATTATTTTATTTTTGCCTGATCTACCTAACACATATTCATTTACTCTGAAATTTTCCAAACTTTTTCATAAATTTACAAGTGTGTTTGCCATGTCAACTATGCAATTTATGATCTACTCAGAAATCTGAACTATGTTTGTTTAATGCTGTACTAAAACAGGATCACATTTTTGATGTGTCTGCTTATTTCTGTGATAATCAGAATACTACAAATGGTATTCCACAAGAGAAGTCCCTGATCAAAAAGAACTTACTCCTACTTTCCTTCCTGACACCAACAGACTGACCAGGGTGTGAAGAGAAGATAGTCAGGGGTGTGCTTTCTTCCTACCCACTGCATAGCTGGGAGCATTTCTCAGTAAGATTTGTCCTTCCCCTTTATCTTCCTGTGAAAGAAACCATGGGTTAGAAAGTGGCTCCCTCAGGAACAACCTAATGCTTCCAAGGCATGTTTCTTTGTATTGATACATATACTGGGATTTTTCCAAGTTATTTATTGAAATACTCAAGTAAATATAATCAGGCCCTGAAACACGCTACCAGAGATCATCTTGCTTAACAATTTCTGATTAGAAAATTAATTTTAACGTATGATGAGATAAGTGCAACTCTAAATATACACCATTTAACCAAAAGGTTTTGTGGTCCCAAATCCAGTGTCACACAGAGTTCCCAATACAGTGTGTAAACACTATTACCTTTTCCAAGCAACCTTTAGTCTCTTTCAAAAAATAAGCAGAAGAAAGCAGTAGATAAATCTAGTTTGGCACAAGCCATTTTCACACATGTTATTATTGTTACCATTTATTATACTTTTTTCCTTTCATTCTTCAGTGGTAAAGTCCAAGACAGCTATTGACCTCAGCATTAATGCTGGGCTAACAAAACTATAATTATCTAGGTAACACATCTTTGTTTTCTTCTAATTTAATAGAATATACTTAGTGCTCACAATTTTCATTCAGTTTCACAGTGACAAGGGTTTTTTCTATTTAAATTTTAAGGGTTTGGACATACATAATTACTGGAGGTGGCTGGATTTTATATAAAGAACAGGTTTCAGGGCTTTCAATGGGCCATTACTCAGCTATGGATTTTAAAATGCATCTCAAAAGTCTCAGAAAGGCAAACAAGCAGCAAAGAAAGCTTTTAAGTATTTATTTGTTTATATATATATATATTGATGCATATTATAAAAATAAGCATATATTTTATGAATCTAATTCATGTGTATATATATTTTTCTAAAGACCTGTCATTAAAAAATATAAATCCTGCCATGCAGTACTATGAAACAAAAATCAAGACATTATATAACATATGCTTCTCCTCTCTTCACCTTCTGTTTTTGTAAATCGTGCATTTCTTAATTGCCACTACTAATCCATGTGCCCCTTCTATTGCTTTTTTCACTGATTGCCTGAACGGAGACTGTGGAAGATAATCTGGAATTGTTTATCTCTTTCTTACTCTACACATCTCTTTTAACAATTCTGGTTTGCCTTAATTTACATGAAAAACAGATAAGGCTAGGAAACAGTTGTTTTAAAAATGGTGTCATCATATATGCCCATGCACAACTCAGCTTTTGCCTCTGTTCTCTTTGCCTCGAAAAGGTCATCTTTCCCTCAGACTGTTCTTCAGTTTAGATTCCTCCCTGAATCTTTCTGAACATAATTTCATTTTTTTCTCAACATTTTGCTGTTGCATGCCACTTTTACACTCTGAAGTTTTTCAAACTGAGTAATTTTGGCTGCAATCTCCTTTACCCTTCAATAACTACTACATTTATAAATAGTGAACTTCCAAATGAGCACTAGGAGAAAAACTTCTCCCTGATTTACTAATTATGCTGCTTTCAATGGTATTTTATTTCCCAATAGTGACATCATTTTGAAATGCAGGAGTGCTGGCAGCTTAAAGGAGCTGTGTTTTGTGAAGAGATTCCAATTTATATATAAATTTCCATCTCTGAAAAAAACACCAGTGGTTTTAAAATTCATTCAGATTTCTTTTCCTACCGTCTTTAATTGGTAATACATTCTTCAAAGCAATTTGTATACAAATATTTATTTCAAGGAAGGAGAGAGTGAGTGAGGTAAAAACAGGCAAGCTACACTACATGCATTACAGTATATTTTCTTAAGAGCAAAAGTTCCCATTTCAGCTACAACAGTGGAAAGACAAAGCAGTAGCAATGGTTTTAGTGTAAGACCTGTTGCTCTGTTTCTGCATTGTTGTGTTACAGAACAAACCTGAGGCCCTGTAGCACTTTTGGCCAGGTAAGCTGCAGTACATTTGTATGTTTGTTCAGGTTCTCAAGCCAGCTTTGATCAGTTAAAGTTCAAGTGGCAGCTGAAGTGACCTGCTTAGGTCACATAGTGCCTACAGACTGCACAGTCCTTTATGTAGTAAGGTTTGGGATTAACCCATATAACCTGTGCTTAGTGCCTGAGCTACTTTTGATCTAGGTTCTCACTGCTGCAATCACACTTTTCATTACAGTAGGCCAGGGGTCCTCAAACTACGGCCCACAGGCAGGATACAGCCCCCCAGGGTCCTCAATCCGGCCCCCCGGTATTTATAGAACCCCCCAGCCCACCCCCACCGGGGGTTGGGGGGGAAACTGAGCAGCTGCAGATGACCCTGCCACTTCATCCATGTGCTGGCCCCCTGGTTAAAAAGTTGAGGACCCCTGATGTAGACTTATGGCTATCCATTGCCATGGTAAAAGGTAAAATACTGAACAGATTTCTTAAAGCAGTGGAATAAAGGGGAAGGAACACTGTTAAGGTTTGAGTGTCAGGATCAATATAGGAAAGAGATGACAGCCAGGATTTGAAATACACAAATACACACACATCCTCTCTTTCTCTCTCTCTATCTGTATCATATGTGTGCACATATGACCAAAATATGCAACTCTGTATACTTAAATGAGCTGTGATTCAGGAATGAAGCAGAAGAAACACTGAACAAGTTTCTCACGAAAAACCAAACCCGATCAAAACAACAAAAATCAGAGTCTAAATTATGGTTGACTTTGAGAACCACATCTATATATTATGTACTCAGCTTTGCATTTACTGTTGCTGAATCTTCAAAGGAAACAGCAATGTCTCCTTCCTCATTCTCATTGGGAATGGTCATCCCAGCACTGAACAATTTTTTAGAAACCTTGAAACGATGGTTTAGGGCTATTTTGGCTTTAGTTTTAAATTCAGGACCAGATTTCACTGTTGAGAAGATGGAGATCTAATGTGGGAATACAGCTAAACCAGTGATACTGCAGGCCTGTTCTCGTTGCCTGTCAGATTTTGCTTTTTTCCTGAAGAGAAGCAGGATTGAATAGAATTGGTTCTGAAGGTAAGAAACATAAGTCTATGCAATTGAAATCGCTGTCTGAATTTTTAAACGGGGTCTTTTAAAAAAGGGAACATTTCTTTTATTAGTTACGGTTCATTATTTTGCACATTATTTTGAGAACGCCTTACGTTTATGCTTCTGTATGGAAATAGATCTTTCCATTGTTTATGGATTACATTTAATTTTACAATTTTAAGGCTAGATGCCAAAATTTAACTTGGTGGAAGTTCAAGGCTGTATTTCATTCATGTGACCGAGTGTCAGTACCGGGGGGCGGCGGGGTGCGGCCGTTGCGTGCCGCTGCGGGCATCTCC
>JAVJGJ010000014.1:13269357-13335195 GCA_035590215.1 Microhierax caerulescens | reverse complement strand
GGGGGTTCTTTATATACCGGGGGGCCGGATTGAGGACCCTGGGGGGCTGTATCCAGCCTGCAGGCCATAGTTTGAGGACCCCTGCTCTATAGTAAGGGAAGGGACAGGAGGCATTTTGAGTTTTAAAAACTTTGACAACTTGTTTGGCATTTCATCTCTCAACTAAATAAGAGTTCAGTTACTTTCATGGGCTATGAAGCTTTCTGAAAATTAAGATACTTCCTTTGTTCCATGGAGATCCACTGAAGAAATTGTTACTGGTATTAAAGGACTTTGTCATGGCTTGTAATGGCAGTGTGCATGTAGGGAGAAGTAGTTATGTACAGAAAGACCCATAAACTTTAGGGAAAATAACACCCTGTTCAAAATAAAACAGAAAAAGAGCAGGAGAAATCTTCCAGAAGATCAAGCTGAGGAGGAGCTAGAACAACAGTAGCCATAAGACTATACTGGTCCTTGAGTCTGCTGTGTATTTGGTAATGGGTCCTTTTTCCTGGTTCTCACTTGGAAAAGCAACCAGCATGAAACATTTAGTTTAGCAGATCAACAATGTCACTGCTTTGCTGTTATCTGGCACATTTATTGGCAGCTACTTTGCTTGTTTGTGTGTAGTTTATCACAAAGAATAATTTCAGATAGGCATTCAGAGTTCATTTGCAAAATAACCTTTTTCTGCTGTGGATTTCTCACTATAGCAATTTTTCTGGGAACCTAAGAAACTCTAAAATTACTTCCTGCCATGATTAATTCCATGACTGACAAATATCTTAACAGCATCCAGACCTTGCCAACATTGGTACCTGTACTTTCCAAATCAGTCAGCCTTTGTCTACCATGTAAAATTAAAAACTTGCTATTAGGCAATACAGTGTACGCAATGACCAGCTCTACTGGTCATGTATTGCACTGTGACTGCTGAATGCTCTTAGCAACAGAGACCTGAAAATCTACAAAGCATCTAAAACCAGCTAAAAACATCTCTAAGATTTTTGTTTGGACTTCTACAGTTATTTTCAACATTTCAGTGAGAACAAAAGAAACTCTACATGTAATTTCATTTACAAGTATTTTCTTCGCATTTGTAGAGATTATTTGCTGACTATTGCCTTATAATTTAAGGCTATGTTCTGAAAACATCTTATTCTTTACTCTGTTTCACAGAAATCAAGGCACTGTTCAATAAAAATGAGGTTAGGAGTAACTAGCCCTGCTGGAAAAAACCTCAGGCAAAAAATGTGTTCACGCAAACCGTTCATTAAATGATGGTGAATAATGAAGAAATTAATAGAAATTGCTGTCTATTCACAGACAGTTCAGTAATGGGTTGGATTTGACAAACTCTTTGCTACAAATAGTTCACACCAGCAATGCATATAATCTGTTCAGCTGTATACATATTTTGGATTAATAGAGGAGTTTTTCAGATCCATTTTCTCCCTACATCATAGTTGGTTTTGTTCTGTTTGTACAGTTTGCACAAAATTGCTCAGCTTGTGGTCTATAGCCGGCAATTAACACCACTTAACAGCTGTTAAATAGGGTAATAGCCTGTTGTTATCCTCATGTAGCTCAATGCAGGCACTAATTGCTCTCAGTGCACCACTCATAAACCCACCAAAACACCAGGTATGATATGCTGAAAATTATCCGATGTGAAATGGGTTTTATTTCCCCCCACCAAGGATCAGGTTGACTGGCTACTATCTCCTACCGAGAGTAGAAGCACATGGGAGCACTGAGAAAGGTTTTCTCTTGTGGAAATCAGTGGATGGGTGAGCCCACAGTTGGTCAGATTTGGTGGCTAAGAGGAATTGCAGGTAAAATCACAGGCAGCAGCTAGTGCCAGCGTGAACAGTACTGGCTCTATCGCTGCTCTGGTTTGAAGTGAGAAGGAAATAAATTATGAAGCACAGTGTCATGTGTGATCCTGATGTCATTCCCTAATGTACGGTTATGTTTTCTCATTCCTTTTTCTGTCTACTATCCCAAAGACATTTTTAAAACAGATTAAACAGAAATATTTTTGCTATCAAAACTGACTACTTAAAAATGAAAGAATGACAGTGGCAAAAATAAATGGAATGAAATTAAATAATTATAAAATTAACAATTAAGTCGTGATTGTGTTACATTATTTACCTATGGAATACATTTAACATGCTCTTTTTGGTGATGTACTCTTGAATCATCGGTAATCAATAATGCGAGAATATTCCAAATATATACACATCATCTCTTGTCCTGCAGCTACACATAGAAAAGAAATATGCCTTCAAATACAAATGCAATATACGTTCTAATTAATGGGGAACATACAAGGGCAGCAGTCGGAAGTAGAAGAGGTGGGTTTTATTCCCTGTACATGTCTCTGCAGCATATTGAATGTGGTTCTAGAACAAGTAATATAAAGTGAACCATGGTATCTCGAAGTTAGTTCAGATACGCTTTATGGCCCTTGTGCTGGTCACTTCTGCTGGATACTTTAGAAACAATCATTCATTTCGGGTTTCCTCTGTTTCAGAAAGCTACTATTATTCTAATTAGGAAAGAAAGCAATGACTCCTAATTCCCAAAGAGATGGATAAGAACTCTAGGCCTTCCATACAGGGGAAGTTAGTTTTTTTCCCTGTACTTCAAGAGAAGCACATGCAAGCAAGAATACACAAAAGCAGTTATTGCACTGAAAACAAAACTAAGAATCACCCTGTGCTTCCTATGGATTAAATTATACCCTTGCAGGATAATAGATGTATTGGAAAGAACTAATTTTTGATAGTTTGTAAAGTGTTGAAATAGGATTTGTTCAGCTTTCCTATCAAGGAAGTTTAGATGGTTTGGGTAAACATCCAGCTAAACATCTAGACTGGACAGTTGAGGTTTATTGATGCTGTATGAATTAACACTGAAAATGAAACAGAAAAGATTTTGTTTACACTGATAATTGGTTTCCTGCATTGCCTTTCTGTTAATCTGACATGATTGATTGTATGCTGTTTGCATGTGTGTACATGTAGTAGGTTGAAGCACTAATTTCAGGAGCTATAACCTTTGCATATAATTCATATTACTAAACAAACAAACAAACAAAAACAACCCTACCCAAAACCAACCCAAAAGACAACAAAACAACACCCCCCCCATCCCCAATAAAACCCAAACAACAATAAAGAACAGGAAGCAATACAAATAGTTTGCAAGTTCAAATTCAGAAATTCTTAATGAACTTGAAATGCATCTGTTACAAGTCCAATCTATTTCACTGTACAAAATTATACTCTGACTATATACCCGTTTCTGTTAAAATGTTCTGCATCAGCAGAAGGGAAATGCAGAAGGTTAGTGTGAATTCATTGTTTTGACTGTGAAAATGATGTGTCTAAGCATATTGCTTTTGTCTGCAATCCTAGTTCCCAGAAGTTACAAATCTAAACTGGGTCCTTTTGTTCCCACACAGAAAAGGGAAAGAATTACAGCTTTAATAATAGTCAGCCTGCTGATCAAAGAGACCTATATGGCTTTCAGCAGCTCATACTAAAAAGGTCTGAAACCTCAGTTATGTCCCATATAATGTGTGTATACATCAGAATTAGGTATATATATGAGATGGTTATTTGCAGGATGAAACCTCTTGATGAATGTGCCTTGATCATTTGTTTAACGGATGACTCACACCCACTCTGAACACTCAAGACAGAGTTACCTCCAGAGAGGGTGGTGGGATTTGAAAGTTTTCCTGGCACGAGAAGGCTCAGATTTGTAGCTTTATCCCTCCGTGAAGACTGGGATCAGGTGAGTATCTTAGTACAGCTCCTTATGGTTCACAGAACGCCTCACTTGCTCTAGAAATTTTGCACACACCTTCATGTCCTCATAATTCCTCATTTGCTCCTTACAGCAAGGTTCAATCCTTTACAATCTGCTAGTTCCCCATATTTCCCCAAACTGTGCAGCAATATACTGCAGCAGGTTCACTCTCTCAGAGGTATCAATATGATATTACCTAGTAACATGGAAACAGCAACGTTCCAGTTTTCCAGGAGCTGCTATATTTCCTGAAGCTGTTATGCATCACACAAGAATCTGTTGCTCTGGGCAAGTGCCTAATATACCTATAGCTGTGGTATTACATATAATCTCAAAGGGAAAGATGCCAAAGATTTTCCATTAATTGGACCATCCAAAATCCCATGAAATTTCAAAAAAAATAAAAATCCATTACTCAACTGAGTTTAAATAGAATACAGAATTGATATGACAGATCTGCATGAGAAAAAGAAAAGGAAATAAAGGAAATAATGAAAATTAATTATCTCCTTTGTTTTTGTTTTGTTCAGTCCCCTTTTTTCTGAGAGTTTAATATATTTTTCAGATGTTTTAAAGCACTGTTTGTTATCGGCATAAGCAAGAGATAACATTCCAAAACACTGGACATGTTTCACAAAACATCATCAGTCTATTTCATTAAAAGCATTGAAATTCAAACAGTTATCAACAATTTGCATCCAAATGTTATTTTTATGTTTGTAATTGGTATTATTAGGCCCTCTTCCTAAGCACATCAAATTGTATTTCAGCCCAAGTAGGGCAGGATCAGTATCCAGTAGACTAGCAGTAGTAGGGACTTTATAGTTCTGTTGAGAAGTTGAAGGTAAAACCAGATACTGTTTAAATAATTTGTCTAGCAAAAGTGGCCAAAGGAAAAGTACAGATGACTTCTGTGAAATGCTATGTTTGTTTGTGAGGGATGACTACTGTTGAGAAATAAATGAATACATAAGAAATCAGCTTTCATATTAGAAAGAACCTTTAAGGTCTGGGAAGTCTCTTTTTTATGGGTTATTGATAAGCTTGATAAATCAAGAGTATTGTAGACATAACTGAGACCTTCTTTTGACAAGCCACTAAATTGGAAAGACTTCAAAGCACCTTTAATTGTTTTTTTCCAAAAGATCTTAGGCAAGTTCAGAACTAAGGTGTAGTGCTGAACAATGGTGTTTCAGTTCAAATAATAAAAAAGGTAGTTAAACCCATGCTACCTACTAGTGATATACATTACGTTTTGACTGGTGTTCTTAATCTTTTTCTTTTGAAAAACAGAAAAATATAGCTCTAAAAACCAGCAGTTGAAATAAGTCATATAGAGCTATGTCTGCCTTGAATTACAAAAGTCTCTTTTTGCATACCATATGGAATATGGACAATTGTTCTGTGACAAAATACTGGCATTTCAACCGATTGCTAAACCCACCACATTATTATGGGTTAAACTCTTCATGTCTCTTATATCATGAAACAAAACTGAAAGGAGTTTCCATATGCAGGGTGCCTATAAGACATAGGCAGTGTACTCCTCTCTGTAACACCTTGTGGGAAGGTGTCCTGGAGCAGATTGTGGTTAAGGATCATTAATATTCTTTGCTACTGAAAAGCAATGGCTGCTGGCAGTTTAGCAGAAATCATGTCAGCCACTGACACTGTTCTGGCCTTGAGATGTATAAATCAGTTACTGCTGTCTTATTTCCATAGCAAGCGAGCAGATGTAGGATGGGATGGCAGGGGTATGCTTTTACTTACTTTCAGTTGACAGGCGAGCTAGCTTCAGGAATTTCTGGTGTCTGTCTACCTTTTCTTATTCTTGCACTTCCCTTGCAGTTGTGTCAGTAATTGTGAAACCAGATTGGAAAAAGCAAGTTGTTAACCTGCATCAGTTTACTGATCTCTTTAATCCAATGTTCTTAGAATGCATGTGAAAAGTGAGATTGTAGGAAGTTCTTTTTACCATCAGGAAAATCTGGGCAAGTGCCTCATATACCTATGTATCTGGAACTGTATACTAAAGTTACAGTTTTAAGACATCTGTTGAAAGTTGCAAAATGTGCTTTAGACAATAAGGGAAAGCTGTTTTTCTGAAGAAGGTGAGGTCCTTGCTTTAATGCAGAAAGATTTTCAGGATAATTATGAATCTTAAAGCACTTCTCTTTTTCAATAAAAACAAATATGTGCTAAGAAATTTGTAGTAGCTTTGCAGAAGTCTCTGAAACAGAGTCTGTAGAAACACAACAAAAGCATTTATGTTGCACCGCTATAGAAACATATTCAGTACCTCCCTCCACTGAAACCAGTGACAACATACATAGTTGTTACAGTAGAGAACAGTATGGGATGATTAGTATTTATTACTTTTTCATTAAGGATAGGTATTTCATCCTTTCTTTCTCCTGGTTTGTCTTACATCCAGTCTGTGTCTTATACTCCCAAAATCTAGCTTATGTTGGAAACATGCTGGGAAGGAAGGAAAATCTTTTTCACATAGAGCACAATTAAAGCATGTAATTTATTGCCACAAGATTTTGTGAAGGTGAAAAGGACAAATGAGTTCAAAAAGGAATTGGACCTATGCACAAATAGGTCTTTAGTGGCTGCTAAACTTGATCCTGAGGATGTAATCTCCACATTGGAAAAGTCCCTGAATTGCAAATTATGGAAATCTGGCAGCTAAATGAGAACCAGAACTGCTTTATCTAAGCCTTATCCTGTATAGTCTTTTTCTTTCCCTCTGATTAATTAACGGGGATAAATGTAATTTCTGTATGACCCTATATGGCAGCTCTCACTCTGCTTCAGATATTTCCTGTGCTGGATACAACCTAGCTAGATGACAGCTGCATACTAGACTCTGAGTTAAAAAAAATGGAAAAAAGAATGCAGTGGAGTCAGTAAACTATTTGAAGTAAATTTTTATTAAGCACATGTGAATTTTTTCAGTCCCTTCATTCCGTTTCTTGAGTCCCTTGTGCATTAATCCAGTTTTTAATCTAGTACAGACAGAAGGTAATTTTTAATCTCTAATTTTTATTTTCTAGTCAAGAACATTTTAACTGCTGATATTTCATTTTGTGCTAATGAAAGTATTGCAAGAGGCAGCTAGCAGAAGACTTCTGAACAGACAGGTAGTTTTGTTTTTTTTCCAGCAAAAAGGGATATTTTTCAAACTTTAAAAAATAAGGAATGAAAAACCTATTTTGAAATTTTGTGTGCTGGCATTTACTTCATGCTATTTTTCATTTAACATCTACCTAACCTTTAATTAATATTCAGGTTTCTATGACAGTTGCCAAAATAATAATAAAAAGATAACTGTTCAGTGGTCGTTTACATACATGATAGCTATGTAACTAATTACAAGCAAATCAATGTGACATGACATCACGTGCCTAATGCAGGCAGCCTCTTTGAAATAAACTGTTGTGCATTAACAACAGCACTAAGTCCCGACCAGTCACTTGCCAACTCCCCCTGTGGTGGGGTTGGGAAGAGAATTGGAAGGGCGGAAGTGAGAAAACTTGAGTTCAGATAAAGACAGTTTTATAGTCAAAGCAAAAGCTGTGTGCAGGAGCAAAGCAAACCAAGGAATTAATTTACCACTTCCTATTGGCCGGCAGGTGTTCAGCCATCTCCAGGAAAACAGGTCTTTGTCATGCCTAATGGTTACTTAGGAACACAAATGCCATCATTCAAAACATGCCTCCTTCCTTCTCCCCCTAGTTTTTATTGCTGAGTGTGCTTTCGTATGGTATGGGATATCCCCTTGCTCAGTTGGGGTCAGCTGTCCTGACTGTGTCCCCTCCCAACTTCTTGTCCTTCAAGAGAGTCAACAGCATCTCCCAGTTTGGTATCATCAGCAAACTTGCCAATGGTGCATTCAACTCCTGCATCCAGATCGTTGATAAATACACTGAACTGAACTGGCCCTGGAATTGAACCCTGAGGAACACCACTGGTGACCAGTTGCCAGAGCTCTGCCCTTCAGCCAGTTCTTCACCCAGTGCGCCGCGAACCTGCTCATCCCACAGTTGGACAAGTTGTCCAGAAGGATGCTGTGAGGGACCGTACCAAAAGCCTTATTAAAATCCAGACAGACTACATCCACTGTTTTCCCTTCATCCACTAGGAGGGTGCCCTTATCATTGAAGGATATCAGATACTTAAACAGGACTTTGCCTTTGTGAACCCATGTTGACTGTGCTTGATGATGGCGCTGTTCCTTAAATGCCTGTTAATAGTTCACGGTATAAACTTCTCCATAATTTTTCCAGGAACTGAGGTTAGACTATCAGGTCTGTAGTTCCCCGGGTCTTCCCTCACACCGTTTTTGTGGCTTGGCATAATGTGTATTACCTTCCAGTCAGCAGGGACCTCCCCAGGCGCCCAAGACCTTTGGTAGATGCTCGGGGAGGGTCCTGCTGGAATGCCCACTAGCTTATTTAGAACTCTGGGATGAATCCCATCAAGCCCCATGGACTTGTGAATGTTTAGCTGGTACAGCTGGTCCCTTACAATTTCAGTGTCCACAAACGGAAAGTCACTGTTCCCACAACTGTAGTTCTTTGACTCAGGGGACCAGGCAGCCCAAGGTCTATCAGTATGACTAAAGGCTGAGGCAAAAATAGCATTGAATGCCTCTGCTTTTTCTTCATCCCTATTAGACAGATGACCATCTTCCACAAGTATTGGTCCAATGTTTTCTTTAGACCTCCTCTTACTATTAACATACTTCAAAAAGCCTTTCTTGTTATCTGAAACAACACTGGCCAGTTTCAACTCTACTGAGCTGTGGCCTTTCATGTCTTCACCCTGCATATACAAAATACAGCTCTGTAATCTTCCTGCAAAGCTTGACCTCGCTTCCAGAGATTATATATTTCCTTTTTTTATCTTGATCTCAGTGAGTTCCCTGTTCAGTCAAGCTGGTCTTCTGCCCCTGCTAGCTTGACTTATGACACAGTGGAATTGCCTGCTCCAGTGCTTCTAAAAGCTGGTTCTTAAAGACTGACCAGCACTCATGGACTCCTAAGCCCGCAAAAGCAGATTCCCAGGGTACTCTGTTGAATATCTCCCTGAATAGCTTAAAAGTTTACTCTCCTGGAGTCCAGGGTAGCAACTCCGCTGTCCTTTTTTCTTATTACACCAAATATTTTAAACTCAACCATTTAACGATCACTGTGGCCTAGACAGCCACCTACCACCAGATCCCCCACAAGTACCTCTCTATATGCAGATAGCAAGTGTAGAAGGGCATCTATCCTAGTTGGCTCACTGAGTACCTGTCTGTGGTGTTTTGACCCTGGCTGAATGCCAGGTGCCCACCAAGGCCACACTTTCACTCACCTCCTCAACTAGACAGAGGAGAGACAATAGAATGAAAGGCTTGTCGGTCAAGGTAAGGACAGGGAGATCATTCAGCAATTACCATCAAGGGCAAAACAGACTCTACTTGGGGAGTTTAATTTATTAACATACAAATCAGAAAAACACTTTCTCCCCACCCTGCATTTCTTCCCTGGCTTAATTTAATTCCTGATTCCTCTATCTCCTCCCCACCAGTGGTGCAGGGGGACAAGTAGTGGGGGTTACGGTCAGTTCATCACATGTCATCTCTGCTGCTCTTTCTTCCTCACACTCTGCACACTCTGCCCCTGCTCTAGTGCAGGGTCTCTCCCACAGAAGAGTGGTGTACAAGCATTTCAGATATGTTCCTGGGCTCACTGTGCTCCCAGGAGCAGTGAAAATGTTCCTGCTAGCTTTACGACCCTCAGGAGATGCCATGCAAACCCTTGGCTTACCTACTGCATCCTGTTGGCATCCCCTTGCCCCATCAATTTTAGTTTAAAGCTCTGTCAATCAGCCCTGTCAGCTTATGTCCAAAGACCCATTTACTCCATGGGGACAGGTGGATCCTGTCAGGCCCCAACATATTTTGTCTCTCAAAGGTTCTTCTCGAAGGCACCAGTCCTGGAGCCAGGTATTCATGTCCTGGGCTTGCCTGTTAATTATGAATTCTCCCCTTGTTACTGGGAAGACTGAGGAAAATACTACCTGTGCTCCCAAAATTTTTAGCATTCTTCCCAGGGCTCTGTAGTCTCTTTTGATTGACCTCAGACTTTTTGTTGCGACATCATTTCTTCCCCTCATGAAAGAGCAAATTGGATATTAGTCTGAAGGTTGGATTAGGCTCTTTAGTCTTGTGACATCCCTAATTTGGGCTCCTGGGAGGCAGCAAACTTCCCTGAAAAAAAGGTTGAGTCTGCAGACGGGTGCTTCAGTTCTCCACAGGAAGGAATCACAAGTGACCATAACTTGTCACTGTTTCCTCTTGGCCCTGGTCTTAATGCAGGTTTTGTTATGAGGGCTTGCGCAGCTTCCTCCTTCTTCTCATTACATGCTTCATCTACCATACGCAGGACCTTGTACCTGTACTGTAAGGGTATCTTAGAAGGTAAGGAGGGGTTTCTTTTACTGCTCCATGCTGTAATCTTCTTCTACCCCTCCTTATCACTTAAGACACTGACTTCTTCATGGCACAAAGCAGATCCAGGACCTGCCTCCATTGTGGCCATGCTGAGTTCGCGTCTGTGCATCATAGATGACAGAGTGCAGCTCCATTGATCAATCTCCCTCTCAGACTCTTAAATACTCCTCAGTCTGCTAACTTCCTCCTGGAGCTCAGCCACCAAGCAGAGCATCTAGACACACCTGCCACAGTTTTGCTTGCAGATGCTTCCCAGCTCTAGGAATATCCCTTCACACGTCCTACAGTCAGAAACCTGGGCGGTTGCATGCTTGAACAAGACCTCTGTCTGTGTGGCTGCATTTGTTTTACCAGGTGCCGGAAGCTCAGGAAAAGCAGAGGACACTGCTTTTTGTTGGGTCATCACCATACTGCCATGTGCCTGCCTGCTAGAATCATTTAAGTTGGAAAAGACCCTTAAGATCATTGAGTCCAACTGTTAACCTGACTGTTAAACCATGTCACTAAGTGCAACATCTACATGTCTTCTAAATACCTCCAGGAATGGTGACTCAATCACCTCCCTGGAAAACCTGTTCCAATGCTTGACAACCCTCTTGGTGAAGAAATTTTCCCCAATTCCCAATCTAAACTTCCCCTGGCACAATCTGAGGCCATTTTCTCTTGTCCTATCACTTGCTACTTGGGAGAAGAGACTGACACCCACCTCACCACAATCTCCCTCCAGATAGTTGTAGAGAGCAATAAAGGTCTCCCTTGAGCCTCCCTTTCTGATAACTAAACAACCCCAGTTCCCTCAGTAGCTCCTCATACCACTTGTTCTCTAGACCATTCACCAGCTTTGCTATTTTTTGCTTGCACTACAGGACCTTGAAGACCATGGTGAAGCAGGTTGCTCCCCTGCAGTTCATGGAAGACCCCAGTGGCATGGATACGCACCCTGCAGCCCATGGAGGACTCCACACTAGAGCAGATGGACATGCCCCGAAGGAAGCTGCAACCCATGGAGGGCTCATAAAGGAGTAGACCCCTGGCAGGAGTTTGCAACCTGTGGAGAGCCCATGCAAAAACATGTTTTCTGGCAGGAGCTGAGGCCCATGAGGGATCCATGCTGGAGCAGTCTGTTCCTGAAGGACTTCACCCTGGAGGGAGAGGGGTAGGGAAGTAAAAGAATTATGAGTGAAGTTCAGCATGGGAAGAAAGGAAGGATGAAGGGAAGGTGGTTTTACTTTTGTTCTTATTGCTAACTATCCTACTTTATTGTTAATTGGCAATAAATTAAATAAATTTCCCCAAGACAAGTCTGTTTTGCCCAAGATAGTAACTGGTGAGTGATCTCCCTGTCCTTATCTTGCCCCACAATTTTTTTTCATCTTACTTTCTCCGTCTGTCTCACTGAGGATGGGGAGTGATAGAATGGCTTGGTGGGTACCTGGTGGCCAGCCAAGGATCACCCACCACACTGTTACGTCTCCTCCTTTATGAAGGCCTTCAAACATATAGGAAGTTCCTCTCTGGAACTTGCAGACTTTGTGATCAGGCATATTCTTTTCTGGATTTCATTCATTTGGGATAAAGTGACTCACAAGTGAAATTACATGAGAACAGAATCATGGAAGATCTCAAAAAACCCCCAAAAATCTTTCCCAGCTGTAAACACTACTGCTTAAGCTCAGCTGTTTCTTCATTACACATTAACATGAGCATTCTTGACTATCAGTTTGACAGGTAAATCATGGCATTATCTGTGATTTTAATTGCAGTGTATGGTCTTGAAATGATCAACTTACAGGGTTATTATTGATGCTTTTTTATTATTATTATATAAGCCAGGACCACACAGTTGCTGACACTATGAAGATCAGATCTTTACTGGGCATGGCAAATTACAATTTTTTTTTTTTTTTTTTTTTTTTTTTTAAGCCCGAAGTCAGAAATAACAGATCAGTTGCCTAACAGGGTTAAAATAAGCAGCAAAGATCTGAGCTGAAATACTTGTTTCTTCTTCTCAAAGTAAAAATAAATATGTTCACCCCACTGTACAAACTTTCAGATCTTGAATCTAGATGCACTGTAAAAACAGTGCACAAAGAATTGTGGAAGAACTGCAGTGAACAAAGAAAAGTCACTCTATATTCTTCTGGCAAGCCTCTCACTAAGAATGTTAAAGCTATGTTAGGCCATAATGAAATTATTACCCCAACAAGCACAATGAAAACCAACATAAAAGTGCAGCAAGTATTTTCTTTCTGTCTTACAGTGACTTCTGAACTGCCCATGGAACATTGCTCATCACACCATTCTCCAGGTTGTGCATTAAGTTTCAATCCTGTACTGATAGTCTCAAAGACAGATGTGCAAACATTTCTCATTTACTCTGCTTGGAATGAAGATTAGAAAAAAATTTTACATGGTTCAGCAATGGATCATTGATCCAATAGCAGTGAACCCAGTGGAAACTCCAAATTTTCATATAATATACTGAATGCCAGGTTAGAGGTAGCATAAAATTAATCTAAATTAGATTGACTTTTACTTTCGCTTATAATGCCTTAAAATTGTTTACATTTACTTCTGTGTTAATGAGATCAGACTAATGAAAGCTAAGATAAATCTGGAAAGTGAAAGTAAGAGAGTGGTGTTTAATTAGATATGCTATTTGTCTGCAGGAGAAAAAAAGCACACAAGATTGCAATAGAACATGGCCAGTTTTGTCTGTGAGATGGTTTCATCAGATAACCAACAATCCTGCAGATAAGATGACTCAGTCCAACAGTTTTTGAGATCATTAATTCTTCCCTGGATCTCATATACACCACACCTTCTGTGTAGATTAATTTAAAAAGTCAGTGTTATTATTACTGTTATGAAAAATGTAATAATAATTTCTACTTTACCAGAGCACGTCATGTTAGGAACTTCACAGAAATGGAAAAGAGTCAGATAACTGCATGCATGCATCTACTGATGCTTGATCGATGAGACAAGCAGCTTGTGTGATGCAGTAGAGACATGAGAATCAGTGGATAATGATAAAGACAAAGTAATAGTCTAGGAAAATTATGTGTGAAGGAGTCTTCTTAATGAATAGAAGAAAGAAAACTGTGGCTGATGGGACAAGAGCATGATGTAGCAAGCAGAAAGATGATAACAAATTGAAAATTTAAAGCATGTTATGCAGTTATTATTTTAAAAGCACATAGCCAGGCTATAAAGACATAGTTTGGATAGTGATATTCTCCACAGTGGTTGAGAAAAGGAATTTCTAACAAGAGCTTGCCTAAGCAGAACTCTCATTTCACTGCCCTATTTCATCAGACAGCAGGTTTCTAGACATTATAATCCAAAAAATTTTAAAAAGGCAAAGTGAGATTGGTTATGAGTCATCACTCATCACTCCACATAATGTATTTGTATGCAGAAAAGCAACCATTATTTTATTCAGGGTTTATCCAACTCCATCTCTGTTTCTCTGAGAAATACATTTCCAATTGTCTATGGAAGTATTTTAGAGTGGTTTAGGGCATTTAGATGTTTTTAGTGCTGTTGTTGATAAGAAGTGTTTGAGTACTGCAGTTTCCCTACAAATACCTATCATGTAGATCAGAAATTTTTAAACTACGCATGTGAATTACAAGGAAGTAAATAAATGGCAAATTATTTTGGTTTATGTTTTACAGAAGCTTCCCAAATTTATGCAAATGTTTTTTGAGAGAGCAAATGTCCACCAGAATTTGTCAAAATTCAAAACTGCTCCACCGGTTTCCAAGAAAAAAACCCTTTCAATAAGTACTTCCTCTGAAGAAAGATTATGTTGCTCTCAGAAAGTCACTTTGTTTAAAGACTGTCCCAAAAAAGTAGAGAATTAGTTTATATTATGAATTTGATGTCAAGAATGAAAAAAATCTCTCTTTTATGAATAAATTTAAAAGTTATGCAATCCAAGAAAAATTTTTATTGCTCCTTAGTACACAGCAGGTACTTCAGTCAGCTTATGAAGAAAGTAGTACAGGTTGCCGTTTGCTTCAGGTAATTGTGGACAGGTTTCCTCTTTATCTTAAATTAAACAGAAAAAGTGTTGTGTAGCATTTGTGACCATTTTCCTTCAATATTTTTTTTTTAATTACCTATGAAATAATTACAATGGCAATTATCTTCAAAATCATACAAAGGTAACAGAATCTTCCTTGCTGTACGAAGGTTAGTTTATATCAATATGTTTGGAAAAGTTGGGATAGAAATAACAATAAGAAGGAAATCACAAATAAATGAAACAAAAAGTTATCATTGAAATGGCTCTTGCAAGTTATAAGATGAGCTGTCTTTCTAAGGAAGTTCACATCTTTGCTTACATTCATTCCCAGCAAAGACATTTCCTCACATTTATTTTGATGAAATGTCATCGTTGAGATCCAACTTTATCACCACAGTCAATGGTGTGAAATAGGCCCTGACCTAGGACAATGGGTTCTTTGTTTAGGCTTAAAATATCCAAATGCCACAAAATGATAACTAGTAGTTATTGACTTTAACAATATCTATTGGAAACAATAAGTAAAAAGAAGGAAGAATCTCTATTGGTAGGAATGTTGAGAGAAGAGTAAAATGCGAGACCTCTTTTTAAACTGTCAGATCTCTAAAGAAAATAGATATTAAGCTGAGTCATTCTGTGAAAAGTGTTAGAAGGAGGGACATAGCAAGACCACTTTTTACAGATAAATGGTGAATGGGATGTAAGACAATGTACAGAAGATAACAGGGTGTTTTAATTATGTCCATTAAACTAGTGCATGTAGGGGTAATTAGAATTTAATTAATTTTATTGATTTTTTTCCACTTTTCTTGGAATTTTATTTTATCATAGCACAACTCACCTATTTTTGGCTGCTGAGTTGTCAGTCTGACCCAAAGAAAAAAATTCATACTACTTTCTTCTTCGCCCATTTAAAACCCCTATTTTTTTGCTACACAGATAAATGAAATGGAAAATCTGTCCACTAGTTGTGTTATCTCTCCAGACTCTATCCGAGGGTGCCATAAGGGAAGAGCTCTGTAGCACCACTGACTAGGCTCCATTATGAGTTGCTGTGCTTTTATGAGGCTGTAGAAAGGCATCTGCAAATATAATTTGCCAGTGACACAATGAAAGCAAATCTCTCCAGTGTTCAGCAACCACAATGACATTACCAAGACAATGGAGCAAATACATTTCTAGAGTAGTATGCTCAAGTTTAGGTAGAAACATGTGAATACCTATATGTGGACTAAGTGCATAGTCCATGGAAATCAAGTTAATGCCAATGATGGACTCTAGAAAGTAGTTTCCAATCTCTAAAATAGAAAGATAAGTTGTGCTCAATTCATGATCTTCTAAGCACCAGTGTCCGGTGCTGGTTTGGTTGTACTAGGATATTCAAGACATCTTGTTAGTGAATTTGACTTAATTGCTATCAGAGGCTACAGCTTTCCAGTTAAAGACAGTGTATCAGTGCATCCTGTCAGTTGTTGAGCTGGGTCATCTTCTAAACCCTAGTATGTTGATTAGAGGGCAGAATTCAAGTGCTTATTTCAGAGACCCACAAGAATTTGATCTCTGTGTAAGGTCCCAGAGGGTACAGGTCTTCCACAGGTCCAGTGTCCTATGTCTACATACTAGCCCATGTAGATGTCCCAGATAGCCTAGGAAGACAAAATAAATAAACTCATGCCTCTGAACTCTGCCCTTGATGTCCATTGGCTGTGACAGTAGTTTATGTACCTTAGTCACAATTAAGCACTTTTTAATGAGAAATAAATCTAAGTATTTAAATCTTGAATGGAATACCATTCAATTTCAATCTGCCAATCTCCATCTGAACCCCACCTGGTATTTCCTAGCCCTGAAGTCACACCACTGATACATAAAGTTTAAGTATCTATTACAATTTTCCTGTATTATCAGCTGCTATATATTGGCCTGGTCCTAATTATCTGAACAAGATGACTTTCCTCAGCTAGAAAACTTCAAAGAAGGATATTTATTTTAATCTTATTAGTTCACTCTTTCTGTTTTTCCTTCCTAAACCATTTTCAGGTTTATTATCAGGTTTGATAGAAATTCCATCTCTATCCTATTAATCTTTTAAGAAAACCAGAACATGTTTAACAGGCAAATTGTTGTTCTACATTTCTTTTTTGTTGTTGTTGTTTTGTAAGAGTTTTCGGTATTTCTGGATGGTGGATGCCTTTCTGCCTTCCAAATGGAAGTCCCAAAGCTGCTTCCTCAGCTTGACTGCTCTCTGGTTTGCTCTTCACCTTTACTGTCACTGTTTCACATCTGCCTCCAAAAATAATTTGGTAGAGAATTCACTGATGTCTCTCTTTGGAGTTTTACTAATTTGTTCTTTCAGATAGCTGCTGTTCTATACTAAATATTCCTTTCCAGTCATTCTAGAAGTAATAATACCTGTTTTGTAATTTATGTATTGATAAATATAAAGTTCTCCTAAAGACTCTGACACACAGTTTCGTAACAAAATAAATAGGAAGATCTTACAATAACGATCAGATCTCAGAAATTATCTCAAAAAAAAATTTGGATAATTAATCTTAGAGACTCAGTTCCAAAGAACCTAACTCAGCCTGTATCAAACTGAGTAAAGGAAGGCAACCAGCTTTTCTATAGCGAGAACAGAAATAAGGCTGGGAGAATGGAGCTGTGTGCAGTGGGAAAGTAGCCATTATTTCGCACATTTGCAGTCAAGTCATTTCATTAAAATTTGCTCCTTACTCCTGGTGTTCTAACTCAACAGGGAAATACTTTTCAGTTTATTAGACTCCTGTTTCTCCTCAGAGAAACAGGATATCACAGGGCTTGTCTGTTTAATGCAGTATCAACATTTCCTCTTGGGAGAAGATACCATTTTCACTCCCTCAAGTGAGCAGCATTTGAAATCAGTTCTGATTAGTGTTCTCCCTACTTCATCCAGGTTCAATTAGTGGAGGATATTGAAGCTGTGAATTGCCTGTCATCCAAAGCTTCCTGGTATGTTTACAAAAGCAAACAGACTATATTATAAGAGTATTGTATATGAAAATGGAGCTATTTATTAATATTCTTTTACAACAACATAGTGCAAACATTAGCTAGGAAATAAACCCTGTAGTTATTTCTCCTTGCAGTATATGCTTTGTTTTCCATCCCGACAATGCTACCACCCATTAAAAGAAGTCAAAAATACTACTAGAATACAGAATATTTTCACTGCAGATTCAGGAGTATTTTACTGCGGAAAAAATACTTCGGGATTATGGAAGAAGAGAAATTTTAAGATGTCTAGTGGATTTTTTACCATCTGGTCTATTTTACTATCTGACTCTCCACATAGTATCTAACTCTCCATGGAAGAAAGGAAATGGCATCATGATTTCCAAGACATCTGAAATGCTGTGAAATAGAGGGCAATTTAAGGCTAGATTTTACCTACAGGCAAGGAAAAGGTGAACAAGGCTACCTTTAAAACCCCATTTGCCTGGGTGCACAAGGTTCCATTTGAATGCTGTGTAGCTAATGTTTGTGATCAGAGAGGGCAGGAAAAAAAAGTGATAAATGGGTAGAGTAATTTGGGCAGGAAAAAATGAGCACTTTCGAGAGGGTATATGCGTTGATTTTTCTTTACCTTTCTAACTCAATAGAGTAAAAATAGGCCTTTTTTTTTTT
Source organism: Microhierax caerulescens (assembly GCA_035590215.1). Taxonomy (NCBI): domain Eukaryota; kingdom Metazoa; phylum Chordata; class Aves; order Falconiformes; family Falconidae; genus Microhierax; species Microhierax caerulescens. The sequence goes on along the minus strand of JAVJGJ010000014.1, from coordinate 13,317,187 downwards.
TTTTTTTTTTTGAACTATTAATTGAACATGACTGTCATTCATTTAAGTTAAATTTAATGCCTGAAACTGCTCTTTACATATCTGAAACTGACTATTGTATTTGTTAACATCCTCTATAATCCAAGTCCCCAAATTCAGTATTAAAATAAAAAACATTAGCACAAATTGCTACCTACTACCTGCAGAGTATAAAGTGATTCAGACTTGCCTCTGTACCAAAAGACATAAGATACCTCATTGGCTGGGGAGTGAAAAATCACATTTTGGTATTTGCCTTCATATAGCTGCAACATCACGTATGCCCATCTTCATGAATTTTATAACTTTTGCTCTGGGCCAATGGCTATAATATCTATAATATCAATGGCTATAATATATCTTCTCTGCTACAAGAGGCAATGATATGCCAGCGGTTGGGTTTTTTTTAAGTGTTTAGGTACCTAAACATGTAAATTAATACCTACTGATATTTCAGAACCATGCAGAATCCTAAATACCATTGATTCTGGTGGGGAATTGATGTTTAGGTTCCTCAAAATTGTAGCAGGATCCTACCTGCATCCTTAAGCACCTAAATGTCTTTGAAAGTCTGGCCTAAGGTCTCCAAAATTACATTGCATTGTTGGCTAATGCTGTATAATGGTGTGAATAACCCAGATGCATACAATTTTTTGATGGTATGTATTTATTTTCTTTGCACCTATGCATCACTAAAAGTACTGAGGGATAAAGATGAGCAATAAGATACCTTCAGTGGGAAAACCACATTCTCCTAGAGTATTCTGAATGCTAATTACATCTATATTGTTTTATTAGTTGCAGTATATTTAAGATAAATTAATCTTTAGCAATGTAGGATTCTAAATGAAATAGTATGATTACTGTTTCTGAATTGTTAAAACATTTTCAAGCAAGGGAAGAAAGATACTGTAGCAATCTAGTAGTTAACTATAGTAATGACTGATTTTTGTAAAGCTGTTGGTGTTGTGAATCATATCCTGTGATTTATAGCAGCAATAATATATTTTTTTAAAAATTGGAAGATGAAGGTCAGTTGAGTATATACATTTGAAAATCTATTGCTCACTAGTGATGAATGAAAATTCCCACCAATCAGAACACAGAAGTCAGTCGTAAGAGTAATAATAATTAGAGTTTGCTAGCTCATGCAGTGCCTCTAGACCTGTATACGATGTGGAGGTTTGGCTTCTTTTTGTCTTTTTTCCTTATTAGATCTAAAAGAAGACTGAGCCCCAAGCATTAGCTCCAAAGAATTCCTGATTAACTCTTTCTAGATTCATGTGGTATTTGCACACATAATAAGCTGCTGAAACGTTCTGTCCTAACATTCTGCAAGAATACATAGAGCATATTTGATGACTTTCCTACATCTTGTTTAAAACTACTAGAAACAGACACCAGAGTTAAAATACTTCTGTACTTTAATGGTAATTCATTATTTTAGATAAAAACATTTTTTGGGAGAAGGCAGATATTAAAAATTGCTTTACAACAAATTTGGCAAGCAACATGTAACTCTCAAAGAAGTATTTTCCTAAAATAATATTAAAGTTGCATGTATTCTTTGAAATCACAATAAGCTTAGTAAGGTGTTTTCAAAAATATTTTGCCTAACTTTTCATGAGAAAAAACTTATATTTTTGCATGCTTTTATGTGCTCATGTGGTGTCTGTAATTATTAAGCAAATGCTTAAACATAACAAAGAGATATAAGATTTTTATTATTTTATGTCATTTAATTCACTGACCTGCTCTCTGTTTAGGGTAAAGTCTTAAGTTCCTTACCTTATGAGAAAGGCGGACAGGAGGTTCAACTTCTGTTGCACACATGAATCCTTCTAGTTGTTTAAATTGTTACTTGCACTGTTGCAACGCAACATCAAAATGTTATGTAAGTAATATGAATACTTGCAGATGACATTATGGGTTGTGATGAATATTATTTCCATATTGTCTGCAAAAACATGAGTTGCAATGTTCATCAAGATTCCTGCAGTGCTGAAGAGTTAGCTGATTTCTGCAAAAAATCTTAAATCTGCTGTGTGTTTTACTATAAATTGGAAAAGAAACTGAAAAAAACTAGACATCTCAGTGTTCTTTTTTCACTTGAATACTTCCTATAAAAAAAAATAAAATCTTTTATAAAATGAATAAGCATGACACAAAAAATTGAATACAAGTTGTGTGAAACAAAACAAAAAGAAACAAGTTGTTTAAAACTGCAATGAATTGTAAAGGAAAAAGTAAAAATAATTACTACTGTGACTTCTGAAGCAACAAATTATTCTACAGAGCCACCTCCCTTTCTCATGAGTCTTCACTTATTTTTAAAATAACTTCTGCTTTTCTTGTGTGCAAGTTCCACAACTGAAAAGGCTACTGCATGGCAGGTGGGGTTTTTGGGTAGTTTTTTTTTTTTTTATTTGTTTTGTGTGGGTGTGTTTGTTTTTGGTTTTTGGGGTTTGGGTTTTTTTGCTATTACATGTTTCATCATTCACAACAAATCACTATCCCGATTGGTTGAAGTTTAAATGCAAATTATACCATTTGGCTTTTCAGCTGTCCCATTGTGAGCTACTGACAGAATCACAGAATGATTGGGGTTGGAAGGGACCTCTGGAGATCATCTAGTCCAACCCCTGCTAAAGCAGGGTCACCCAGAGCAGGTTGCACAGAGTCATGTCCAGGCGGGTTTTGGATGTCTTCAGAGAAGGAGACTCCACAGCCTGTCTGGGCAGCCTGTTCCAGGGCTCCGTCACCCTCAAGGTAACAAAGTTCTTCTTCTTCATAGTCAGGTGGAACTTCTGTGTTTCAGTTTGTGTCCATTGCCCCTTGGCCTGTTGCTGAGCATTACCGAATAGATCCTGGCCCCGTCCTCCTGACACTCACCCTTAAGATGTTGACAAGATCCCCTCTCAGTCTTCTCCAGGCTGAACAGCCCCAGCTCTCTCAGCCTTCTCTCATAAGGGAGATGCTCCAGTCCCCTCAACATCTTTGTAGCTTCTGCTGGACCCTCTCCAGTAGTTCCCTGTCTCTCCTGAACTGGGAAGCCCAGAACTGGACACAGCACTCCAGATGCGGCCTCACCAGGGCAGAGGGGGAGGATCACCTCCCTCGACCTGCTGACCACAATTCTCCTAATGCCCCCAGGATCCCATTTGCCTTCTTGGCCACACGGGCACACTGCTGGCTCATGGGCAACTTGCTGCCCACCAGAACTCCCAGGTCCTTCTCTGCAAAGCTGCTGCCCAGCAGGTCACCTCTTCAACTGTACTGGTGTGTGGGGCTATTCACATGGTCTTGACTACAGAATCAACATCAGGGAGAGGGTATTTGAGATGGTTCATTTTTCTTCATTGCTCTTAAAGGCTTCCAAGCTTTCTAATAAGTTATTCCATATACAGTGTCAGTGGTTTGTAATAGGGGACTATGGGCAGCGACTCTGCTTGTTGCCTATACTATTAAAATGCCATTGTATTTTGTATTTGAGTGAGAACTCATCTTTTCCTGAAATACTTTGATTTGGAGACATAACTCCTATCATGGTATTCTAATAGTACTGGAGATATTAGCCAAAATGCTGTTATATATAATTTACTTGACATGAAGAAACTGATGCCTCCTGGTTTGAGTCAAAATGATTATTAATCTGTCCACATGTCTACATATAAAATTTGCAGTTGCACGCTTCTTCATTCTGAAGGCATAACATTTCCAGCTGTGGTATTCATATGCAGTATACATTATTCAGGTTAATAAGATGTTAATAATCAAAGATTGTTGTAAAATGTGATCACTGTTAATAAGCGAGTACACAATGAAGAAAGAACACACTTGTGGAAACAATTTTAGCTTAAGGCTGAAGCTGTTCTGTTAAATGTGTGTAAAAGAGCACATGGATTTTCATTAGTGTGTAATTACCCTAACTACTAGCACAGCAATTTACATTAGCAGCAGTATTCTTCCCCTTCTGTTTCTATGGGTTGAAGCTGTCTGCCACTCCTAGCTGTGCATCAGCTATCTTCTCTAAGTCAAAAAAGCAAGACAATTTTACTGATCTCAGACAGGACATTCATTCATGAAATGTAAACAAATCCTTTTAAAACAATAACTACTCTTACGCTTACCATCTCTATGACAGTGACTAAATGATATGAATTCTGTATCACACATTTACAGAATAAAGTGAGATTATAAAATGGCATCTTACTATACAATAGCGATGATAATAATGACATAGACCACTTCCCCCCCACCCCGAAATCCATGTGAAACCATATGTTGTTTCATTGAAACATAACATTATTTAAAAATTGTTCCCAATGCTACCTACATCCTGGTTTCTCTTCCAGCTCACTGTAGTCACCTTCAGTTACCGATCCAGAATATTTAGGTGTTTAGTATTTCATTGACTTTTACTATTAAATTCTCCTGCCACATACTTTTCTGCTGTGACATTACTAATTAAATTGTAAATAACCTTTTCAAGAATAAATGAGAAAAGAAGCAGAAGAAAAAATCCCACTAGCATCAACATTTTGTATGGGGCTGAATTTTGATAAATGGATTGTTTGTATTTGATAATTTCATCTCCATTTGGTATAGTTATTGTGTAGTCAGTATATGGTACTTCATGGCTAACAAAAAAGCATTTCTCAGCAGAAAGAAGCAAGGCAGACTGTTTTCAGAGCTGAACTTCTTTTTAGGCTCATACATTTGTAAAATGTGAATCAGATTTGTAGTGAAACTGAAAATCTTTCTGAGAAAATATATTTTAACATTCAATTTTCCTTCCAGACTGGATCAACAATGATTCCTTTGGACCTAAACCTTGAAGAGTAAATCTGTTCTCTGTAGTCTTGAAAAGAAACACTGGAGGTTTTGGTGGAAGTAGATACTTATATTTTTAATTTAATTAATGTTTCAACCTTAATATAGGTAATTCTTTCTGATAGCATGTAAAAATGCCCAGAACTGTTTGGTTTCCTTTCGGTGCTTTAGTCTAGCTAGAAGCTATTGCAAGTTATGGTAGTATATAACTTCAGAATATACAGATTAATTATAAATTATATTTATATAATTTTTATAAATTATATATTATTTTTAAATGAGATCTGGTTTTAAGAACCTATAACATTATTTGAGCTTTACTCTCCTTCAGATTCTGAAATTATGTTATCCAGTTTAGTGACACTTTTTGACATCCTTTATTTTTTGTTAAAAAGGCTGTTGGTACAATATGAGTGTTCAGATGGTAAAACTTGTAACAGATTAATTGCATATGAAATATAAACCAGGTAAAAAATGTCACACTGTGATGTAGAGAAATAAATAAATGATAACTACTGTTTATTTTCAAAGCAGCCAAGGTGAGGAACCAAATTTTCTTGTAGCACATCACAAACAGAATAATGGAAAATTTCCTCAGGGACATCTTGTACCTCAGGATAACCTCTGGTAACAGGTTCTGCTAGAAAAGCACCAGAGTGACAATACTGTGGGAAGTAAAAATGCATGACTTTCTCAAGCTATGAAAATCAGGATATAATCCAAAATGATAAATGATGTCCAGGTGTGGAGCATGGACCTTTCCACCTTTGCTCTGCAGCTGTATTAAGCTCAGGCCCTTATCCTTGTGTCCCATCCAAGCTGTATATGCACATGTGTTACGTGCCCCATGGAGGTGTGGTAGTGGGAACCAATCTATGTTCTGCAGATACATCAATTGCAAAGTTTAGAGCTTCCTCCTAATTCAAAATTCAGTGGCAATGCTGTTCCTGCATCATTTTTGTCTCTTTTATGCCTCCATCTTTCATTACCTGCTTCACACTGAGAGTTCAAATTAACCCTTTTAGCACTCCAGAAAGTTAAGGTTATTGAACTATGATTTGAGTATCATATAGTATGCCTTGTCTTTGACAGAACAGATTAATTTATTCTTGCTTTAAGAAAGTGACAGTAAGCTTTTTAATCCCATCTCATTTCAATATCTTCAACAATTACAGCAGAAGTTGACAGTAGTCTGAATTTCATTCAGCTGCAACCAATTTATTTAAAAGAGCAGACCATATGAATAAACCAATTTTTTTCTCATGCTAATAATCTAGCATGTCTCTCTGCATCATATTACGTTGTTCAAATTCACGAGTCACATTTTGCAAAGAAGTTGCATAGTCTTTTTGCACCTAAGCACAGCTGGAATCTGACTAGTAAAAGTACCAATTTTAATCACTTCTGGCAGCAAATTTTAGGTTAACTAGATATTTAAATTTTAATAAATATCCATAGTGTCACTTGACTTCTAAATTATTGCGTTGTATTCCTAGGTACTAGAGACAAGCAGATAGAGTTATCTAAAATATCTAGGACACTGAAGATGTTAAAAACAGTCAACTGTAATTTCTGAACTAAAATTTTGGCTTTTTATTGTAATTAAATTATAAACTGATGCAAATTTCAGCACTTTTATGTTGATCCATTCTGACCAACACAAATAGAACTTACCTATATGAAAAACCTTACCTTTATGAACTACACTCCTGTTTACAGGGAAGAGTAGTAATTCTACCAAACAGTATGACTACATTAGTTTTGTCCATTGTGAAAAATGTAAATAATAATTAAAAAAAAAAAGTGCCATGTAAATTAGGTGCCCCATTTCTCAGACTGTTTTGCACTCCTCTTTTTTAAAAAAAAGTATTGTTGTTTTGATGTACTGTGGAAAAGAGTTAGAAATTATATTTACTTACTTTTGGAAATCCAAGATATATCTTTTACAGATTCAGAATAAATGTGTAGGTGTGTAGCTTAATTAATGATCAAAATACATAATACAATTTGTTATGGAAAAAAGATACATGTAGATAAATAAACAGTTCAAACTTTTCCCTTTGCTGTTAAAGTAACTTCCATTTAGTGTCTTCTCTAAAATTTAAGGATAAATTAAAAAATAAAAATTTCAAAAGTTACATTGCTAAAAGGAAATTGAAAAATAATTTGAAAAGAGAAAGCATGAAAAGATTTTGTCTAAAACTTGCTTATGTCATTCCAGGGAAAAAGGTGCTGAATATTCAGAGGGAAGTGTAAATTTAAAGCTTGTAATAAACTCAAAATCTTTATGGGAACTAAGGAAATTATGCCTAATGGTATGAGAGAACATTTTTAAACAAAAGAAGTATTACAAAACAAGTGTTACATTGGATAATGGTAACATTTGCCAGGAAAAAGTTGACACAAAATTGGTTTTAAGAACACAGAGATCCCCCTATTATTAAATCTTTCAAGGTTATATACTCATAAGAAACAATTATCATATCATTACCCTTGTACTATAAAACTAGTTTTCTATTTCAACACTGATGTGAACATACTTAGTTGATTGAAAGGGATGGAGGAAATCCATGCATAATTTTCTCTAATGGGTTGAGTCTAGGGAGAGTTTACCTTTTATAAAAAATAATGAAGGCCGAAATGAAGACACACAGAAGACTTCACCATATGACCATGTTGAAGAGATCAGTCATAGTTTAATGTAAATATTTTCTCATATTTCAACTATATCAGTATAGGTGCATAAGAAAAAAAATATTTTTGTTGGATTCTATTTAACACTATTCTGCTTCCTCCTCCCTCCACCCAAATGCATGACTTGCAAATACTAAATCTTTTACAAGTTGGTTTTTTTTTGTTTTGGTTTTTTTTAATAGAGGGTAGATTCAGAAAAAAATTATTTGAGGGGAACCTTTTATGAGCATCTATTACAGCAGGAATTATATAGATCTTAGCCATTTTGAGGAAATCACTATTAAATGGGATGGATGTGTAAAAGAACTGTGAACTTTAGGAGACTGTTGAATTCACAGGAGGAACATTCACAGCTCACAGCTGTCGGGTGCCTGCCTGCCTAGATCAATCCACAGCACCGGGTGACAGTGACATTCCTTGTAGGGTGAGCGGGGAGAGCTATGCGTGTATTATCTGCAGTAACTGCTTCCCATAATCAGATGCAGTCATTAGATCAGCCAATTAATCCCAGATTATTCCATCTAAGTGAAAGTGCTGATTACTGAACTAAAGAGTAGGTACCTCTTTTTAGCCTAATCAACCTAGGAATTCCATGATGAGTGGTTAGTTTTGGTAGGAGGGCTCAGTGTGTCCAAAATAGTCTTTAGGTGTAGCTCTGTGAGTAAGATACTCTCCAGAGAGGTAAGAGAATGTTTTGGTCACTTCAACATATAAATCTTGCACCTAACTAGAAATTAGTGTAGAAAGAAGAAGCAACGTTAAGGAAAATGGAAGGTGTTGCACAAGAATAATGTTTACCTTACTGACTGCATCAAAGGATTCAGCCCAAAAGGGGTTTTGTGTTGTTCTTCCATGACTAAAACTGTCAATGTCAGGTTAACAATACATTGAGTATCTGTGGGATTTAATTTTAAAACAAAATGCAACAAGACAGAACACAAATTTAGGTACCTATTTGATTATACAGTAAAGGTATAGGATTTTGAAAACAAATACTTTACTCGGTCATTGAAGTAATTTTGGAAAACCGGCCCCATGAATATTTGTCCAGAGTTTCATGGGATATTTTTGAAAGCAGTGGGAACAAAACATCAGTAGCTAGACTCTCTCTGAGCACCTTACACCACCTTCCTCTGCTCACTAGTGGCCTGGCAACGAGGTGAGCTAGAAGCTCTGCTCCAGAGCAACTTCATGCCAGCTCTTGTCTTCCTCATGTATTTCCTCACTCTTGCAGGTTTGCACAAACCATTACAGAGCTCAGTGAATAATTACTATTCGGTTGTTTGTTTAAAGTTCACCCAAACAAATAACATGGCATATTTTTTCAGTTTAAAAAATAAATAATATGAGTGTAGAAATGTAATTCAGAGACATTTCAAAAGGGAACTATCAGAACACAATACTGCAAAAATTGCTCATTATTCAGATTCATTGGGAATTTTTCAAATTAGTCATTTTGGAATTTTTAAGTAGTCTCATTTTTTAGATTAATTTAAGTAATTTCAGTTGACCTAAGACTGTATTGTTCAGCAAATAAGCTACTTTCTGGAAACATCTTTCTCAGCTCTCTGCCAGCTGCACCCTCTTGAAGTTTCAAGCAGCTCCTTGTTTTCTGGCATTATAAAGTGAAGAGAGGGGAAATGAAAGGAAAAGAGATGACAGATTTATCATAATTTCTTGTGTATAATTGATCATTGTCAAAAATAACTTCTTGCCTGAAAAAGCAATGAGGTTAATCAGGTGCCTGCTGAAATCTCTGCTGATTCTTTCCTCATGACTTCTTTTCTTGCTCTCACAGGTGCCATTGTTGCTGCGCTCACCACCATCTGTAGTGCAGAAGTGACAGTCACACCAGAGGCCATGACAGAAGTGCTGGCATGAAATGAGTTCATTTTCTTTCTAGTAGCTGGTACAATGCTGTGCTTTGAATTTAGGATGAGAATAATACTGATAACTCACTGATGGTTTTAGTTGTTGCTTCGTAGTGTTTATATTAAGTCAAGGACTTTTCTGCTTCTCAGGCCTTGCCAGTGAGAAGGAGGAGCACAAGAAATTGGGAGGGTATACAGTCAGCACAGCTGTCCCAAACTGGCCAAAGGGATATTCCCTATCACACGATTTCATGCCCAGTATATAAACTGGGGGAGTTAGCTGGGGGTGTGGGATTGCTGCTCTGGGGCTGGCTGGGTATTGGTCAGTGGGCGGTGAGCAATTGTATTTGCATCACTTGTATTTTTGTTTTTTGTTTTTAATTCCTTGAGGTTTATTTCTCTTTCTCCTTTTCTTATCTTCCTTTCCATTACAATGATAATAATTATTAGTAGTATTACTTTTATATTTTACTTTATTTCAGTTATTAAACTGTTCTTATCTCAACCCATGGGTTTCACCTTTTTTTCCAATTCTCCTTCCTATTCCACTAGTGGAGGAGGGGAATGAGTGAGCGGCTGTGTTCTACGTAGTTGCTGGCTGGGGTTTTGAGTTTGTGTTTGTTTTCTTTAAATAGAAATTGCCAATATAAAAGCTTTGTCTGTTGGAAACATTTGGTGAGAAAATACTGGACTGCATTCTTCACTAAGTGGTCTAATACTGGTATCTTCTGAATGTTTTCATTTCAAAGAGCTGGCATTATTTAGTCCAACAAATTAAACACTTCAGACAGTTTCTCAATTGTTGTAATTAAAACCAGGCTCCAGAAAGGTAAATAAAGTAATCTTGAGATCAATAAATTTTTTATTTTATTGCTATTTTAATGATATTAAAAGCCCAGATCATAAAGTGCTAGGTTTCAAAGTGCAGGAAATCTTAGTGAACCCACAGTGGTCTCTCTCTGATGGAGCTCTTGAGTGAAGAACTGGATAGAAATGAAGCATCTTGTTAAAATTCAGCTCTCTGTCTTTGAAAATAACAAAACAAATTTATGGGGAATCACCATAAATGAAGATGCTACAATAAGGTGGGAGGGTGGAAGATCAGACAGAAGTCGTGACTGAAAGAGACGATAGGGGACAAAACCTGACGTTAATGTAAGGGGAGGTATCTTCAGTGACAGAGGATTTCACATACCGAATCATTCTACATAAGGTGTGTGGAGTTAATGTTTGTGAGGGGAAATCAAAGCTGAAGCCACCTTCAGTCACATTGTGCTCTCCTTGAAAACAAGGAGCCTACCAGACCAAGAGAGGCTTCCCTAGTGTTAGATGCAACATATGAATATCTTGGTGAAATGATTATAGGGTGTGACAGAGAGCACGACGAGGGCACAGAATATACCACATAATCAATCCAGTGCAGTACGATGCTGAGGGACTGTTTCCTTTCAGTGTTTTTTCTTTCATGGATCTTGTGGAGCATCCTCTAGATGCTAGTCACTCCAGTCACTAACTCTTTGTGCATTCTCCTATACTTTACCCTCCTATTCCTGTGACTTAGCCAGATGAACTGAAATGACACTCCATGTCAGAATTTGCCTGTTAAACAATATGACAAATAGTGTGAATATTTGTATATTTCTTAAGATAGGTTTGTATTTTTCTGTTATCCATTAATGTTCTGGTAGAATCTGCCCTATTGTGTCAGCTCTTCTGTTCTTCGGGCATAACGTTCTAAGTGTTTTAAGTCCTGAATCTCTGATTATTGTAAGAGCTACACATTTGGCAATCTCTAAAGGTTGTGACTTGAAACTGACTGCCAAAGCATTTACTTCGTGAGGGTCAATAATTTCACTGGGTGTTGCAGAAATACCTTGGCAACTTGGAGATTTATAAGAACTGTGAAATATTTGCTTTACTGATGCTGATGACCTTTAGATGAACTAACAGCAGGCTTATATTTTTACAAAAAATGCATTCTGCAGTATGTGATAAATGTTGAATATTTTTCTCAGGGATTAGTATTTCCTTTTGATTTCTTTAAGTCAAATGAGGTCAGATTCTTTAAAAACTATATTAATAATTCCAGTAGGATTCTTGTGAGAACTTCAAGATTGTAATGGAATTACATCTTAAAAAAAGCTAGCAGAAATACCATTGTAAACCATACATGTTGGGAGTTAACCCATAAATTCCCAGTTTGTGGGTATACATACAAATATGCCTAATGTTGAAATTAACTTTTACAAAGCAGGAAGATCACAGGCCATCTAATACCTCTTTGGTTGTTTAGTGAACACAGAGCACTTCAGAAGGTAGAACAGAGAAGAAGCTTGGTGGAAAAAAAATTGTGGGAAAAAAAAGCTGTTATAATAGACTGAAGCTAAAAGATAGGAGTGAAGGTAGAGTAGGGCAAGAAACAGCAGGGAATAAACAAATCATTTAAGAAGAAGCACCAGTCTTCAGAAATGGTAAGCTTGAAAGGAAGACATGGGGTGCATGGGAACATCTGAAGCATCAGTCATGAAGAACATACAGAGTAAAGGTGGCTGAAGAGACAATGCTGATTATCAGTGGGTTGTGCAGATGTTCCAAAAGCACATACTCTAGACGGGAGAGAACTTCCTAAGGAACTTGCTTTCTGGTAAGACTTTGCAAAATCAAAAGGCAAAAAAGCTCAAGAATACCTCTAATGATGTGTCAGAGCAGGGATTAATAGATAAAGATAATAAATAATAAAATAAAAAAATAACTATAATAAAGAGTATATTAATTGCTCCTTTGTTGTCTGCATAACTGTTTTCATTTCATGATATTGCCAACTTGAAATCACACCTCTGAACCCAGAGGTGTCTTAACACTAGAGGTTTTGATCCACTTTAACTGTGTAAGGTGTGCTCTTACACAAGTTCAGTAAAAACGATACTGCTCTTGCTATTCTGACAATATCTTAAATTCTTTCAACTTCATCATTCGCAGAAAGTGGGTTTTTTGTACTTCCTCTTGGAACCTACATATAGATTTTGTTGAGTCATGTCATACATCTGTTACTGTCCTGATAGATGTGGCAGTAATGCTTGTAAGAACAGATCTCTGAAGAACTTTTGTTTCCTTGAGTGTGCTGTGAGATTTATAAAGCTATTTATGAGATATATCATTATTGAGTGAAAACTTCATTGCAGCACTACTGAAATACTTGAAACAATATTCTTGCACGTTCTTAAGTGACTCGTATAAATATAATGAAATAAATATCCTACCCATCATCAAATTTTTATAAGAAAAAATGACAGAATTTTAGTGATACAAAAATAATAGATACAGTTGGTCCAAATTCTTTCTTCTATTACACGGCTGCAGATCAAATGACTTTGCAGTTGTATTATTAATACAGATCAGGCCATTTGTGTTTGTCAGAAATGTTCTGTAATAAGTAAGAATTTCACAAGTAATTTGGAAAATGCTGAAAAATTGAGCTATATAGCTTCTTCAGAGGATTTTGTTACTAATGCATCATCTGTGAGAGTAAAGTGAGATTCTTATACTTTCTAAACCTGTAATTCATAGCACTCCCATGAGTTTCTGTTAAAGTGGTAAGAACACTCATAAGTATGTACATTTCTGCTTCTGATCATCTATATATCATCAGTTTTATTGTTCCTTGGTATCTTCTTTTCTTTGTCTATAAGTAATTAGACACATTTAATAGTTTTTTCATATGTAAATATTTTTAAATAATTAATTCTATAGGCAGAAAGGTGCAGCACTGCAGAATAGAAATAGGTGAACTTTCCTAAAAGTAGAAACATTGATCCTATTGTTGGTATGGAGAAAAATAGTAACACATCTTGAGACAGCAAGAACATAAGAAATTCAATTCTATTATCAGAACAGATCAGTGATTTTTCTAATATGGCAGTTTGTCTCTGACAATAGCCTATAGATGATACTTAAAAAGAACATTTTAAACCCGTTGTGGAGCACCTAATTGAGCAATGCCATGTTATAAAGAAATAAGTCTTCTGGCCTCTAAGTGCTGACCAGCTTGAAGTGCTTACACGTGAGAATTGCCAGACTTCATTGTTATTTCCTATACATTGTATACATCTAGACCAGATTCATCAGAAATGGAAGTACATTCAAATGCTGGTGACAGCTCAAAGTCAAATCAGAATTAATTGCTATGTTCAATTTTTTCCCCAAACAATTCAGTTTACAAAGCTCTAAACATTTCATATTTTGCCATGTATTTTGCTGATAGAAAAATTAGTTACTCAGAAGATTCAGAGTAATTGTAAATGGTGTATTGAGTTAATCACTGCACATGGGCATTTGCATTCTGTGTTGAACTAGGACTAGAAGCAAAAAAGCTCAGTCTTCTAACAATTCTTTTATCCTGTCTTTTAAGCATTGTCCTCTTCCTGTCATGGAATTGTTCTCCACTCTTGACAGCCCAGGTAAGCAAGGACTGAACATGTTAGTTTTGTCAGTGCACTGAGGATGTGACACAGAATTCAATGAGGACAGTGTAAAAAATTCCTTTTGTATCAAAGCTCTTCAGGTTTATCTACCTGACACTGTGTGTGTGTTTGTAAACAATGTAGCAAAATTAAAAATGACACAGTATAGACAGAATAAGTTTATTTTTATCATACAGAATACTGAACTTTCACTCACTGTTTCATACTCCCGTGCAACATATGAGACATACATGTTCTAATATTATGATCATTATTATATGTGATGGGCTGGAGGACAAGAAATGCTGCCTCTGGATTCCTCTTCATATCTTCTAGGCTAATCTCAAGTGGCATTGCTCTTTGCAGCCTTTACATGCGCTTGACAAAGGCATATAGCCATGCTGAGCTGTATCATATTGAGATTGCCCCACATCTGTGCGGTAACGTTAGTTCTTGTGTGCCCTTGTTGCCATCAGCACTCTGCTCAGTTCTGCGTTGTTACCTGTGGACGGCTGCTCTCAGTCTTTTGACTGGCTGCACGCTCACTGCTTGTTCAAACCCTGCTGTGGCATTTCTTCTGGTGTTTTTATACACACACATACTCTTTCATTCATATGCCATGCAAACTTGTGTCTTGACTATACTGTATATTTCCTTTACAAATCTCTACGTAAAAGCTTCAGCTTGCAGAATGGAAGGTAAGGAGATAAAATTAACCACATTTTAGCAGTTCAGCAGCTGTCCCTGCATTATTTATGCTTAATGTTAAGGCCACAGGTTAATGTGAAGAAGTTAATCAATGCCTTTACAGATGCTAGAAGAACCATTCTTATGAAGTATCAGCTTAAGTTTTGTAATTGCAACTGCCAGACTGAAACCCAGTGACTGCAGCTTTCTTCTTTATTACAGTGCGTTTCATCTCTTCACCACTAAGAAAGTGAAAGGACTTTTAAAAACAAAAACAATTTTGCAAAGTTGGTCTTCTCAAACAGCGCAAAAGGATGTCAGCTCAAAATGTCCAAAAGAAAGGAGTAAGTTAATGACTACGGATATATTTCTAAAACATTAGATGACTTAACTCAGACTTTATCTTTGTATATTAAGAAGTGCAAATATGTCTAATACAAGAGTATGTAATATGTTAGACAGTCCCTGGGTATTTTTAATAAGATTTGTTACTCATATTAAAACTAGAAATGGCCTTGCTTTCATCAGGATACTATTAAGTTAACACTGTACCTTTTTCTGTGGGGAAGCCTTTAGCTATCAAAAGTTGCTTGGACCCTAAGCAGAAAGCAGATGTGTCCTTTCCTTTATTCTATGTACTAGAACTTAATAAATTCAAGTAGGAGGAAATCCTCCAGTTGACACTTAGAATTTCTTTTCTATTAGATTGAATGAGCAGAAGATAATGTTCTGTTTTGATGTCTGTTGCTTAGCCACCTCTGACATAAACAAAGCACAAATTTTAGGCCAAGGAAATTTTAAAAATATGAACTGAAATATAAGCAATGGAAAAGATAAATTTAAAACAATAATTGTGGAGTTCTCTATTTGCCTTTGGATTTCTGAAACTTTCGATTTTCATTGAAGACATCATATTCTGTAGTAGTTATAGTGAACTCACACAAGAATCGTGACATGCATTTTGAAATTTAAATGCATGTTTTCACAAAAAAATTTAACGGAAAATGTTATGTTGTGAATGCCAGATATCTCTAATGGAATTGTAATCATTTTAAATAGCATACACAAAGCCCCCCAAGACTTGATTTTTCATTGTTAAAATGTTTGAATGACATGGGGGGGAAAAAAAATAATCATGATGAAGTCAAGCTTTGTTCACTGCTGACTGAGACATTCCCAGAGAGGAAGGTGCTCTGATGTTCTGAAGAGGTTGGTCATCTTCTCTTACCCATTCCCAGCACCACTGCAGGGGAATGGGAGATAGGAATTCTACTACCTACCTCTTCAATTTGACCTTACTAATGTGAAGGCCTGAAATACCAGAAGAATAAGAATAACTTTGCCTATACATTACTTCCAGTCACCAGTCAATTCTCAAAAAATATTTGATAGAGCAGAAAGAAGGATGGAAAGAAAACTTTCTGATGAGTGCAGTACAAAAAAGGAGACAATCTTCAAAAATTGTTCTCATCTGTTTAAAATGCTGGCATGACCAAGGCTTTAATTTGCATCTAAATTGTAAAGAATAGTGTAAACAGCTTGTATCCAATTCAGCCCATCAAATTTTTCTTGGCCTGTAATGAGCAGGGTCATCCTTTATAGACTTTTTAGTGCAAGCTGATAAAATATCTAATACTACCGTTTCCTAAAGTATTTTGTTTCCAGACAACTTGATTTAACTGAATAGCTAATTAACTGAAGAATAATGAACCAAATTAATTCAAATAATAAAGTAATACCTGCCAATTCATTGTAGAAACATTAATATAAGGGATGGTAGGGAGAGAGAGTCCTTTGGTTTATGGGTCTGAATAATCCTTTGTAGCTATTAAGAGTTAGACAGCGTTATTGTTATGGAACTGTTTCTCCGTAGCCTGTCTCATTTCCTGCTTTTTAGTGAAAAAATGAAAGGTGGTTGACTAGGATGTGTCTTGTCTACAGTACGTGTCCAACTAGAATCACCTTACTGAAACTGGGTGGGTATACGACAGTCTGAGGTCTGTCAGGATGTTACCCTGTCTTATAAATCACAGAGAATAAAAGAGTACTCTATTTAATCTATTTAGACTTTTTACATTAATTGGAGGGGAAGGAGAGTACTGAAATAAGAACTGAATTCACTGTGGATTGAGCTTGCCCACAGTGAACTCAGTGAGCACAGTCATCCCTGAGATCCAAAGAGAGGCAAAAGGTGACTTTGTTAAAAGAGCTATATAAATCAAACCACTCAGATTTAAAGCCAAAGAATATTCTGTTCCTCAGTTGGTTTAGATCAATTCTTTCCAAATGTCATCTGCAATTAATAGTATTTTAAGTTTTGCTTCAAAAGAGAATTTAGTGGTTCTATTTTTGACGTCTTAAGAGAGAGCGGTATCTAGAGCTGGTCAGAAGATATTATCGCTTTTGTTGTCTAGACCTGCGTCACAAGGCTACCAAGCTTTATCTTGTCTCCTAGATAAGAATCACTGTACCACTTTGGTCAGTACCTATTTCATAGGTACCATCTGATCCATCGCTTTTTAACAGTATGTTCTGCTTCCTGATTTTAAGACAGCACTCTTTTTTCCAGCTTTTGTGGAAGCTGCAGATGCATTTTATTTCTTGTTCCTCTGTTGTTCACTGGTCACAAGCAGGACAGTGAAAGTCCATGAGAGGCTATTGCCTTTTGCATCCATATGCTTACCATAAACTAATTTAGGTCTCTATAGTTCTTATGTGACTTTCTAAAATAGTATATTTACTTGCTTTCTTGTACGTTTATTATTTCCTTGTTTTTAACATGAGCAGCGATGTATACAGGAAGTCAGCAATCTAATCTTTCTGGGTTTTGGAACACATTTTATATAGAGTGAAGGTTGTTGCCAAATAATGGTCCAGATTTGACTCCTTAGCTAACAGAGTACCATTTTTATAGCCTAGATGCCATTTTTTCCCCTGCAATCCAGTTGGATTGTGGGTAACCTTTACTCAAAGAAATTAGCTTAAAATAATGCTCTTGAAATCCAATTTACCTTATGACTATTATATTCTTTTCTTATTTATCATGGTCATAGTTGATATACCAGCATTTTGTATGTGATTACACATGCTTGGTTGCTGTGGTATCTCCAAATGCTGTGGTCTAGAAAGCAAGTCTGATGAGGAGCAGCTGAGGGAACTGGGGGTGTTCAGCCTGGAGAAAAGGAGACTCAGGGGGGACCTTATTGCTCTCTACAACTACCTGAAAGGAGGTGGCAGGCAACTGGGGGTAGGTCTCTTCTCCCTAGCAACAGGACAAGAGGAAAATGCTTCATGTTATGCCAGGGGAGGTTTAGATTGGATATTAGAAAAGATTTCTTCACTGAAAGGGTGCTGAAGCATGGGAACAGGCTGCCCCAGGAGATGGTGGAACCACCATCCCTGAAGGTATTTAAAAATGCATAGATGTGATGCTTAGCAACATGCTTTAGTGATGGACTAGGCAGACTTGGTTGAACTTGATGATCTCAAAGGTCTTTTCCAACCTAAATTATTCTATGATTTTATGATTCTAAATGGTTCTTTTTGGAGGGTGAAGGTAATGCCTCTGTCCATGAGACACAAATAAATCAGTATCAACTTTGGACCATATTCCACACTTTTCTTGAACATGCTATATGGGCAAATCACACACCAGCCTTTGTTGTATATTTTCTCTGTCCTTTCAGAATATTCTGTCCCAGTATCTTCTTTACAGCTTTTGGCTCATGCAACTAACTGATTAAGAGAAAAATCTTCTAAGTGGCATTACATCATAGAACCACTATCTTTCAAATATAGTTACCTTGGCATACAAGAATCATATTCTTCAAAGCTTTAATTATTAATGCCACCCATATTAAGCCATAATTTTGATAATATAAACCCCACAGGTTGAGTCCCAGGCAAGAAGTTTTCTTGAGGTCAGTATGATTACTCACAAATTCAAGTCAGTAGTTTGATAAGAAGTCAGTAGTTTGATAAGAAGTATTGTTCTAGGGAGTTTGGTGCTCCACCAAAACACCAATGTTGGACTTAACTTCAGCGCTGGTTATAATATAGCACAGAAAAAGGAAGTCAAGCCTTGCCACAGAATATTCATCAGAAAAAAATGAGTTTTTTCACTGTTTGGTAAAATGTTGGGGGGGAGGTTGTCTGGTTGTTTTCCTTTGGGTTGGTTTTTTTTTGTTACGGTTTGTTTTGTTTTGTTTGTTTCTTTCCAAAAGAAAAGGTGGAGTAAATACTGTAAATATTTGAGTGTCATCATAAAAAGCAGCATAACATCAACTTGGTCGAATGAGTAGAGGCAAAATGAGAAAACAATCCAGAATGAATTTCTGCTGCTTCGCTAGCTTCCAGTGTGCTAGCTAAGGAGATCTGATTAGGATAGTATCTATCAGTTAATAATAGTCAAAATATTTCTGAGAGTAATTTTTGAAGTTAAACACAACTTAGTTTAGGGATTTACCCAGAATGAGAATAGAAGCAACAACATTTTTTCAGATGGATTGTTGTCCTTCTAGGCTTCCACATGTATCAGATCACTTTACAGTCACACAAGGAAATGCAATGTTTGTAACTGTGATTCTGTCATCTTTGTCAAATAATTCCTCTTGGACTTTTAATATATTGTTTATACCATAACCATCATCATAATTTTTTACTTGTCTCTCAGAGATGTAACCACAGTTGGACAGGAAGGGAAGGCAGAAAGCTCCTGAAACTCAGTTTCCCTGAAAACAAGGTATTTGTTACTGAATAAAATAATCTCTGTTTTATTCATTGTGTTGTGCTGTCATCAAGAAAATCATTCACCATCTTCCCTGTTTCTCCAGCTCTTCAGCTTTTCCTGAAGATAAGAAAGGACAAAGAGCCTTCCACAAACATTGGCAGCAGCAAAGTTGTAACATTTTGGGCATTATTTTTAAATCACTGTATCCCTACAGCATCGTAATTTCTTTATTTCCTTAAATTTTGCATGCAGCTCATTCTGCACATCTGCCTCAATGTGAGAGCAGCTGAGGTAGATTTTTGTATGAAGTGGCAATTCTCTCCCCTTTGCAATCACATAGAGTTGCATGAGTTTAATAGATGTTGAGCAGGGACCTGCTGAATGGATCAGATTTAGGTCCTATTCCTAAATAAGGGCAGCCTGCCAGCCTGCTGCATGAGCATTTCCCTTATTAATAACAAAGCAGAAACTGCACCTTTGCTACGTCTTTGGCTAGAGATATGATGTTTTGCTTATGAACTAAAACAGAGATTACAAATTTAAAGCTTTAAATATAATTTTAACTGAATGTTTTCATAGTTTTATTACATGTCTGTCTTTTTTTTTTCCTATGAAAAGGAAAAAAAGAATAAAAAAAAAATCCATGTTTAATTTGCCAAGCTGGTGCACCATATTTTTGATCTGACACATTCAGTTGTACCAGTAATATTATGTTCTGCTATGTCAATAGAGTAATGAAACATGACTGAAGTAACCAGACACGACAATGAAACAGGCCATAAAATATAACAAACTGGAATTTTCTGAACAAAAAGAGAGGGGAAAAAAGCTCTATGTTTTTTAAATTATAATACAGTTTTTTTACTTGAGCATCAGTTAAGATAAATGAAAATAATTACTTCATTTTAAAAATATATTGTGTACTGCTGTCATGGGAATTTTCCATGCTTGACCTGGACTTGTAGTTGCTATGACTATGTTACTTCATGCTGAAGGCACTTTTGAATTTGACGCTTTACCTTTCAGAATCTTGTTGCACTTTACAAATACTAAACAATATAATACTGCTCTGAATAAATGAATACACAGAGGTGCATGTGTGTACATATGTATACATACACACATAAAAAAGCAAGATATGGAGGTCTAAAAAGTATCTCTAAGGCCAACATACACTGCCTCTTGTGACTAGAACAGTTAATTCAGAAGTTTATAGTATCTAGAAACTGACACATGAAGATGGAAGTGCAGGTAAACACCATGTTTTAACAAGTCTTAACTGTATAAAGGACATATATGACATAAAAAAAAAATACTCTGCCCTCAAACTGAGATCCCCAAAATCCATGTGACAGCATTATCTGATATTTATTAGCTCAGACTTGACATACTGCTGACTTTTTTTCAGCAAAAACTAAAAGGCACAGGACATGTATTTATGCTTAAAATATGAATACAATGTGAACTACTGTCTTTCTACATCCCACACTGTCAACTTTTTTTATGAAAGGATAATTCTTCCACTTAGTTGAGCATATTAACTAACCCAAAGAGTGACTAGTCCTTGCACCTTGTCACAAAAAGGCATACAAAATACTTAAACTTGTATCTCCTGAAACTAATGGTAGGAATGGGAAGTAATTTCTTATCTGCTGGAAGGATTGTGAATAAATACTGATAAAACCTGTATTTGACATAGCAGGGGCAAATTAGGGACCAGATGAAGAATTTCTCTGCAACAGATTTGATATAAAATAATGGGGTTTATAGGTCCTGGCTTTATTTTCATCTTGAGCAGCACCACCGCCTCCTCAGTATGTCCTGATCACATATGTTGGGTATGGTAATATTCAGATTTGGAAAAAGAAATTAATCTCAGTCATTCTCAAGGGCTGATACTGAGACTGATGTTGTTTGATGTCTTTTTTGCTGGCCTGAAAAATGGGATGAAGTGCACCTTCAGTTGGTATGCAGAAGGATCAAACTGGGGGAAGCTGGCAGAAACTTTATGAAGTTGATCAAAGCTGAATGTGACATCCTGAACAGACTGGGGACGTAAGCGTGCAGCTCAGAAGAAAAGGATTTAGGTGTCCCAGTGCACAAACCCAATATTATTCAGCAGCGTGTCCTTGCAGAAATTAATAACTGCATGTTGGGCTGAGTGTAGCCAGAGTGAGGAATGTAGCCAGTAGGCCAAAGTGATTCTTCTCTGTTTGGCACTAAGGATGTGGCATCCAAGGTATCACGCCCAGGTTTTTGCTCCTCAGTACTCAAAAGACATTGGCACAGAGGAATCAGTGCAGGGCCTCCGAGGTGCGCAGGGGGCTGGAGCACAAGATGTACAAGGAAAGACTAAGGGAACTGATTTTATCCATATGGAAAAAAGAGGATGGAAAAGAGCTGTTTTCAACTACCCAGTAGGAGACTGTAGAGAAGACAGAGCCAGATTCTTCTTGGAGGTGCACAGTGAAGGTATTAGAGGCTATGAACATGAGCTGCAACAAGGGAAATTCTGAATATCTGTTAGAGAAAAAAGTTCGCAATATGAGTGGTCAAAGTGTGCAACAAATTACCCAGAAAGGTTGGAAATATTCAACACTTCACTGTGATCTAAAGTTGAAACTAAGTATAGCTTGGAGGTTGGCCATGCTCTGAGTGGGAGGTTGGACCAGAGATCACTTTCAGAAATCCCAGATGACCTTCAGAAATCCCTTGCAAGCTAATCTACAAACCAAATATATGATTCCCAGAAGTTATATTAGCAGGCTTCATTACAGGTTTTTGCATACTCTTAGATGTCCTGTTCCAAAGAAAATCTTGGGTTTTAATACAAACAATTTTTCTGCTATTGCAGGGACTTAAAACATTGAATTAATGATAAAGTTCTCTTTGTACCTTTAAATTTTTGCACAGTGGGAATTAATGAACCAAACAAATCCTTCTAGCCCTGTCTTCTTATGTTGATCTGTCTGTGGATATTCTGCTGTCAGTTACAACTCTCTGAGCTGGGCTACAATTATCCACTAAAATGAGCAGGAAACATTATTGAAGAAGTTTGTTCTGAAAGACTTTTGTTTTGTTCTGTTTATATTTTATGTCAGGACAAAAGAACGAAGAGGTATACAATATCACTGTCTCATTCCCAGTTTGAACAATAATTTTCCAAGGGTCCTTTATTTTTATGTTGGGACACCTACATACCTGACAGAATCAAAACTGCATTGAAGAAACCATCTCCATGTCTTTTCCATAATCTCTGAATTTTTATATATCAGTGAAAAACTCTATGGAAGTGAAAACTCCACAAATAAGTTTTATTCATTAATGTAGATTTTATCTGATGTAAAAAAAAAAAAAAAAAAAAAAGGATAAGGACTTCATTTCTCTAACCAAATTTATGTAGTAAAGATTTTTTTTTTCTCCTTTTTTAAGATCTATCATCAGGCTAGAAAATAGTTCAGTGCATTGAACTCAGAGAAACCCACATCCAAAAGTAGAGTCAAACATCAAAAACTTGTTTATTAGATATTCATTTGCATCTGGAGGTTATTTCCAAAATACAAACATTTGCTTATCAAAGCTTAAAAAATAAATCTTAAGTTCAGAATCTTGTATTATATGACATGAGCTGTTTTTTGCGTGTTTTGGGTTTTTTTTGTGGGGTGGGGTGGTGAGGTGGTGGTGATGGGTTTTTTTTCTTTTTTTTTTGGTGGTGATGGTGGTGGTGGTGTGGGTTAGTTTTTTGTTTGTTTGTTTGTTTTTCCTCAGGACTCATAATATCTTCCACCTACTCAAATTCTCTATATGCATTGTATGCAGAAAATTGCTCCCTTTAGATCCTACTGTTTCCAAAGTTTCATGCAGCTCACAGGGATGGTACAGACAAAACCCAAGAGTTTATGCTTAAGAAGACATTGAAGAAGAGACCACTACCCTGTGTTCTGAGAAAAAGAGGAGTGCATGCTGTGGACTTAAGTGGCAAGTCGTGACCCAAGTCAAAGGACAATGTAGTGGTCTTTAAGATACTGTGACCTCAATACTGTTGGTAAAAGGCAGTTGTTATGATCCTCAGTCAGTACAGAGGTTGGCCAGCTACAAATTTCTGTTTAATTACAGTGTTCTGGATGTTCTGTGATCTGTTTGTATCAGCCCTCAGCCATCAGGCCATCAGCAATCAAATGGACTGACCGTCGTCTGGGAATCAATGTTATATTTTCTGTTCCTTCTGCTAGGATTTTCTGTCTCACTGCTTGGAAAGACTGTCAGTTTCTGCAACTAGAAAAAAGTAGCAGGATGCTAATTACCCTTCCTGTCTATTAACCAAATATGTGGAAGCATATTGTTCACTTTCATAACTCACACGAGTTTTGAAGGCTTTTTCAGACTTCAAGCAGGGCTACAGAGTAAAGTTCCTTCCTCCTCTAAAATTCCCATGTGGATCATTACTTTCTGCCTATCCAGATTTCCAATTCACTTTCAAATGTGTGAGTCACTGTTGAGCTGAATGCACATTTTATTTTGAGTCCTGGTATTCCATCAAAATGATATCAACAGAACTGCATCCTTCACTTCCTGCCTCACATTTTTTGTGCACTGTTGTGCCCTAGTGAGTAATGTCTAGTACGGTGCAACTTGGAGCATACCGTGTACTCTACTGAACAGTGCTTGTGTTTCATTCTAGAGATATAACTGTGATCAGTGAAAACAAGAAATTCTGCAACATAAAATTATCTAAAAATACCTAATTGTTTTACAGAGACAGGAACATGCCATTTAAATTGGATATAGTTCAAAAAGCATAACCAGAATGATATAAAAGGAGGTTGTATGGTGGGTTTTTTTCATTGAACTTTAATTAAAAATTATTCTGGTGACTCATATGAAAGTGCTTTTGATACAAACAATTTGAGCATTGTGTGTTATATGATTCAGCCACAGGTTAAGCAGCTGTGATGTCTACAGATACTTTGTAACTTGGTTCTTCATCTTCATGTGTATTGGGAGTTACAAAATACGCTTTTCAAAAAATGCTTAATCCTCTTCTATTTAATTGCAATTCTTAGCAACAAAAAACTAAAAATAAATTGCTTGATTGCTATAAACCAAATCCTGGACTCCTTATATGCCTTAGAATATTTGTATGAAAAGAAAAACTACAAAGTGATTATCAGAACAATATTGTATTTCAAATAAAAAGCTGATTCTGATCTTCATAGACTTTTTCATCTTTCATGATGGACACTTAACTGCAGCAAAAACAAACAAATAAACAAAACCCAAAGAAAAACAGTATCCATTTTAAAGTTTAAAAGTTTTTGAGCTGCATACGGAGATTCCTTTTTGAGCCTTCATATCAGACATCTTACTAAGCCACAAAGACAGAAAGAATCAAATGCCTACATATTCCTAAGCTCCTATCATCTATAGCAGTGGATCCTACATTTAATTCTCTTGATGTGTCATGGACACTAATGCAGTCATCTATCATGCGTGATGCATCACATATCATGTTCCAGAAATGAGGCATGGAGATACTGGCACTGTGTTGCAGCAGGAGTAGACCATTGTGTGATCTCCCTTTGAGACTCTGATCACATGATAGAAGAGCCCAGTAGGCAACTTACCAAACCATTAACAATTGATAGACCATGAGCTGGGGAACTCTGACTTGTGTCCCTGCTTATCACTCTTTCAGGTACTACCAGTTACTGTGAAACCCGTGGGTTGCAGTAGGTCAAGTGTACATG
Source organism: Microhierax caerulescens (assembly GCA_035590215.1). Lineage (NCBI taxonomy): Eukaryota > Metazoa > Chordata > Aves > Falconiformes > Falconidae > Microhierax > Microhierax caerulescens. The sequence goes on along the minus strand of JAVJGJ010000014.1, from coordinate 13,292,148 downwards.
TGACAGGGAGCAAGAGATCATGAAAGCACACTGCAGTTCACCTCCGCAGGGGTGGAGGTGTGGCTGACAACCAGGCTGTAGTCCTGATGTGATTACAATAGGTAGCTATTTTTTAGCTTGCTTCCCGTGGTTTGATTTCCTACATCATCAATGAATTTTTGTGAGGAAGCATAGCATAATACCTGGTTGTGGCACCTACTGTCTTGGAAACTGTGGTGGGGTTTTTTCCCATAATAATAAAAAACAAGTAATTCATGTGGAAAATATTAATCGGTCCTTTTGTGTCTGATGAAGAACCCAGAAGGTAATTAGGATGGGCACTAAAGTAAAACTTGCTCTTGGAATTCTATTTATTTATTTGTTGAGAAATCTGCTCTAAATAGCTTTGGAACTCATTTGGCTGTTATTTCCCACTATTTTTTTCTCATTAAATAGGTAATATAGAAAACTGTTTGATGCACTCTTCCTCCCTTCCATCCTACCTTTTTTTACATCATTGAGCTTTTATACACAAGATAATGAAAAAAACAAGTACTCAGGCACTGGTGTTGATGAATAACAGTGATTTAAGACTTGATTCCACCTCTTTACACATTTTAACACAGCATTTATTCATGCAAGCAATGACTGAGATCAGGAAGAAGGTGGACTCTGCCACAGTCATCATAGCTCTTGAAACAATAGGTTCACTCTTTCTCAAAAGCAAAACATCACTAGTCAACATAATTAACAGTGGGAAAACACAGTTCATTTAAATTATTCATTGGGATAAAACCTGAAATTATAGAGGATCAGAAAGGGTTGTCCAATACTTATGACAGTGGCACTAATGTTAGAATACCTCTTGCTTGGGAGTGTTTCTGCTTAGCACTCCTTGTGAGCAAAATGTGTGACATCCCCTGATGATCTCTTGCATCTAGCAGAAAAATACAAATACCCAAATTGATGTAATAGCCATGGGAAGAAAAGGGTAACTTTAACCAGAGTAGGTCATATGCAAGATAATTTATTTTTTTAAATTATCTACCCTCTGTTTAAGGATGTTGACAAGTACTTGCCTTCTATTATCTTCATGCCTCACAAAGAGGGACATTTAGGAGTAAAATAATACAGAGGTGATGAGCTGTAGTGGCCTATATAAGAAAGTGCACAATTTCAATTATCTCCATGTGTCACAGTGTGTCAAATTCAGCAGCCACAGCCTCTGTTTGACATTAGCTATGTAGCAAGGGGGTTGGAACCAGAGAACCTGCTCTTGCAGAGATCCTCCTTCCTTTGTCAGCAGCCACAGACAGTCAATGAACCTTCAATACTTGGTACCATGCTCAGGTTCAAGGTACATCCTAAGTTCATCAGTGCACAGATGGACATATTGATCTAAATAAAAACCTCTGTAGAGCAGCTACAAAGACTCTTCCCCCCATGCCCCCCTTCCCCCCCCCCCAATTACATCAATGTCTATGAAAAAGGTTGGATGCTTAAGTTGTTTTAAAATGGTAGACAGATGTTACTAAAAACCCCATGCATTCAGATAGTGGCACAAGGTAATTATTTTCCCATGAGAATAAAAAAAGATGGCAATTTTAAGTGCCTAACTCACCCACCTGAATTAAAAGTCAGTCACTTCATGCAATCAATGTTGAGAAAAGGACACATTTGATTGGATAAAATCACCTTTTGGAGATGATTGTATCTCCCTTAGCTATATAGGATGATGCCCATTACCTAGGTGCCCTTAGGTCTATAAAGTTCAATAAAACTTTCAACTCACTGCAAACCATACAGGAAGCACAAACATTGATCTTAGGGTACTTAAAACTACCTGTTGAGCCCAGCATTTTCCCCTGCTTTTCCTTACACTGTCCCCAGATTAAATATGTATTGATAATATAAGTGATGGTTTATCCAACATTCAGAGCTTTCACTCAAAATATGCTTGTCATTTATTTTTCATGTTTGGCCATGGAATTTTATTTGTGCAGGTCTAGTCTTCTATACAAGCTGTTGCAATTCCTTTTGGGTTTTTTTGTTGGCTATTTTTCTGTTTCATGTTGTTTTTCTTCTTCCAGCATCCGTCCTTTCTTTTCCCTGGGCATCCTTCCATTTCCTCCTCCAGGGTTACCATAGAAATACGCAGTCACAAATTTCAGCAGAGAAACTCTGAAGCAACAAAATGAAATGTCAGAAAGAACTACTTTGCATAAGTCACAAAACAAATTGTACATGTGTATAATTATTAATTATGCAATATTTTTAAAGAATTTGGGCATAGCTGTAGGAGCTTGCTTTTGGTGTGGTGCTTTTAGTTCATCCTCCACTATTTGCATTAATAGCATTGGCAATAAATACACTGATTTGAAGCACATCAGCTTGGCAAGGCCCTTTATCTTCTGCCTACAGTATTCATTTTAAACAGCTACGAAAATAAAACTTGGCACTTTCCAAAACAAGACTACAAACAAAGCTAAATATACTATGCACAGTATATCTATGTGTGACACAAACACTTCACTGGCTACATGTTGGCAATTGTGAACAGGCAAGGCAGAAGAGTTCCCCTCCTGTAAAAGACATCTAGAATTAACTGGCTGTCCTTGGTCTAAATATTAGGATGTAAAACTTACTAGGGAACCCCCCGACACACACATTTCTTTTTAAAAAACGCTGTTTATGGCTAAATGTGAGGACATTAAGAACATATTTTGTCATTAGATATATAGCTAGTTAAACGATTAATTGCAAAAGCATTTATAAATCTGGCCTGATCCTTCATACGCTGTATAGTGAGCTGACCTCAGAGCCTCAGCTCGCTGAGACAAACCCCATCTTCCTCTGCCCATCTCACATGCAGGATCAAAGACTCCTGACTGATGTTTACCCAAGCTGTTTCTTACAGAGGCTTTAAGATGTATTTTCTGCCAATATCTCTTTGTTTCTTTGTTTGGCTGTACATACTGCTAAGAAGTCTTACCTTCATGGTTATACTAAGGGCTGTGGTAGATTTGCCACGGCAGACAGAATCAGATAGATGAAGCTGTTAAAGCACTGAAGTGTTTGTCTTTTCCCCTGTCCGTTAATGCAGGGATGGTTGATACCACGGGTGATCACCCTCTGACTTATCACAGCGTACAGTCCAGTAAATTAAGGTAAATGAAAACTAGATGTCTGATTTTAATCTACCACAAGGCTGTCAGAGTCCTAAATATCTTTTGCTGCAGTATAAGACTATTGCTTCTTGTCCTATCTTCAGCCAGCGTGGGGAGTGATTTATTTATTTCTCTTATGCTACTTCTTATGCATTTGAAGACTAAGAAGGATGCAGAGTTTTACTGTGTAGATTTGTCTGACTGCCCAGACAGAACTGTGTGCCAATACATCAAGAAAAATTAGGAAGAAGAAAATGTGGGACTAAGTTAAGCCATAGGGCCAGTGAGCCTTCTGGGAAGGTTGGGTGTGGAGTGATCTGCCAGTCATGAAGGGCAAGTTTTATGTCTCACGTAGTTTGTGGACTACGCTGTGAGGCAGACGAGACAGCTAGCAGGCCTTTTTCTTGGTGGAGATCTGTCTTTGGATTAGAGAGTTTTAGCACAAGTGGTAGAGTTTTCCTCACAAGATTATCATGAGCCCCTTTAATACAACGCCAAATTGCACGATTTGATTTAGGGATACAGCAGTCCTTGAATGAGTCATGCTGGTGCCAGGTGTTTGAGTGCTCTGGAGATTCAGAGATATCTTTACCGAGTGCTTGTGTTACGTCTAACTAGCATATAGGAGAGGCTGAAATATTTATCTGAGGCACAGAAGAGTGCACTGAGAAAAGCTAGAAAGAGACAAGCCTGAGAATAAGGGACGCAGCAGTGTTTGTTTAGTTGTCATTCCTTAAAAATAAAACTACTGAGAAAGAAGAGAACGATGACAATAGATCAGAAACATACAGCTAAATTAGTAACGGTAAATCAGTATAAATGTCCGTGCCACTGACCTGCAGTACAGCTTCTCACCAGCACTGCTGCAATACAAGGCCATAGCAGAGATCTGGGAGGGACTTACCATTAAACATAGCGTTTGTCACCTCATTATTTTAATTTCTCTGCACAGACCGTGTCTCACCATCGATCAGAATGTACTGTTCACTCAGCTATCTCAATTTTCTAGAGTGTTAAGGAAAAGTTTGTTTCAAGTTTGCTTCAAAAGCATACAAGTTATTGGAAGGTGTTCACCTGGGGATATCAGCCTGAGGGGTAAAGTGTTGTTTAACTACATTTCACAGGAGGACTGTGCAAGCAGAAGCAATGAGTGGGCAGTGTCTGGGGATTTATAAATTCCGAAAAATATATCCACTTTTGGTAACTGAACCGATATGAGTCATAAATACATCCCTTCTGCCTTTTTAGTTGTTGATGTAAAAGTAGGGATGGAACTAAACCAGTTGTGTTTTATAAATTTTTGTTGTTTTGTTTGCTGTGCAACCAGATAAGATGGTTTGCAATGTTACAAAGGCTCATCATAAATATGTGGAAGACGTTGCTGTCCTTCTGGCTAGAAGATGTGCATGACTGCAGAGAATAGCAGAAACTCAAAGCCTCAACCACAAGGTGATGAATGGCAGATAGGGGAGTCCAGCCCTCAGGAGAAATGAATGTTACAAATTCATCACAACCACCCACCAGAGAAGTCAAGAACTAATAAGGTCATTGATATCAAAAGTTGTCTTACAATTACATCATTAAATTAAGGAGATGATAAGATGGTTTTCCCATCATCAACCTATTTGCAAGGATGCATGCTTAATCTGGGGGCTGCAATAGAAGAAAGGTTCTTCAGAATTTCAGCAAGCCACCATCACAGCTCATCACAACTACCTGCCTTCTTCAAGCAATGGGAAATGGACTAGACCAGGGCAGCCAATATCAGTCACTGTGGGCATGTTGTTAAGGCTGCAAGTGAACTCTCAGGCTGCTGAGGAGGCCCTGCCTCAGTGTAAGTGATTGAGCAGGAGGTGGAAATCTGCTGGACGGGACACCAGAAGCTTCTGAACAGAACAAGCACCTGCGTGGGAAGCTAGCAAAAGTTAGAGTTGTGAGGTATGGCTGAATTTCACAGGTGGTTAAGTGGGAGGTATGTGAGAAAATGCCAAAATCCACGGATAGTTGGAGAGGAGTACTGGGAACCTTTGGGGGAGTACAATATTGTAAGGCCAACAGTACCCAGGTAACCATCAGTAATACCATATAATGCCAAGATTGCCCAGGTAACGGGATCAGAAGTAACGTAGTTGGGAATGGGTAAGCAAAACTAGGAGCAGCTGGGAAAAATAAGTTATGGGTTGAGCTGTTTACCTGGGGGAATACTGGGAGAAGAAAGGGAGATAAAAAGGTGATGAAAAGGAAGGCCAAGAAAGGGAAAAGGGATGCTGAGGCATGGAAATGCTGTGAGGGCAATGTATGGGGGTGCCTACTGGAATTCCTGTTCTTGCTTGCAGCAGCTAGAGCAGGACAAGGAACCAAGCCCTCATCGTCTGACTGAAGCAAGGGTTGTGCCTGTGCCTGCAGTCTGTGGGTCTGGGGTGGGTGCAGGGCAGATGGTCTCCCTCTCCAGTAAGGGAACACATAGATGGATGAATTGAGCATCCCGGTATCACTGCGTCAGTGTCTGTTCCAGGCCTCACAGCATCAGCAGCTACCCACGCTGTGAGCTTATTTCCTCACGTGACTTCAAAACCTCTCATCCTACAATTTCAATGCCTCAGCAGCACACAGACTTATCATTTGCAAGCACCTGCTCTTTGATCTCAGTTTACTCTTTGGTCTACGTCTTCCACTAGCCTATCTCATTCAATGGGATGACAATGAGATGTAGTGGGAACCCTTTCCAAATGACAGATTTTGTCCCCAGAGTTCTCTTGAGTGAAGCTGTTCAGTTCACCCTCACGGTCTGTATTCCCAACCCACTTGTACAGTACCAGTTTATCAGCTGTGCCTCTGCTCTAGCATGAACCAGACTCTTCCATCACTTGGAGCTGCCCTTTCAGGAATCTGCAAAAAGCCTGTGAAAACTGAAAAAAAAACCAACCAACCCAAAAGTGAAAAAGAACAATCCATTAAAACAAATACTTTTTTTTTTTTTTTTTTTTTTTAAAAAAAAGCTAAACCAAAAATCCTAAACAAATCAAAACCCACCCAAAACAAAGAGGGAGAGGGAAAGGGTAAAAAACACAGAAGACCAATATACATGTTATAATCCCACCTGAGCTTCAGGGTGTTCTTTTAAGTTTATTCAGAAACACTAAATCCTGAATCTTTTCCTTCCAGAAGACAGGGTGGAAAAGCAACTACATACCTAAGCTATGTTTGAATTTGTCCCGTAGTCAAAACTGAAAAGTCCCTGCTGAACTTCACAGATTGTAATTTCATCATCTTCAGAGGCACCCTGGCCCCCCAGAAGCCCTAAACTGGTAACACTTCCCTATTTTTTCAGCAGATGAGTCAGCAGCAGTCTTCCAACAGGCTTTTTACTATATAGTCCATATTCAGTAGCAGAGTTACAGTCATTACCTAATTTCTGCACAGGCAACTCAGGCTCCAGAACAATTAAAACTGTAATATTAAATAAAGAACCCCTACACACCGTCTTTAAGCTAACCGACTGTTATACACTATTCATACAAATAATATGTTATTGGTAGACTCTACATGGACATTTAAGCAAAGAAATCTAATCCTATTTCCTCAGAAACAGATAGCTCAGTTCAGATTAGATGGATTTTATCTGCAAAGAAACATGAAAGTTTCACACAGCAAAGAAAATTATACTGTGATAAGGAGAGGAATGAATCAAATTAAAGAATTCTCCATGCAGACACCGAAAAAGACCTTGCAGAACCACTGCAATTATAGCACAGCGCTGTTAGAGCACCCCCCTGTACCGACTGCTGTATTTGAGTCTTGTGACTCCACACACACGTGTTCCTTTCCTTCCTTTGGTCTGGGAGGTTCTCTGGCATATTCACAGCACACATGCTTTTGTTATCCCACCACAGAAATACGGTTGTGTGGACCAGGTGTCATCATCCCACAGAACAGTTGCCTACCCTACCTCACCTCTCCATCTTTTAACTGCATCATTTTCTGTGGGTACTTGAGGCTTATAGGGACAAAAAGCGAACAAGTAGAGAGTGCTGTCAAGGATTTTAAGGTACCTTTTTCTTTTTTTCACCTCAGTAAATGAATGAGACTTACAGATCTGTATAAAATCATGTGCATACCTCAAGAGATACATTTTGCTGCCTCAGTGCACACCGCTCAAAACTGTTGAAACAGTGTTAACTTGAAGCTTCTTACAAGGTTTATCTCCTGCAAGTAGTTTCTGGAGCTCAAGTTTATATCTTAGTTATATGTTGCTGTTCTCTCATTTCCTCAGCAATGGTCATACAGACCTCTCTGATACTGAATGTACATCCCCCCACCCCTCACACCCTTGCGCTTCCTGCAGAGCCTGTTTTTAAGTTTCTCAGTAACAGTCCAAGAAACTTGGAAGCTTTGTTCCCCCTTTTTGAAAATGCTCCACTCACTTGCTGTAGTCCTCTATGAAAGATTTACAAATAAATGAAATCAAGATGATATTCAGCCTCCCCCTGCCTTCTGTTATCCCTCAAGTGTTCCCCGAGCCTGCCTTTTGTGGATTTATTCACTAGTTAATATCTCTTCTCAAATACCTTTTACTAGTGTAGTTTTATAGATGGCTTTCCTTTGTTTCCTGGTATAAAAAGAATGCAGAAGGTAACAAAAAGGCTCTAAATTATCCAAGACTTCCTCATGGGGCAAGCAGGTATGACACAGAACATAGGGAAGACCAGTGCCCTTCTAAAAGGGAAATTGCAAGCCAAGCAAATATGTCTTAAGGGGCAGCAAATGTTTGTATAAAGACAACCAAATTTAATTTCTGCCCTGTATTACCAATGGAGCCTAGAAAGTACTTCAGTCCACCTTCAATAAGGCACTGAGGATGGGGTTAATATTCCTAAATGTAGATCATCTAGTGTCATTTTAAATGCTATGGGTGATAGCCAGCAGCCTCTGGCTGCTTTTCCTTAGAGTTCAAGTCTCTAATAAAACACACCTTCTACACCAAGACACTTATCTCTGATATGCTTGCATGCTTCAAGTGGTACTAGGAATTCTGAAGCAGATGATTCCCACGCTTAGCGTCCAGTAAACTCATTTGGGAACTACCTATAATGGCTAATCATCAACTACATTGGGAGCTTAGAAAACCAGCTCATATGTATTATCTGCAAATAGACTCTAAAAATCCAATTATTTAGTTTTTAAATGAATGCCAAAGGAAAATCAGATTGGTCCAAAACTGGAATTCATAGTTTGTATATAGATAAATTTCTCCATTTCATCTCAGGAACCAAAGCAATCTTCTATTTTAGCACAGACCAAATAGCAGAGAACTACAAAATTGGTATGATCTTTTTGTTTCAAACTCACAAATTGCTCTCTAGGGTTGTTCTTTGTCCCATTATCTATCACAATTCCTCATTAAATGATGAAGGATGGAAGACTAGAAAGAAACAGTGAGCATCAACTACCAGCATGAAAAATCAGTCCAGTGAAAAATCTGACTATGAAACAGAAACTAGAATCACGGCACACACTAGGCTGAAGTTTTCTTTCCAATGTAGGTTTTTACTGTGCTTTACTAAACATAACATAGACAAACCTAAGAGAATTATAACAATCATCTAATTTTTCTTCTGCCCTGTTCCACTACAGTCCATTACCCTACCTCTCAAGCAGGCATAGGAGTATGCCTAGTTTTTGGTCAGTGCTTTCTTTTAGCATTATTATTATTATTATTTTTATTAACTTTGTATCTGGTAATGTACAGAGTCCATAAATCCATTTTTAAGAAGGCATTTTTAAATGGAAACACAAATTGCACACTTGCTTTGTGTTAGTATACCCCAAAAGGCACTTTCAGATAGCTCAGTTTTAAGTCAAGAGTTAAAAAAGAATGATGTTAAAAAACAAATGAGTGTTTGGAGAGGATGAGGAAGAAAGAGATGTGTTTCACTGAAGATTTCAGCATACTGTACTCCAGCTTTTACAGCTTTTTTTATTATCATTGCAGTGTAACAAATTTCAGAGCTTTCAAAACATCACTCAGATGGCTAATTTCTGCACAAAGTGCAATCTGAAATGGAGTGCATGCCTGTTATGTTTATTGGAAATTTTCAAACGGGGAAATCAAATGGTTTTTTCTCAATAATTAATACATAAAAATGCAGTTTATATTCTTTTTACTTGAGAAACTCACACAATAATGTTTAACAAAGGCCTGTTTCTTCTCATAACTATGGAAACCTATTGATTTTATTGCTCAGACAGTAATAGATTCATTTATTTAGGTTCTTCTTCCCCAGAGGAATAACAGATGTGTAGAGACATTAAAAGATATATTATTTTTCTGCAAAAGAGAAACTTTTAACTCTTTATTAACAAATACACATGTACACATCCATGCAAAAGATAAAAGGAATGTAATGTTCCCAGGAATATTGAGTTTTATCATTAACTTATCAATGTCAGGATATTGGAGTTTAAAACTTCATCAGAAAAGTCTCATGTAGTAGTTCTGGGCTTTTTTCTTTCATTAAAAAATTCATCTGCATCTTTTGCAACACCAGAAGGGATAATAAAATAATCTCCTCATGTCTAAACCAGCGAGCTTCTATTCTGACTGGCAGAGTTCAGCTCCAATGATGGGGAAATCATTTGCTCTCTGCAGTTTCACTTAGCAGGTGTTAACAAGGGCAGCTACCAAAAGAGATAAATCCTTGTGGTGGTTGTTCGCTTTTCTTGACTGCTCATGTTCACACCTGCCCACCAGAACTCTTTTTTCTTTTCTCTATTTAAGTCATCTGTCCCACTATAAATCAATTGGAAGAAATGAATAATGCTTTATTTATTTTTTTTTAATGCAAAATGATCTTAATTGGCATGTGCAGCACAATATTTTTACTTTGTATTTCTAGGTGCAGTTAAGTAGGGCTGGCATTCAAAAGGCTTATGAACAGATTAGTTACCATGTATGTGAAAGAGTTTACATACTGAAACCCATTTGTACAATTACATTGTACCCTAGCAAGAAAAACCCAAGCAAAGGTGAATGTTTCTGAGTTTTTTGCCCTACACTTGCCTGTGTAAGTGCTGATTTTCATATGGAAGGGCCAGCAGTTCAATGCAAGGAAAGAAAAGGTTAGGTAGGAAAACGATCTTGAGATACGGACACATTCAGAAAGCAGGAGGTTAAACAGGGGCAGTCTGCCTCTTCATCTCGTTCCTTATGGTGCAGGCGGTTGGAGGAAGTGTAGATACGGATTCTAATAGCACTGGGAAAAAGGGAATTTTATCTAACACGGAGCCAGAAACTTTTACAGCATATTGAACCAGCCTTGCTGCGGCGTGATGTGCAGTGTGAGTGCAGTTAGCAGCAGTATGCTGGGAAGGCTTCTCTGTTTGCCTAACCAGATGTGGTATGTCATTCGTAAAGTACCGTGCCTACCTTTATCTTCAGGTTACCTATTTACAATGCTCAGCCAGCTATAATTTAGAGTCTGATGGCTAGATATTCTTGATATATACTTGATATATACTCATATTTATATGAGGTAGCAGAACATATTACTTTTGCATGGGCAGTAATATTATATAACATTCTTGATTTCTAGCAGCAGTGCAGGTTCTCACATAGCCATGCATTAATATAATAATGCTGACCACATTCATCTCTTCATTTAGGATTGCTAGCAGTACATGCCAGATTTTTACAGAAATATGAATACTAGATGGATGTTAGCTTTTCAATGTCACTTCCAGTGGCATTAGTAGGAGCATTTGTTGAAATCTCATTTTTTATTTTTGTAGCACAATTAATTACCATTATAAATTCTTTATAACTTTGGGAATTGCATATAGTCACACTGACACAGAGAAATGCATACACGAAGGAAGATAATGAATAAGGGAAAATAAGGTATTTTCTTACTGAAGCAGTCAGGCTTCTAGATGAGGAATGAGTAAATGTTTGCTCTGGCACTAACCAACCTTTTAGTTCTGTGACAGATTCTGAGCCACATATCTAGTCAGCAACATATCATGTAGCCTATCACACAAGATCACTAGCCACAGGTTTGCAGGTGTTATGTGCAATGCAGTTGGCCATAACCATACAGATAACAGTTAACATGTCAATATTCATGCTATTTTGCTTTCAGACTTCTATATGCACACCTCATTGTTAAATGCCTCCTCAAAAAGAGTTTTTTCAGCACAAAAATGTTGTGCAACAAATCTGAGGCAATGTGAGTAAATAATAATTTTCCAAATATTGGTTGCGATTTTCCTTGGTGATTTTACAGTATGCCTCAATTGGATATTGTGGCCACTGCTTACTGGGCAGTATCTTGGATTATTTTCTGAAGAAGTCTTGTAGCCAATACAAGTTTCATGTAGTGTGTTTGCGGTATTCTGCCAAATATTGAAAGATATGAATATGTTTTGTATTTATTAAAATTATAATCACTGATAGGGATTCAGTGGGGATTGAAAGGGGACATTCATCCTGCTTGTTCAAATTCCAGTTTTGAATTAACCTCATTTTCAAGAAATAACTTCCTCCTACACTGTATGCGTTTTTGAGCTTCTATCTAATGTCATGGTTATTTAACCAATTCTTTCAAATAGGTTACTAATTTCAGGACCAACTCATTTATTGGGCTTGAAATCCTACTAAGCAAAGTAGAAGTGAAAGATGTGTACATCTGCAATAATGAGAGAAAAGAAATATGATGATGGGCTTAAGTGCTTTGCTTTAAGCTAGCTAGATAACTGATAAATGCAGTGTTGTCGGAATTTAGCCTGAGTTCCAGACTTTTTTGTTTCAAGCTCTATATTTGATAATTGTTTTGCAGATACTTGTGACCAGACAATTTTTAAGTAGTTAAATTCAAACTTTTTAATATCATATGTGTGTCAATTGCTTATTCCCAAGCTCTGACAACATAATGTTGATTGATAAATTAGTGGAGGCATGGTAAAGGGTTTCAATATATAACAGTTAGGAAGGAGAGACCTTGTTCAGGAAACAGGATATTAGCAGTAATGAACAATGCAAAGTGTTCATAAGGGAACATAGTGTCCACTCTTCAAATAAGTCTCTGGAAGAGGTTACAGGTATGTGATTTCTATGCTTTGCAGATCATAAATTCAAAGAGTTAAACTTACAGGTCATCTTGCATGAGAAAAACAGATCCATTTTTTTCTCTCTTGCTAGCCAGCATACAAGTAACTTCTTAATGAAAATAATAAAAACAAATATTTGAACATGAACAGTAAACACTTTAATGTTAAAACACATGAAATGGAACACAGTCAATTTACTATGCGATATAACTGAAATATAAACATTGTATTGAGTCAGGAAGCTGTGCATACACAAGTCATATAAAGAACTAATGGCAGAACTCATACTTTTACTTCAACTAGAACTGAAAATCGAGTATATATAAAAGATGGGAGGAAAAATATTTCCTTTATGGAACCTATGTGGTATAACTATTCACTTTAGCATTTTTACATGCCATCCATCGTGTCCCTTATGCCCATCATTTCTTCACTTAACCTAACCGAGTTGTATTTATTCACAGCTAGGAAATAAAGGACTTTTATATCATTAATTAATATAACTTCAGGATATGGCACATTCTTTTATCCAGCTGTATAGTACTTTACCACTTTTAACTACTGTTTGTTGGCATTAAAGAGTGATTAAAGGTGCAAGCTGAGAGCAGCAGCTCCCTGTAGCAGGAAGTGCTTTGCAGAAACGTTAGGGCAGTGCAGGCATCTTACCCTACATGGGCACATAGGGTGCTCAGACTGGTAAGACCAACCTGTAAATCCCATAGCCCTTTCAGACTTAACATGCAAGGCTGCACATAAATCTAAATTTGACAGAGTGTCTGTCATCAGTCTGTCTGATTTCAGTTGCCTGGTTTGGAGTTACGTAATTAGTTTTCATCCTTTAGCTACCCTAAAGAGCCAAATGACTTAGACAATACAAACCAGTATGGGAGAGGGAGGAGGGTGGTAGATGTCATCAGACCTCTACAGCAAGTAACTGAGGGTGACAGTACACCCCAGGACCCTGCCTGCCCAGTCAATGCCCTTTCCTTTATAATATATTGCTCTCTGTAGACATTCGGGGGATGGGAGGTGGGCACGGTGAGAAATTACAGCATATTTGTGTTGCATTCTCATATTTTGAATGGTCTGAGATACTGTTTATTGATAGAAGAAGAGTCACTGGGCTATGTGAGGGTTAACATGTAACAGCTTCAGAAAGAAGATGACCTGCAACCTTTTCTTTCACACTAATGTAAGACTAGGTTTTTGTATAAACAACTACAATCTTTGGTTATATTTGTATTGGGCAAGATTTCTGCTGAAGGCAGCATCCAAGAGATTTTTAATAATGGTCAGAAAATTGGGATTTTGTACATATGTATTTTTGTAAAATAATTGATTATTCCATACCTCCATGATACAAATTTTCTACACAAATAGAAGTCCCTAACTTCAGTTTAAGTTGTCAGTAAGGAGTACCACAACATGACCAAAGACAGTCCTTAAAATCCTTCTTTTATGAAAAATTTCCAGTGAAAAATGTGTAAAATGTAAAGCAATAATGCTGTCGAATGAAATTTTGCTGAAGTAAATGAAAAATAATTTTAGACTGTGTCTGATGTTATTTTATGAGGAAACATCTTGAAAGTGAACTTGATGAACAAGAAAATTTGAAGATGGCACTACTTTGTTAAAAAAATACTGAAAGCTCACTCAAAAGATGCAGTGGCAACAAAAATTTCAGTTTAATGGGTCACAAAACATGAAGAAATATATTTATTAGCTCATCTCAACATATAATATATAATATGATGTATTAAGGTTCATCTATGCAGTTACGTTTTTCTCTTTTACTAAACCAGTTACTGCATTCCAAGATTTTATGGGGAATCCTATGTCAACACAGCATTGATAAAATGGTTTTCCACTCTGTTGCATCTATGAGCAATAAAACAGATGCATGAAAATGTTCTGCCATTTCTTCATAGCAAAGATAAGTCTGGAATAATTGCTAGCATTAACAGTGTTTACAAATAAGTTATGGTCTACGGTTAACTGAAACTGAGCATTTTAAATCCTATCATTTCTTAATTCATAATAACTGAATCCTAAGCTGACACTGCTTACATCAAATAAATGAATTGAAAACATTACTTTGAGGTATTTACAAAAAAATGGGTTTTTTTTGTTGTATGAAAGGTGTCCTTTGATTGACCTGCAGACTATATTTCTTTGTTTACCTACCAATCAAGGGCACCAGAAAAACTGAAAGTGCAAGATTCCCAGTACAGCCTTGCCCAGATGTCTAGGTTGTGTTCTGCATTTTCTTTGTAAAATATTCTGATTATTTCCCAGGGACACTTTGAATTCTCATCCTCTCCACTGAGGCAGTTCATGAGTACAAGCATCAACTTCAATTGCACCAGAGAGTCTGATCCTTTTGTAGTCAAAAAGTTTCTGTGTTGAACTCTTATGTGTTCCATACTTGACATTTTATAGTTTCTTTCCAACACTGGTTGTGTAGTTCCAGATCTACTGCACTGCCTATGATGATACCAACCCAAGTCAGAGTGGGACAGTAAGAAGCAGGTTTCTTACCCTCCTACTGTCTGTACCACTTGACTGAAATTTCTGATGAAATTGACTTGCTCTCCTTTCCTAAAAACAGAATGATTTTAATACAGAAATCAAATTTTTAATATTAAAAGACATTCTGGATTTCAAGGATGACAATAGGATTTAGCAGTGTCATACAGTCACAATAATATGGTTTGATATTAAAGATGGTGAGAAAGTCTTCAAAGGCATTGCAAGGTTATATGAGTTAGAGAGGAATGATACTGGACATAAAGAAAAACAAAACTAACAAAAATTTCACAGTGGCAGATTAAGAGCAACAACTAAATCTGAAAATAACTCTATGAATGAGTTCAATTAGCTACCTTTGAGTCAAGCAATTTTAAGTAGATTTAAAATGACTACATTTGTTTTAGCTCTATTAAAATTATTCAGTGATGAATAGGATTTTGATTACAAGCATATAGGCCATAGTTTTGATTGAAAATTGATTGTGCTGGATCTCTGCTACATAATATGTCATCTATTAACTATTCCATTTGAGAATTTCTTACACAATTTAGGTGAATCAAATCGTCCATCACAGTTTCATGGATATTTGCATGCTATTTTCCCATCACAGGTTTTCATTATTTTCTAGAACTTTCCTTGGTTCATTGGTAGAATTAAACACTCATCTAAGAATGTCTGCTCCTATGTTACCAATAAACTCAAAACTGTTTACATGTATAAACATAAGCAAGAAATCATTAGTACATATGATCAGACAAAGTCATACCTGCTAGAAGTGAGTGAAAATTCACTATAGCTAGCAAGTAAAAGAGAAGCCATTAATATTGTGCCAGCTTTGAATTCTGTAAACCAGAAAAATAACACTGCAAACAAAGGTTTGACATCATGGTGTATGAACTGCAAGAGCAGAATGAACTTTAGAGTTCCCAAAGCATTATTAGTACCAAAATACCCTGTAAGGGTAAAGATTCATCCCTTTAGGAAACATACTCAGCAGTATGTATTTTCTACGTGTTCAGTACAGAGGACCACAATAGCTGTGGATGAATTAGTATGGAAATAAGTGGAGTTAAGTTACCTTGACCAATGTCTTGACTAATTTTACCCTTTCCATGTATGCAGCTTTGTTGCCTGCAACCTCTGTTGCCCTGTGATGTGAAGTCTTAACATACATTCAGAACTATCTGCTACTAGATACTGCATTGTAAATAACAAAAACTAGCAAGCAGTTAGTCAAAAAGCCATGTACTGGCTAAACACTGCAGACGACTGTTCTTTCATTGAAGTCACTGTGCAATGAATATTCTGGAAAAAAACTACACTCTGGTTTATGACAGTTTGTGAAGATCAAAATTAATTTTAGTTTAATTAACTAGTGCAGTTTCCAAGCAACTTCTAGTCAAGCATTCTGTGGTATGAGTAATATCTATTTGATAAATAGAATTTTTTTTTTTTTTTTTCCTTAACAGGTAAAGAATCATAGTGAAATGTTTTTGACCTTCAGTGTCAATCTTAGACAAAGATAATGTCTTCCTTTGTAGTTTTCAGTACTTTTGGAATCAATGTAATTTAGCATAACAGCAAGAAATTATTTTTTTTCATATATACATTAATTTGATTAATTAAACATTTAATTTTTTTTTATTATTTACTCAATTCAGACTTCTGCTAAGTCTGTATTCTCAGTGATTCTCATCTAAATTTCTTAGAAGAGGTAGGTCTAGTACTTGTGCATTGAAGGAATACAGAACATCCATCCACCTTATCCTTTTTATCCTTCATATACAACATGAAAATTTCTCAGATTACCTAAACCAAAGGGAGAAACCACATCTGGAACATTCACAGTCAGTCCTCACAGTGGACTTAATTATGCAAGACTCAAAACACTGACCTATCACTGGGGATGAGTTCTATGAAAGCAGGGTTTGCTAATTATTTCAAGGATAAAAAACAAAAAACCCAGAAAAGAAAAAAAGTAGCAGAAAAACACAGACTGCTGCACTCTACTTTCACTTTCAGAAAGTTTTTAGGCTATGTTCACTACTTTGGTTCATGGACGATCACCTTCATGCTACTTGTGAGTATTAAAGAGCAGACTAACAAGAGAACAAATTTTGTTGTTAGCAGTGTGTTACTTTCAGATGCTTTTGAGCAAAGTTTGAGGATCAAAGTCTGCTGGTACAGTATTTCTGATTTGTCTTAGCTTTCACAAGTAATTTCTGAGTGAAGAAGCACCTTTGTAAAAATTTCTCTCTTCATTCTAGCAAAAGCTGAGCTGAATGATAAAGAGTTTACATGATACTTCTAAATGGACTATGATATTGTTTTCACACATGGTTTTCCACTTCTTCAAGCAACTGATCTGCTTGTCATATGAAGTCATAAAATAGAGTGGTTGGGTTGTCCTATCTGTTAACAATCTGATACTTGATGATGTTGCAGAAGAACAAAAATACCCTTTAATATAATCTGCTCATGTTCTCTTTCAGATACTTACTAAGCACATTTTGAAACTTCTTTCTAATAGTTCCAGTTTAATTAGCCTCCTATTGGCTTGATTTTTCTTTGCCCATTTAAATACTGTACACATTTGTAAATACCGTGCACATTTGTAAATCACATTGTTCTTAGGCCAAAACATTTCATTTGATGAATGATTGCTTATATACTGTAACAATTACTGCAGCAAATAAATGTCTTTGAATAAGGATGGCACTTAGTGATGATTTCATTCTTTAAATTCCTGCATTTATGCTCCAGTTAAACAGGATCTGACACTGTATTGTACTAATAACAAATTAACTCCTACACTATGAAGAAATAACAACCTATCAATGTTATTATTCCCCTATAAATTAGCTTGAAAATGAATGATCTTCTTGCATAGCTTGTTAGCGTAAGAGTTATTTTGTTAAGATTTTGGGGAAAAAAAATTAGTGTAAAGTAAAAGGAAATAACATTGATCCTAGCACTAGGGCACTGCCACTTCCTCAGGCAAAGATATGTAAGGTCAGAGCTGCATTTTGCTTTAGTGTCTTCAAAACCTGCATTTCATTCAGGCTTGCATGATTACTGCAGAAGTGAGTTATGTGAAGAACTCTACTTGGTCACAACAGGATTACCAGAATGAGCATATAACGTTCTGTAAGTCCGATTTACATTAGGCAACTTCGTATTTTCCATAAGGGTGGTCATGGGAAATATCTGATCATAGTAAATCCCGTAAGAATTACACTTGATAAAGTTCCCTGGCTCTAGGGCAGATGGCGAAGCAAATTTTTGAGAAACATGGCACACATCAGTGAAAAGTGGCTAAAGAAAGAACATATCCCTCTGCAGTCTTCGTACTTTTAAAAAGGAGAAACGCTTGGACGAATAATTACACAGTTTTAATTAGCACAGCTGGACCATTAGGATCTGAACCTAGTCTGAAATCTGCATTTTTCCAAATTCCAAAGGTATTCAGACTAGGGGCTTTTGTTGATGGTGTATGTCTACTAAGATGCATACTAAAATTTGCAAACCCTCAGCATTTCAATGAAATGGAGTTCAACTCTTTTTTTATTAGATACTTCTTTTTAATTATACAGTGTGATCATTAGGTTGGCTTAAGATTTCTATGGTTCTGATTGATTTGTTTTATTATTTCTTTTTTTTTTTTTTTTTTTTACAAGGATGTGACTCTTGTATACAGAAATAGCATGCTAACATTCAGGCTCCTTAACACTTTATAGCCCTGAATGAAAATTTTGAAGATACTAGACATCATTCTGAAAAGAATTAAAGTAAAAGGAAGAATGGAAATAGTCTTTGAGAAAATCAGTCTTCACACATACTCCTGTCACTTTTGACAAGTTGCTCACACCAGCTGGTAATAGGTGAGAGCTACAATTAAAAGAGGGAATGGGAAATACAATATTAAGGATAACCCCAAACAAACAAAGAAAAAGGGTTCTTCATGTGAAAATATTTGTCTACCTTGTGGCAATAGCTTCTGAAAACAAAAGCAATTTAGGCTCAGGACTGAGCAAAGCAGAAGAGAGGCACCAAAGACAGACACAACATTATGAGATGATTAATTCATCACCGTTTCAAAGGATATAAGGCATTACAGAATTTGGTCAACTATTCTATAGTAGAACACAGATATAGTCTTGCTTAAAATGCTGAGAGCACCATGATACAGTTTGCATATTAACAGTTCAGAACTATATATTAGTGGGCTGAATACACAAGTTGCCATACTTGTCTATTGTGCTTAAATTAATGTTATAAAATTAAAATTACGTAATCTTGTTTTTTACAGTTTACTAACAGATTTGCTTTCAAGTGATGTGCATGCTGCAATGCATCTTTACATGTAAAACAGTAAAAACTATTTTAGTAATAATTCTTCTCTAGGCTACCTATGAAACCCAGCTTTAATTATAAGTCTCACCAATCAACTTTTAAAATTAACTTTTAAATCTCTGTAATTTATGTGATGGAAATTAAAGCATCTGTTAAAAGTTTTCAGTTTAATCATTGTCCATTGATTTGGACAACACCAATTATCCATTTGTGTTGTTTGTATGCTTATTTAACTTGTGTTTCATAATAGCCCATGCCATTTATCTCAAGAGTGCAAGCAAATCAAAGACCAGGGTAAACAGAATAACCTGCTATAAAAGTGCATGGTAAAGACTTAGTAATGAAATGCAGTTGTTAAAAAAAATAATAAAAAAGACAATTATATACATCAAAAAAATTAAAATAAAGTAGGTGCATTTATAGATGACATTAAATGGTTTGTATCCACTTAGTGCAATTCTAGTGAGAGCGTACTGCAAATTCAATCCTCTGCTGAAGCAAGTGAATTAGGTTGATCTATGCTTGTTGAGTTTCTGACACTGAAATTCTAGAGGAGCTGAAGAGAGGCTGAGCATCATTCAGAGCAAGGTGTTTCACCCATCTAAAGGCACAGCTTACGAGAAGGTTCTCAGTGCAATCTTGACAGATGGAACATGGCAATCTAGCTTTGTTGCAGACATTAAAATAGAACTTCTATGGGATTAAAATTGGTGTCAAATAGTGTTCAAACTGTTAAAATATCTTAAAAATCAAGGAAATAATATTAAGTCAAATTATGCACCTACTCTCCATAACAATCCTGCAACTCTGTTTTAGGGGTTTGATTTTTGGAACAATTGTAATCTAGTTGTGTTACCGTTCAACATTTTCATTGTTCTCTAGTGCATTAAAAAAATACTGTATTGTCATTTACTGATTGTTTAAATATACAGTAATAACAGTGCAACAACTTTAAAAATCAGCTCAATATAGCAGTCAGTATAGATAGAAATACAGTCTTATTTCTCTTTTCCTAGGTAACAAGGAGTTTTAATGGAAGCACATAGTAAAAGGTGTTACATCCATTTATTTACTGTCCTGCTTTTAGATGTCTTATAATCACATTATAACCTTCTATTTATTCACACTTCTATTAATTTAAATTTCCATACCATGGTACAAAAGTTAAAAGAGGTAGAAAATAACAAGAGGTTTCACTGTTTATAAAAAATTACAGTTGCATTACCCATGAAGGGTATGATTTCCAAAATTCTATGGTTATTATCCTAGCAATTTTTGTTTCCACATTTTAATTTAAATAATGATTTCTTTTAAGAAGTCAAAAACTACTAGTGGCTTTGGTAGGAGATAATTTTGGCAGTATTCAATTCTGCACACTTTTTCACACAATCTGTCAGCACAGGCTGTGTTTTGACATGTGTGTACAAAAGTAAGTATAATACACTGATGTTACTGGATGATCAAGGATAGTCTTAGATTTCCAAGGTTAATAAAAGTATGCACAGTCTGAGTTCACTGTGGGCTGAGCTCTCTAACTGAATTATAGTGGATATAAACCATCAGCATTGCCAAGGCACGTGTAATCTAATGGACGTAATTGATGGATGTAGTTCCTTGCAGAGGTAATTACAGGATCAAAACCTAGAACTACAGGAAAGAGTTGCTTTTCTATATGATACTGGGGAATTGAATTCTGCTCCTCTGCTCTCCTTCTGCTGACAGCTGTAACAAAGAAGCAACACTGTAGCAACTGTCCATGACTGATATTAAACTGCTGTTTATTACTGTTAAAATCATTTATTAACATATGCAAAACACATCACTACTGTCAGAAGTAGCATCTTCTATGGTCAGAAGCACTTCATGAGAAGTTGCTAAAGGAAGTTTTATCCTTTTGTTATAAGCAACTTATTGATCAGTTAAAGAACAAGGTAATGCAATTGTTCTTCTGAGCAGTGCAAACACCATCAGTAACTGGCAAACCAACAGTTTCTACTACTGAAATATTAAACACTCTGTTGCTATATATTTGGTAAGGTCCACTTCTCTTGTAACCACTTGATTTTAAGTGTCTCCTGACAACCTCTTTAACATTTTTGTTACTGCCTCTTCTTGTGGAGAATCCAGTGGTCCTATGGCATGTGTTCAAGAAATGAAGCTCAGCAGAAAAGGAATAGTGTTCTGAAGGAGGGATTCAGAAAATTAATTGCTCAAAGTGGAATATTAAGTATTCCTGGCTGATGGTTTATATTTAACGGGCTTTCATTTGTAGATTTGTGTATGAAGAGAATATGATTCAGGAGTGGCTCATTCTCCCATTACGTTCTAAGACATTCCCAGCTTACGTACAGCACACTACATTGGTATTGTCGAGAAACAGTCTGAGGCTGTAATCTCGGAATCTTACCTTTTCATAATTTCATGTCTCACCCACTAGTTACGAAAGTTAATCTTGGACTTAGAACATATACTCTGACAAAGCAGAAGCTAAAAAAAAAAGGTAGATAAAAATTCCATGATAAGGTGTGACTCTGTGTTTAACTGCATTTTGCTGCTATTACTCTCAATGAATACTAAACACGTTAAAAAGCTAGGTAGGCTTCACATGCCTCACAGTGCACTCTCTTTACAGCCTCAGAGTCTGGGTTTTCTTATCAGTACTTGATTTCCACTTCGATTTCTTTCACATCAAAAAGTAGACTAGTTACATATATGCATCATGTATAATTTTATTTAGTGTCATATTCATTGAACATCCTTATCTCTTTTGCTATTCTGGTTATTTCTAATGGAAAAAAAATACGTTTAACATTTCAGCTATACTTTTAATTCTGGGCAAAAAGAGAAGTCAACAGTAAGGCTTTAGAGCTCTGCAGGAAGAGATCAAAAGCTCTTTAAAGAGTATCACCTAAGAGACAGCTTACTCTGAAGGCAAGATAGTACTCTAAATTTCATGAGGTCTTAGCTGGAGTGTCAATCAGACATGGCAACAGTTTAGAAATGAGATATTCCCTATAGGGGAAACTAGTTAGAACCCCAAAGATATAGAAAAGTTTAGGAAAAAAGTCTGTCTTGAAAGACAGTGACAGAGTGTCAGCAGTAACAGGAAAGTAGAGAAGTCATATAGGCTCTCCAGCTGTCCAGAAGCAGAGAAGCAGGACTTCCCCATGAGTGAGGGTAAGCCAGCATCCGAGTGACCTTGGCATGGGCAGTGGCCTCGCTGATGGGGGGCAGTGGCCTCGCTGATGGGGCGCAGTCCTGCAGCAGCAAAGAAAGGCTAGTGTGGTAACGCTGACTGTCCTGTGATTATCTACCATGGAGAGGTAACGAACGGGGGCCAGGATATACCCAGGAAGGCCACTCCGTGCAGCAGGAGACAAGACCAGGGATATGGATAACTGGAGCCATGCTAAGACGGGTATGCTAAAGCCTGCACTGCAATGGGGCTCCTGTGCCTATGGACAGGACGTGGGCAAGGGACCCAGGTAAGGATATCCAGGGTCATTAACGCTTATTAGTGCCCTCAGTGTCCTTACAGCAGCATCAGCATAATATTCCTAGCAGAGGCATGCATTCAGAGGAATTTATTTTATTTTATTTTATTTTATTTTATTTTATTTTATTTTATTTTATTTTATTTTATTTTATTTTATTTTAT
>JAVJGJ010000014.1:13254853-13266579 GCA_035590215.1 Microhierax caerulescens | reverse complement strand
TTCCTTTGCTACCTAAGTCCTTAGAGAAGCCACTGTTGTCTTTAACATCTTGTGTGAGATTCAACTCTGGGTGTGTTCTGGCTTCCCTAAGCATGTCTCTGCATGCTCAGACAGTGTCTCTATATTCCCCTGGGTTACCTGTACCTGCATCCACCTTCTAGTCTGAGTTTTGCCAGAAAAATCTTGTTTATCCATGTAGGTATCCTGGGGGTTTTGCCTGACTTGTTGGGAAGGACTGCTCTTGAGCTTGGTGGAGGTGATCCCTGAATATCAAATGGATTTCTTGGACTCGTCTTCCCTTCATAGCCTTATACCATAAAACTCTTTCAAGCAGATCTCTGAAGGGGCCAAAGCTGTTTTTTCTGAAGTCCAGCACTGAGATCTTGCTTTTTGCCCTTCTCCCTGCACTTGGAATTCTGAACCTCACCGTCTCATGGCCATTGCAATCAAGGAAGCCAAGGCAGATAATCACAGTGAGGTCTGAGAGACCAGGGACGGTATTTTGTTTGACCAAAGTACATGGGTGGGAAAAAAGCAGACAAGTTTTAGGGTATGTATACTGAAGAAGTCCTGTATGGAGCTGAAGATTTTAAAATGAATTCACACATTTGGCCTAAAACTAACAGGGGAAGTTACATTCATTACATTCTAATTCCAGTTTGGCCTCATGGTGTATCTTCTTAATGCAAAAGTTTGGGGTTTTTTTCCTGGCATTTTTGGGTTTAGGTGAAAATATATTTGTTAATATATATATTACAATGGTATTTAAAGGATGAACTCAGCAACATTTCTAAAGTTCTTTGATCATCTGTGATCAAAGATCCTCTGTAAATGCAAAGTATCAATTATTGAAAAGAAATTTAGGAACTGGTATGTA
The DNA here is from genome assembly GCA_035590215.1 of Microhierax caerulescens. NCBI lineage: Eukaryota > Metazoa > Chordata > Aves > Falconiformes > Falconidae > Microhierax > Microhierax caerulescens. The sequence continues at coordinate 13,265,702 of JAVJGJ010000014.1, read as the reverse complement.
TTGAGGTATCTCTTCTCTGTTTTAAGGCACCTGTAATGTAGGTAACTTTCTGATTCTTAGCAGAGTACTTTTTCTTCTCAAAATTCATTCAGAGGTTAAAGAACACATTGGGCACAGCTGTTGCAGAAGGCAACTGTAACAGAACTTCAGCTTTATGTTATATCCTGTTAGCTTTTCCACTTTTTCCAGCACATGTTCTTACAGGATAGATCTCATTCTGTGGTTTAAAGAACGCTTAACTAGAAACAGTTTCTAATTCTCAGAAATCACTGCAGCAAGTATAGTCTTTTGTCTTGAAACTGGTTCTGATACATGCAAGACTGCTGTTCAGTGAACAGCAAGATCAGTGTGCAGTTAACTTTAGCTGAGCTTTGTCACACAACTAGCTGAACAGAAATAAGAAAATGTACGAACTATGGTACCAAGTCATTTTTTTGACATTTATATCCCTTCTCCCTCACTTGTTCAGTTTTTCCACAGTAGCTTAAACGGTATTGTTGCACGTGAGGGTTTTGGGTTTTTTTTTTTTTTGTGGTGGTTTTTTTTGTTTGGTTTTTGTTTGTTTGTTTGTTTTTTGGGGTTTTTCCTGCTCAGTAATTAGGCAACATGAGGGGGCAACAAGAAATTACATCAAAGGTGAGTATGTTGGTACTGTATTACCTACACACAAAGCAGGTTGTTTCCCTGGGCACTGTGGATGTGTGCCAGCTGGGAGATTCAGAAGTATTTCCTAGTTTCCTTGTCTGAAACCTGCTAGTGGCTTTATTGCACACATATTGTCCATTGAAACAAAACATAAATATGCAGAGCGGGAAGCAACTTCAAAGAGCCAGAATGACTCCCTGGTCTGAGTGATCAGGAAACTTAAGCAGCAGTTGCAAAGGAGTTGCTTGTATAGATGTCAAGTTATGCTCTTTTGGTTCATATATCCCAAATTGCCTTTTTAGTCCCAACTCTTTCCAATTATCTCTCTTAATTGCCAGCTACTTCACAACAACAAATGTTCCTCTTGTCATCTTTTTGTCTCCCCCTCCCCCAGGGCTCTTTCAGAGTCATAAGGTTGCACAAACTTATGTTGTTAAGCTTTCAGCTCCAGTTGCTGTTATTTCCATTTAGCCTTGTTGTAGGCTAGTGGCTTCCATCGTTTTGATTACTGCTGAGCAGAGGGTTGTTTAGTTATTCCTTAGTGGAAGCCATTCAGAATTCTTCACAGGTTTAATATGATTAGCAATGGCACATGGATAAAAAAAATTACTATGAAAGGCTTGTCTGGCAGAATACTTATAGGTAGAATTCTGAAGTCTTATTGTTGTCAGAAATCCTAAAAGTACTGACCATGTCTGTGTTTTTTTAAAATTTTTAATATATGTGTTTGTGTGTATATACACATTTGTACACATCACATATGTATACACACACATAACCTTTTACTAAACCCCTACTAACTCTGACATATGTATTCAAAATAATTTATTTTACCAAAATGTCACATGTATTTATTAAAGGTCATTCAAATATCAAACTTAGTTTTATTTGCATTTCCCAGGCTTTGACTTTGCTAAGTGCCAAGATATTTATATACTTGGCACTTCCGGAATATAGTGGAACACACATATTTCAGAGGCATCACAATTACTGTGTGATTTCTGCATAATGTAAAGTGATGGAAGTTCTGAATCAGAGAATGAAATTGCACAACTGAGAAGAGCATATTTAATCATTATCTTAAATTTCAGTAGATATATAGATATTCATTTGGATTTCACATTGTATTCTCAGAAATTATCACAAGGAAATCAATTAATTTATCCTTGTAGCAGTCTGAAATAGCATTTTTCCTCAATTAAAGTAATCAAAGCAATGGAAGATTGTAGAGTTGAATAAGGAAATGTTTTGTGCCCCCTGCAATTTTACTTGTCATATAGAAGTCATTAATGTACTACATGCAATACCGCAAATTCAGAGCTTAAGCAACTTTTTGAGGATAACATTGATGTTGTCTTGGATACCGGAGCAATGTCTTTAGCAAAAATTTCTTATTCAGCGTTCTGTTTCAGGCCCCCAAAACATTGTGGAATCTGTATAACTGAGTCTTGGTTTTCATCAGAATGAAACCCCTAACTTTCAGAATTTATCAGTCACACGTAAATGTGACAATAAGCAAGTAGTAAAGTCAGGATCATGGAAATGAAACTCTTGAACCAAACCTCTTCTCTGCCTGATTTGAAAATAAAACTCCATTTTCACAGCCTATTATTCCATTGGATTAAGAATTATATCTGTACCTGAATACTGCCATAATAGAATTTTCAGTTATACTTTTAATAAACACTTCAGCCTGACAAATTGTTTTCTTCTGATAGATAAAATATTATCCTGTAAAAAATGCAACACAAAGATGCCCACAGTTCATAAAAGAGAAAGAGTTTCTATTTCAGGTACTCCTGATCACCAATTTATTCCACCTACAAAAAGGACTGGCTACAAAATCCAGAGACTTTTCAAAATGAAATCCACTTTTAAGTTTGTAGACGGGGTTATATTTGACAAGATCTTCTTTGCAGGTATGGGATAAGAAAATTACTTCTTGTTCATCTTTTTTTAATTACACCTCGGATTCTCAGGTAATTGTAGGATTCTAGGAGATGTAAGGAAAACCAAACCAGCTAGAGATCACACAGTGCTAAAAGGGTAATCTTCACAGAGATCTCCCCCTTCCTTTTGCTTCTGACAGAAGCACCTTATCCACACTGTCACCATCTCATTTTTTATGCATCTGTCTACTTTTTATCACCGCTTCATTTTACATCTCAGCAGGCCTGACTACCCTGAAAAATACACCTGCATAAAACCTGCAAGGAACAGAGAAAACTAAGTAGGGGTGAAAACTGAAAAGAGAGCTCTCTGCACTCTTATCACACCTCTTAGCATCTCTCAGTTTCAGGTCTCTTGTGATTCATTCACCCTTTCACGATGTAAAAGGCCAAAGAGAAGCTGCAGTGATACTAGCATTCAAGATGAATATCAAGGAGGCAAAGACTCAGAGGAGAGCAATAATCAAAATTCCCATGGGAATAAAGGTCACAGAAAAAGAAGGAGAGATTAAATAAGAGTAACATGGAGCAATCGGTCAGACAAGTTCCTTCATCAGAGTGGTCTTTGAATAGTCAACGACAGGAAAGGAACCAGAAAAACAAGAACAGAAAAATGGCATTTTGTAAAGATGTTGCCTTCCTGTGTTGCTTTGCAAACCTGGGCAAACCAAAATGTTGTTCTGTAATAATGCCAAACTGCTTTTTGTTTAGGATCAGGTTTTTTTTAAAAAAAATAATCAGAGGAAGCTGTTTTATGCTTTCTTAAAGGGCAAGGCATATTAACATAAGCCTATTATTTGGTTTACACTGCTAGAGATCATCTGGGAAAAAAAACCCTGTCCCGACCCAGTACAAAATTATTCTTTTGTCTGCTGTTATGTTCTCCATTTCCTTATTGTACCAAGGAAGTTTTTGCTGTTGATGCCAAACACCATCACTGGGGTATCACAAGAAATTTCTCTACGCCCAATGTGTGGAAGTTGAAAAAAAGCAAAACAATTCTGCTTTTCCCTTTTGTTCCCTTAGCTCCACCTGTAACACTCAGACCTGTTTTCATACATCCAGAAAACAAAGTTATGAATAGTTAGGTGGTGTTAACTTTTTATTTGGAGAAAAAAGAAAAAAAAAGTAGCTTTTATTCCACATGTGATAGGTGGGAAACGTGATGAACTGAGAGGAACATCAGGGGACACTGGATGGTCACTTTAATTTTCCTTTTCAGATATTTTATTTTCCTCTTTTCCTTCCAGTTCTTAAAAATGGAGCAGAATTTCTGGGTGCTTTTCTTTTTGATTCCTTAACTTGTTTTATAGAAAGCATGAAGACACTGTCTTCTCAAAATCAGGTCTTATTTCAAGACAGAATATTCATTAATGCATGTGCTACTATGTGTTTTATGTGATACTGTTGTAGGTGAAAAAAGAATATAAACTGTGAATCCCAGCACATAATTGGAGTCCATGTGTGTGAGTATGGTAAAGGTTCAAAACAATGTTTGAACTCTCAAGCAGAAGCCTACTACTCGTTAGCAGCAACTGGTGCGGACGGATTATAACTTTGCTTAACATCTGAAGTGAACAAAAGTCACAAGTCCTGAATCCAAAGAGACATAAAACAGTCAGTTAATCTCATGTTGAGCTTCTGCACACAGGCTATTTAGGTGAGGAAAACTACAGGTTAGTGGTGGAAAAGAAGGGTTCCTTAAAAAGTGGTCTTAGAAGGAAGAAGGAGACCAGGGAAGAAAAAGGTGAAGACTCTGACTAGAGGAGAGACTCTAGAAGTGGGAAAATCCTGGAGATAGGTGAGATGCATGGAGAGGAATACCAGGGGATGCCCAGGATACCGGGGACATCTGGGATTGATTAAACGTGAGTGTGGGCTCACATGACTTTCTGACCAACCTTCCTGGACCAGCTGTGACCTCTCTGTTGGGAAGAGTAGTTGAGGTCTAGTGAATGTAGTGCTGAAGGGGAGTGAACAAGTGAGTATATGAGGTAGCCAAATAGGATAAAGTTCTCATCTTATTGGTTCTTAAATAAACCCCTATATCCAGATCCACTACAGGTTGTCTTCTACATTGTCCTGCATGTGACAGGTACTATACTAGTATCACAGTTAATCAATTTATAGCTTGATTATCTGACTCATTAGCAGTTGCTGCTGTGACTGCAATTAAATTTCTCACAAAAATACCAACTTATCTGAAATCTCTATTTTTTAGTATAGCAAACTAAAATGTTGATATTTTGTAAAGTAAGATTGTTATACTTTTGATAATTTAATACAGATTTTTTCATATACAGATATAGAAAAATAACATTTTTCATAAGTTTTAGGATACTGCCTCCTATTTTTTAACCTTTACATCCTTTCCACCAGTTTTAAACTCTGCAGACTACTTTTGGAAGCTGCCTCTTTGTACATGTTTCCCAGCAGGTAGGCAGCTCCTGAAATTTGCAAGTGAGAGCTCTCCTCCTCAGTTAACAGCTGCATGCTGACTACCTATAGCTTTCTGACCCTGTTTCCACAGAAACCACCAGAACATGTTAACTTTAAGCAATCTTATTTGAATAATGGAATGTGTTCAACTTAAACAATATCACTTTTGGTAAAGAAACTGCTGTTCTTTTGGTTTTAGTTTTGCGTTATGTGCCTCCCAGCCATTTCATGATTCTTTGTCATTCACTTCCTTCTTTTCCTAAATGGTAACATTTGCATCAAGCATCTTAAACTAATTAGATGATGCGGTATGTGGTCTGCCTCTATTAATGTAAAAGTCTGAAGTTTCAAAAGAGCAAGTTAATTTTAAACCCAGACTCGCCCATTGTTTTGGTATGGACAGAAAGATGGATAAATAACAACCTGAATAATTATTTCTGGTAGAGAGCAAAAGAATGGACCCCAAGTCTCAGTCCAATCACCTGCTACTGCAGGCAAATATGTTACATAATCCCTTTGATAAATCAATAACTCTCTGTATGGAATTACCTTTTCTCCCATACATCTCTCAGAGGATGTCTGGAATCTCACTTCTGGCAAGGCCAGATAATTTCTTCAGATTTTTATCTTAAATTTATAGGCTTATTTGTTCTTTTGGGAATTGCATCTTTTAGCTTATATCTCTAACAATGGGTTTTCTTGGTTTTGGTTTTGTTTCTTCCAGGGGAAGACACACAGTTTCTACAGAGGCATCTGAAGTATGACAAAGATAGCACGATCACACACATCTTCAGCTGTAACCGTGTACAGCTACCCCTAGTAAAAGACCTGACCTCTGTGATCACACCTCATTGCCCAACAGGTTATTCTTGCACCTTCATTTCCCATCCCACCTTTCTGTCTCACACCTAAATGTTGTACAAGGAGTTGTGTAAGATGTCAGAGCAATTCACACAACTCAGATCTGTCCCTTACTCTTATCATGGAAGATTTATTTAGTGAAAGACCACACAGTGCTCAAGCAATGCTGCAATAAGCAGAAGTGTGGAATTTTGGAAATACCGATGTTTTACTTATTCCTCTTGGCACATAGTCACCTTATCAGATAGGCACTGACAATATCCTCACCACATTTCTCATTCAGTTTAGCAAAACAACAAAATGAATTGCATTCCATCTCATAAGAGAGGCTCCACGTGTATCTTCTCCTCCTAATAGCCTTATCTGTTCTACTTAGATTCATTTTCTGCTTAGTGAACGGGATCAGAACTGCACTTATCCTGCAGATGACATTTTGGTGGTACTTCACGCAATAGTTCTAGTATTTCTTAACCTCTGCTGGCAATATCAGAGCTGAGATCTTCTTGTGTGAGCACCTTTTTCAGGTATACAACAGACACTTAACTCACTCTAACCTGATTTTGTTCCCTTCTAATTTCCAGCTAACATATCATCATTTATAGCAGAAATTATTTAGTTCCCATGTAGATATTCTCAAAATCTGTACTGTAGCACTCTGTACAGTTTTTAGTACAATAGTTTTCAATAACCCAGTTCTGATACACTCTTATGATTTCCATCTGGATCAATAATGTGTCTTCAACAAGTTCAATTTTTATGTTACAACTTTCCTGCCCCCCCAAAAAAAAAAAAAAAAAAAAGCTTAATTACAATATTACTGCTAGTAAAATTGACCAGAAGAAAATAACAGAATGATTTTATCTGAGGAAATAGCCTTATCTAGATTCACTAGGAAATAGTGAATGCTGATCAAATGAATGCAATGCATGTGAGAGTTATTAACATATAAAATGAGAAGCTGATGAATGTAAGCATAGCCCACTGTATCCTGCTGAAAGGTAGGACTACTGCTACTTTAAAATGCAAGGAGTGATGTCATTTAACAGTGTCCATTGGGGCTAATATGCTTTGGTGATTACTAAAGAGAATTCTGAGCAGTACTTTTAACACAGCCTATGAGTCTGTATTAAAACAAATAGGTTAATAAAACAGAATAAAAGAGATGTAACAGAAGATCTATGTGTCTTAGGTTGGAATTAACACCAATGTAAGAGCTAACCAGTAAATTATGTAGTTCACACTCCAAGCCACAGGTGGATTCAAGATAGGGTAAAAATCAATATGAAGTATAATATCTTATTTTTTGATGATTGCAAATAGTTCATATTAAATTAATTCAGTAAAATGCTGTGTTACTTATCTCCACTGCTGCCTTGCCTTATGGCAGATAGCAAGTGCCTTCATCATATTCTAGACAGCTTCATAGAGATTACACTTCCCATGATGTAATGCAGATTGCCAGATTCTACTGATCCAGTGGGGGCTTTTAGAACAGTCATAAATCTCAGGGGCTACACCCATGCCAGTTAAGTAAAGTATGCCCAGGAATGCTCCTGGGCATTGAGGACAACCAGTAGAGAAAGGTCTGGATGGTTGTAGTAGGAAATTCTTTTACTACCATAGTAGGCTGCATGCAAACTCATTATTAAGAGTGTGTTTTCACTGTCACAGCATGCCTGGAAATTGTTTCAAAAAAGTGACAGATTGAATGGACCAAAACCATGCTGGGGTATGTCCTATTACACCATAAAGATAGAAAATAATGTTCTTTACTCCAAGGATGTTCCTAGATTAATTTACTAGGTCAGATACAGCATATACTTTAGCCCACAGTGTTCATGCAGGATGCTGTCAGCATGCTATGGGGAGGTCATGGCCAGGCCTACTTCGGCCCATGGAAAGCCACACCAGAGCAACGTCCCCATCATGATGCAGCCCATGCCTGGGGCTGATGACAGCCCTGCTGTTCTAGGTGCCAAACCATGGGCTGATGTCCTGACCCAGACTTGGCCTGTTCCTGTCCCCATGGAGGCACCCGATGCCTGTGGGTGGGTTCAGCACCCTGGTCCTTTGTCTTAATTGTGATTCAGTAAAGCTAAGAGAAATGTTTCAAATTCTGGGAAAATGTATTCAGCTCTAAAATATCTAAACAAACTCAGTGTATTTCTTAGTAAATTTCTAAATTTATGTAAAATAGTCAACACTTCACATTTCCATCTTGATTTGGGATTCAAACAAGAAATTTAATTTTCAGATTTCCTACAAGGGGGAAAATGCATTTTTTCTTGGTTCTATCTATAGGTAAGGTTTAAAAGGCCAGAGAAGAAAGGAAAATGTCTATTGATGATAAGAAAGAAAATTCAGTAAAAATTCCATGCTTCAAAGTGTTAAGTGTTCTGTAAATTATAACCTAAGACTGATTGCAACCTGACTTATATCATTCTTATCACAACCTGATAAGAAATATATCAGGTGTATTTAATATTGCTCATGACTTATACCTATGTAAGTCATGAGCAATATTAAATACACCTGATATATTTCTTTCTACCCCAGATGATATTTGTCTTGTAGCTAATTTTGTACAAATATCATTACTGAATGATCACCTGAGTATGGAGATGCATGTATGACGTTTCTTTCCTTATTAATCCTAAGAAATAGTATCTTATTGCAAAGAACTTAGGAGCATGAAGAATGTTTGCAAGTTAACTACTTATATCAAGCTATTTACATCACTTTTATCTCATAGCAAGATTTTATCAATTTTTTTTTTTAATATTTCTCTTCGTAATGCTTTTTTATTTAGTTACTGTATACTTCTAGAGGCTTCAGACTGTTACGTCTCCTATTAAAAATAATTTATGCCTACAGCAAGCATGAAAAAAGAAGACTGGGTTATTTGATATAACATACATACCACATAATTGACTGAACAAAAGAAAAGAAACTACTATTTCAGCAGCTGGAGCAGATTGCCATTTAACATAATAATACTGTATTCTAAGTTATGGGCTACATTAAGGGTTTGAATAGTCCTGTAATAACTACAAAAGTTCAAGCCCATGATAGATTTCTAAAGAAAAAGGCAGCATTTGTGAAGAGGTATGGCTTATAAATGGGATACCAACATCCTTGGGAGGAGAGAGGCTGGTGAAAGAGATAATACTGCTCTTCTCAGACAAGACTCAAGATGTAAACATCCAACAGATCGCCTGGAAGGTGTGCATACTGAATTCACACCTTCTGACACTATGTGGAAAGTCCCTTTCTTGTGGACAGTACAAATGCCATCGTGCAGTCCAAAATCTACAGTTCAGATTTCGCATAAAGTCATGGGGTATACAGAGCAAATGATCTCTGAATGAACAGCATCATAAATTATTTAAGACTTCATAGACAATAACATCTTGAACAGAACCCAGAGTGGAACACTGGTATAAAATGGTCTTTGCACTGTTTCGAAACTTAGATGAACAGGCACATTGAAATCCTGGTTGCTTAAGACTTATAGTGGGGTGCAATTAACTTTCATGGATTTCCACTGAGAAGGAATAGGGAAGAAGGGAAAAATCTTGAAAGAAAGAGATCTTCAAACTGAAAAGTTTTTACACTTTCTGAGAATATAATTTTACTTCTCTGATCATCTAAACTTCAAGTATTTTCCCCTCAGTAAATTTAATTAAACTGAAAAGAGATTGGGGGGCTGGAAATCACAGGGGAAGGAAATGAATGAGAAATGGAATACTGTTGAGAGGTTGAGGGACACTAGGAATATTTTTAAAGTGCAAAGTGAAATTTTGTACACTTTGCAAAGGTCTGGAGATCACTCTCACCTTTTTTTGTTGTAGTCCCCATTCAGGAATAGGCTGTATGCAAAACCAACTGAATGTGTTCAATTTTTCTTGCCAAATGGAAAGAGAAGAATAAAAAGTAACGTGAATTCAGACACAAATTGTTCCATTCAATCCAAAGCATTTCAGCTTGCACAGTTTGCAAGGCGGGCAGGGGAGATGCAGTTGTGTATTCACAGACTTTAAGACAGTTGCTCTCACCCACTATCTGCACAATTATAGCTGCATGTGGACCTTGAGGTTCATAAGGCTTGAAAACAATGTAGGCAAGGCTTTCATGTTAAGGTTTATCACATGGCTGCACCACAGAGATGTGCAAGTACTTGAATCCCATAGGGGAGGAACTATGAAAACTGCGGAGGTTGATGTCATCAGGCTACTCCAGGCCACATATATACAATCTGTTCAGCTTGGGTCCATCTCAGAAAAGATTAATGGGACCTCCAAGAGGATTATTACCCCTGCCCTAAAGCATGATGTTTTCAGTAAGTAGTCCATAATATCCAGAGGATTAAAATGGATTTATGACCCAGATTCAAGTTTATGTCCTTCCTGCTGACATTTCTGTCCCTTGGGATAGTCCTCAGAACATAAAATTTCAATTTTTCATGTTGTGTACTATCAAGTGAAACAGTCACTCTAATGAGTCTTTAAGTATTCCCTGCGAACTGGTAAGAGTTCCAAAGGGGATCTGCAAAGTTACCATCCAAGAAAGTAACTTGCCTTTAGACTGATGCAGTCAAGTATGAAGCTATTCTTCTCCTCTTCAGATTTGAATAAAATTCTTGAAGCTTTCAGGTGAATGCCTTCTCTTCAAATACTGAAATTTCTTAAGTTCTTCTCTTAGTAGTATTCTCTTAGTAGTTTTCTCAGTATTTAGTCATGTTAAAAGTTAACAGTGTAGACTGAAGTCTATGAAAACAGAATTTGTAGCTCTCATAAGCTGATCATCTCTTAGTTTTTCCACTTTTTTTTCAAGAGTATGCACATAAATCCTGGTTTATCATCTATATACAATATTATATTCATATATATTATAATCAGATATATGATATATATGCTGCATGATAATTTTATATATGTATACATATAAAGTTAGTT
>JAVJGJ010000014.1:13241698-13254753 GCA_035590215.1 Microhierax caerulescens | reverse complement strand
TTTATATATGTATACATATAAAGTTAGTTAATAATATTTGTAAATGTGTATTGAATTCACCAGACAGGTTTTGGATGTCCAAATTTTAGCAAGTCTACTGTTTACACAGAATTTTTCTCTGACTCTTGATGAATACCTAGTAAACATCGTTGTTAGCAATCTCTAAAATCATGACCTAGCAGTTTGATACTTTCATCCTATTTATTTCAGGTGATACTTCTAGCAAAATTTCTTGAAAAGGCACCAAAATCTCATACACTGTACACACACACACTTTGATAAAATGACCACTGCTGGTACACGAAAGGTGGAAAAGGATGTATCATAAAGTCAAAGCAGAAGCTAAAACACACAGTATTACCTTTACAGGAACGTTAAGGGTTTAACCAAGATTTCTGAACAACAGCAACTGAGTCACTTCCCAAACTGTCTTTTTTTCAGAGCCAAGTCCTTGCAATTGGTATATATCCCCAGCCTCTTGTCAGCCTCTCCTCCACGCCGACTCTAGGGGATTTTCATGGGTTTACTTAGTTTCTGCACAACCTACAATCCTGCATGTGAGTTTCTAGTAAAATACAATGACAAACAATACTAGTGAAATGTAAATACGCTGTCTACTGCTAGCAAAATGAATTTGGCTTACAAATATACAATAAAAAATAAAAGGAAAAAAATGTATCTTCTTAAATGAGTTTCTATAAATTAAAGGAAACTTTATATATGAAGAATCAAAAATTTCCCAATGAATACCAAGCTAAATATATTTTGAATGACAGAGTGTAAAAGGTTTGCTACTTGAAAAGCTCTTTTGAAGTAGTTTTCATGTAGCTCATCTGTAAAAATGTTCTCTTTCCAGGAAGGCTTGTAGCCCTCTTTTTTCCTTTTCCTCAAAGGGCTTCCAAGCTAGAGTTTGGAGTATTGCTGAAGAATTGCTCTCAGGTTTCTGCCAAGAAGATGCAAATGAGACTTCAAGGCCCCCTATTGCTAGGTTCTGCATACACATGTAGTAAAGATTTAAACTACAAGGCCTTGACCCTGCAAATACTTACACAGCTGCTGTTTAACTTCGTGAATTTTAATACATTCTTTGAATTAGCTAGTAAAATTGGGCAGGTGTGTAACATTGTGCAATTTAGGCCTTGTTTACACCATTCAGTGAAGCAAAAAGGAGTATGTAGACAAAGATATGCAACTTGACAAGCTGCTATTATCTAATTTAGTTACTAAGCCGCTACGCTGATACTAAATTCTTGGAACAGAGATTGTGTTTTTATCTTGTGTCTTTGAGTTTGTAACAGGAATTATTAATTCAAAGAAACCACATATACAAAAAACCTTTATATTTTCTGTGAAAAGAAAGATTTTTGAATCATATTACGTCTTGGCCTAAGGCTTCTCAAATATAACATTTTGTTCTCTTGTCAAACAATATACAATCCACACCAATTTAAAGTATGTTTCCCATTTAAAGGGTATACCTATAGATGCATATAATGAACAGATTTGTTTTACGACAGACAATTAAAAATAGCAAATAAAACTCATACTGTGAAGATTAGATTGTTTAGAAGTCAAAGAATGGTGAAGATTGGCAATCTAATAATTAGGAAACTAGACATCATTGCAATGTAACATCGTGTAACTATCCACACCATTTATTCCACACCTTATTTTATCTCTCTGGAGCACGAAGGCCTCTAAAATATTCTTTTTATCCTTACAGTCAAATCTGTACTTGACTTAGTGTGATTAGGTGTTTTCACATGGCAAACAGCTCCTAGCAAGACTTTTTAGCTTCAGCAAAGAAAATGATAACATGATCATCATTGTTTATGCTGTTGCTAATGCTTGCTTCGTTGGTTTGACCTATTTTTCCAGATGGGGTGACTGCTGAAGGAAAAGCTGAACTAGGGTATTAGACAGTTTGCCTTCACTTCAGTGATCTGGACATTCTCATAAGAGATAGAAGCTTATATTCCATATTTCCTTCAACTAAAGAAGGTCTAAAATCCTTACCTTCTGCACTGTTGCATTCTATTCACCACAAAGTTATCAGGAAAAAGATAGTCTGTTGCTCTTCTGGCAGATGTCTCCAAAATAGTGACCCTGGTCTCCCCATGCAAACATGTTTTTTAAAGAATAACAGTAGTTGTTTACCTTCTGGAAAGCAATCAAGCTTTGAACTCTTGAGAGGGCTTAAAAGCATGTCCATAGACCTAAAAGTTTGTTCACTCTGAGGATAGAGAATGGAACAGAGAGACCATTCCCCTCTCCCATGCTTAGAGCTTCCAAAACAGCTTTCTGTAATGAGCTCAGTATGGGGATGCATCAGATTGTCCTTATGAGGCAGCTAACTCTTTTCTTACCCTACAAAAGAAGCTATGTGCCTGTCTCCAAGGAGATTACACTTTAAAGGTAGAGTGCATTTAATCTTCTTTACTCTGTCGTTTGCAAGCATTTACATATCATATAATATTTATTGCTGGATTGTAACTAGACAACTATGCAAATATTCACAGAAAAACTTGCTGAATTTCAGTGTTTACATTAACTAAAAAACTTTTCAGGAAAAAGGTTTCTCCCTGTAGTGGAACATCTATTTATTTTAAAATACCAGTATAGGAATTTTTCAAAACTATTTCATTTAAGCTGAATCAAAATATCTCACTTGATCTGATACTGCCTTTTAAAGAATAAATGATTAGTTTAGACATAAACTATGTCCACTCTAGCCTATATACAATAAATAGATTTCCAAGTAGAAAGTTTCAGAGATCTGTTTTGATACAGTTAAGTTTCTGACCTATAGAATATTCTGATTTGTATTAAATAATATTTTTTTGATGAAAAATGTTCCATGTTTTGTATAACTCTATTTCTAAGGATTTTATTCTTTAGATTTTCCTGCTATATGGACTATAAAGTTGTTTGTTTTCTGCAGGGAAGAAAGACCAAAATATATTTATGTCTTCAAACCAAAAGAAAATTGTTATAGATCTTGTTATTTGTAACTGTTATATGATCTTAATAGATCATATTTTTTTTTTTTCCTTCAGGTACTTTAAAGTAACTTTCAATTGACATATTCTGGCATGCTGTTGAGAAGATTTTTTTTTTTAAGCAGTAAGAATTCCATATTAATACATTATAATTTAATATTTTCCCATATTTTTACTTTTTACTCTTATTTTATATTAATACAACAGTATACCATTTACTAATAAAAATGTATATAAAATAAATTACATCAATTCATACACGTGCACTTTAAGGCTCCTGAAAACTACCAGGATAACATAAATCAGCTTACCTTAGGTGACAATCAAGTACTTATTATTTATATCATGTGAAACACCCTAGGTTTATATTATTTAGGCAAAAATCTTCCCTGAAGTAAGGAAAAATTACTCCCTTCAAAAACTTATTCTGTGCTGAGCATCATAAAAATGGTAGCTGCCCATACATGTGTGTTAGCTACCTATTTTGAAAGGAATTTACCTGATGGTACTGAAATAGATCAAACATTTAAGTGACATATCTTCAGGATCTGTATGCTTCAGTTTACGTGTGTAAATGTATGCATGTTGAAGAGAAATGCAAGAAATCATGTGAAAAAAAAATTGTGAATAGGCTTCTGGTTTTCCCAGGAGTGGGACCTGAATCAGTACGGCAGTGATATTTTATTTCCACATAGTCAAGCAGCAGCTAGTTTGAAAATATACACTGCAGTTGTCTGAGAGCTAATGAAAAACAGCAAGCTTTTCCTTTGTTTTATAATACTTGGAGATTTATTAATGTTTCTTGGAGAGATACCGCAATACAAAAAGAGTTTGGTTACAAAAAACTTGTGTTGAATAAATAACTTCAGTCCGAAATACATTTTTTTGAAAATAACAAAAGGCATTTTTTTTCCAAGGTAGAATTATCTTAATAGTTGAGGATTTCTCTTAGCATGCAGGAGGATGAGATTTAAATCCTTGTTCCTTTGACTTTGTTGTCAGATTTGAACCTGGAGATTTAATGTGCTATGTGGTGCTCATTCCTCCTGTGTGAAAAGCTGTTTTCTTACTAGTAAACAAATTTTGAGTGGTTTTTCCTTTTTTTTTTTCTTTTCATTTGAGTTCTTGTTAGGGACCAGCAAGACCTTGAATACAGACCTCCTGGGACCTATAAGAATCCCAACCATTGCTAGTATGTATTAGCTAGTTGGAGATAGAAAATTCTAATCTAGTTCTGATTCTAAAAAATCCAAAACTTCTTGTTTTCTTGCCACAAACAAATGCAAACAGCTTCAAAATCCCTGAAGTTTTACAGAAAATATAATTTTTATTTTCTGACCTCCCTTACTGGTGATCAGCTGCTAAAAATGAGTAAGTGCAAGCTCTTTTTATTTGACTTTCCTGGTATGTAATGATTGAGAAGACTTAGAATGGTGACTTGTCATTTGTCCGTTCTCCTACTGGGTGTCAAGTCATATCATTATACTTTACCACTGCCATATATTACCATGCAGGTTAATTCTACATTCAGGAAATGGAGAAGTAATGATGGACAATTATGAATTATCCATAATTATGGATAATATAAGTAATGATGGATAATTATGAATTATGAAAATAAGAATGAAAGGCATACATATTTAACACGAGGCTGAAAAAAATGAGAATAAGACAAATAAAAGGTGTAAGGACTGCAGGCAGGATGTTTCTGGACACAGGATGAATTTCAAGAAGAGGACGTAGAACAAAATAACATACACAGAGGTCGAACAAACTTTAAAGTAGGTTGGCAACAAAGAGGAATGCAACACTGGAAGCCTTAGTTAATATGAAATTCTTATGCTAGGTTTTGTGCATCTCATAGCAAGGATCATACTCTCCCCAGAAGGCTTGTAGTGATAATGGACAAAACGCTCAAATTCCAAGAAGTAGAATTAAGGTGCAGAGAAATCAAGCCCTGAGCATGCAATCACTTTTCTGAGTCAGAATGAAGATGAGGAGGACATGAAGGTGCCCAGCCCTTCTTGAGGAGAGATATAGGTCAACTTGAGGTATTCTTTCAGATCATTGCCCTGAACAGTGGAAAGAGCTCAACAAAAGGGATGATATACAGTGTTCTCTTACCATCCTGTTCCCCTAGACTCCTTAAATTTCCCCAAATCTCATTAGTCTAGAACTCCCTACTTTTAATTACACACAGTACTTCTCCTGACCTCATAACAAAGTTCCTCTCAGCTGTGTCCTCCACGCTTCTTGTGCTTTACCTGTGACTCTTAATTTAGCTAAAAGTCCCCAATTTTCCAATGAAAAGCTGCCTCTATTTACTTACACCAACTTAATCCTCACTCAATCCTTTAAACCTTCTCCCTCCCAAGGGGTTTAGCATTTGATTCACAAGCCCTCTGGTCCAGCCCTCATTTCCACATAACAGTAGTATTGGCAGTTCTCCCAAAACTGTGGCTATGTTGCGTACTGCACCCCTTCAGCTACCAGGACCTCTTTCTGCTCCCTCTTAACTGACTGCTGGAGCCAGGCAAGTCCTGACTCTTTTGGCAGCAAAAGTGGCCTGGTTCTTGCATTTTCTGTGGATTTAAAAATCCAGGATGCTGAAGATGGTTATAAAAATCTACCTAAACAAGAGATTGAGGAAGGTATTGGTCACTATCTGTCGTGCTTTAACCCTGGCTGGTAACACAGCTGATTGCTCACTCCCCTCTCACCCAGAGGTATGGGGAAATGAATCAGAAAGGAATGTAAAACTCAAGGGTTCAGATAAGAACAATTTAACAATTGAAATAAAATAATAATAACAGTTATAATGAAAAAGAGGGAGAAGGAAAGGAAGGGAGAAAAGAAAACAAGTGATGCACAATACAATTGCTCACTATCCGCTGACAGATGCCCAGCCAGTCCCCGAGCAGTGATCCCAGGCCCAGGCCCTGGGCAGCCCCTCTCTGGTTTTTAGACCCAGCATGACATCCAATGGTATGGAACGCCCCTTGGGCTACTTCGGGTCAGCTGTCCTGGCTGTGCCCCCTCCCAGTTTCCTGTGCCCTCTCGCTGGCTGGGCTGAGAAACTCAGTCCTTGACTTTGTACAAACATCACCCAGCAACAACCAAAACCATCAGCGTGCAATCAACATTGCTCTCACACCAAATCCAAACCACAGCACTACACCAGCTATTAAGAAGAAAAGTAACTCTGCCCCAGCTAAACCCAGGACATTATCTTTCAAAAACACTGATTCTCTAGAAAGGCAACAAAATGCCTGAACCCTATACCATGGTGAAAAGCCTGAAGTTTGATCTGCAATTGCTTCTCTTGCAAAAGGCCCAGAGCTGAGGAGACCTGACTTTGTTCTAAGCTGATTGTACATTCATGGTAGTAAAAGAGAAATATGAATTGCAATACATTGTTCAGAAAGGCACGCTATCTGCAGGATTAATCCCCTCAGCAGTAGTCTCACCTCACATTGATTCTCCTCCTCCTCCTCCCCTTCTCTGTGTAAAAACTGAAACCACTGCGCTTTCCTTCATTAAAAACAAGCAAAAACCAACAGTTCTGTGCAAAATTGAGCTGCTTGGCTGGCAACAAAAATACCCTGGATAAAACTAGGCTGATCAGCCACCTAGGTGAACATTCAGATACAAAAGCATGCACCCTGCTGATGTTGACGCCTAAAGAGAAAGTAAAACCCACAAAAGCCTTCACCCAAAAATCTAGAGTGAGGGATGTCCAGGAAGGGAAGGTCATTCTGTTGGCATCTGGTGGAGTGAAGGAGAAAGATATACAAAGGACAGATGAGCAAACTAAGACATGTGTCCTTTGCACATGAAGAGATGTAACAGCTGAGAGGTAGCTGGGTGTAAAAGAGCTTGCTTTCCAGCAAAGGTAAAGATTAGTAACACAGAACTGTACCAGGCAGCTCTGAATGTGCCTGTGGTGAGTCTTCATGCAACTGATGGCTTTTCCTCCCAGAACTGAAGCACAAAGGATAAAGGCTGGAAAAGAGAGTAAGAAGGCAAGGGACCATATGCAACCTTCATGAGAGAGAGAAGAAACTTCAGATTCTGTGTGAGCTAGAGGCTGTGGTTAGTTTGCAACACTGCACTGGCTCTGCTGAGAACTGGAAACTGCAAGTAGAGCTACCAAACTTACCTTGATCAGCTTGTGAGGTACCAATGTGGTGCAAGGTACAGCTTGTGAAACTAAATAGCAAAGCAAGAAGTGACATTAGGTCTATGTAGCATAAAGCATAAGGTTTTCTTTAGAGAAGACACTTCAAAATAGCACATTATGCTTCAAGAATAGGTCATCACTATCATGTTCATCTGTGTCATAAGAATTTTCTTTACTGCCTTAATTCAAATATTGCTTTTTGAACTACCATATCATATTTTTAGTGTGACAAATTAGCTCCCAGAATACTGGGAAGTTTAGTATAACTCTCCCAAGAGTTTCTGGAGTCATATCCTCAAATTTGGATTGACGTGTTGCTGCAAATCAAGACCTGGCAGAAAGGTTGCAGTGGGAAAGCTAGGAATATGGAATAAGAGTCTGTGGTGTAAACAGAAAATAAGCCAAGATCTCTTGTGCCCCAGTCTTACTTTAACTGCAAGACTCCCAGGTGCCTCATATTTAGCAGATGTGGGTACTCCTGTTTAAGTCATATCTTCAATAGCCCTTTGTTCTTTAACTTAGAATGTCATCTTTGCTGGCTTAGATGTGAGACAATTAAAATAGAGGGAGAGAGAGTATCAGCAGTGAAACTGACCTGCACAAGATTTAAAATAAAGAATTGAAAAAATAAATTTTTTGGTTTGTGTAATTTCTTACACTTACATTTAGCATTTAGCACATTTAGCAGGCAGCTAGCTAATACAATATATGTTAAATTTAGCACTTGATGAAATTTTAGCTCATAAACATCTACACTATTATATGTTTGTATCTCTGTATTACATTACTTAAGCGGGATTGGGTCACAACAGGGAAAAGGGGAAAATACATTAGAGTTTGAAAAGGCTAAAAGTCCATTAATTCCAGTGAGACAAATACCTTTTTATGCAGCCAGATCCATAAAGCATGTTGCCATAAATGGGGAAAATTTGACAAAAGTAGCACAGAGCCTTAATTACATTTTTTGAGTGGCTCCATGCTACAGCACACAAAGAACACTGACCACTTTTCATTTTTAATGAAAACTAGCCATGTTTTCTGCCAGGGTCAGAGAGCTCGCTATGTATAATTAACTCATCATTCCTGTGATGCTGATTTTTCAGCCATGAAATGTTTTTGGGCCATGTTGCTCCATCATACCTACAAAAAAAGAGCAAAGAAAAAAGGTGTAAGAGCAACATTAAGCAATATTTCAATTCTCTTAATCCTAAAAAAAAAAAAGAAATCATGCTAGTCTTCTCCCTTGCTGTAAGTGAGAACAATTTACAAGCAGTCCTCTTGCAACAACTGATATTAAAGAGCAGTCCCAAAGGTAGGGAAATGATAGTTTTGCCTGCCAAACGTATTTAATTCAAAACAACTTGAGCTCAGCTAACTTCTCTGAGCTGATGGCAGTATTTCACTGAAATTCACCTAGATTTTTTTGCAGGTCTGGCATCTTGAAAAATGAGGGGACCCTGGGCCAAGGGCAGACATGCCTGAGAACTCCTGCAGTTGAAATATCACCCACAAAAAATTCACTTGTCCCAAAATGAAATCCAGTGTGTATATCATTTTGTGTGTGGGAATGTATTTATTCACATCATTTTGAAATAAAATAAACAAAAATAAACTGCTGCTGGAACAGTCTGAAATTATTGATTCATTTGCCTCTGAAATACTGAAAAATTGTTTTCTTCCAGTTTAAAAACATGAAAAATGACAATTCAAAACAAACAAAAATATTGCATTACAGATCTCAGAATGAGAATTTTGGACAATTATTTCAAAAACAAAATATTAAAATGAAGTATATTTACAAAATTTGAAACCCCTTTGTTCTCATAAATGTACTAGTAATTTATATCTCTGGGATATAAATAATTTTTATTATTATTAATGGGATATTATTAATTTCTGGGACCAAACTGAATTAACTAAAAAACATGTCTAGCTCTGTGGATTGGGCACAAGGAGATTCCACAGAAGCTTGAGTCTATTCATTTATTTAAAAAAAATAACTAGTATTGTAAAGGTCTTGTAATTAAAAAAATATCTCTTGGCTGTTTTTTTTTTTTACATTTTTCCCGTCTGTCCCACTGAACTTTCTCAGATGGTAGTCCCTTTTTAGGGAACCTAGAGATTAATTCTTTGCTCCATATTATTTTTCTGTTACTCTTGGTAGCAATGGTCTAGATCCATATAAGCAGATTACACTTTTCTTTCTTTTTTAAGGATTGTAAAAAAAACCCAAACCAACCAACCAACCAACAAACCATGCTCACATGGCAATTGTCACCCAGAGCTCACATCTTCTGTAGATACGTAATACAAAGCATGTTACCACTATGTTCAGTCCTATGAGGAACCCAATAGCTGATCCTAATGAAGCAAGGACTAATGCTACCCAATATACAGATTTTCTCTGAAGAGCTCTAATGTGGCAAAGCATCAGTTCCCACTCTGCCAAAACTGAGCTCACGATTATAATCTTTCTTACATGTAGATTTACCTTCAATGGTAAAAATTCTTGCGAATCTGATGCAGAGCCAACAAATCTGTTTTATCCATGATTTCTGCCCTGGCAAAGGATCACTAAACCACAGAAATTTAACTACTGGTATACTCTCCCTTCTTCCACTGACACCAAAGGAAGAGTGTTTAAGAATAATTATAGTAGCCTTTGCATTAGTGCCTCTGTCTTCAGTCAGTCTGAACTATTTTCACCACTATAATTTAAAACATTGAAACAATATATTTATTTGGCTTTGCAGTGCTGCAGCACTATCTAGATTCCATATCAGTGCATGGGGCAAAAAGTCATTAAGGAAAGGATTAATTCTGAGAAATGGCAAATTGAATTATTGATTAGTTTTCCTGATACTTTACCTGATCCTAGAAAAAAAAAAAAAAAGGAAAAAAAGGGAAAAGATTGTCTGTTCTTGGAAAGCTTTCAAACACAAAGAATTCCCTTTCCATTACATAAAGGAGATATTATATAAATAGCCTTTAAGAAGTACTTGATTTTATCATGTGTAATTATCTTAGATGGTGTGTCAGACTTAGTCCCGAGGAACTAGCCGTTTTTGATGCTGTGATGTATAATGTAGCCCTCCAAAATGAACCTTTAAAGAAAATAAAAAACTTTGTTCTATTATGCATTATTTATTTTTTTTCACAACACCTGAAATGAATGCAAAAGAGGCCCTTATCTATTTAGTTCTTATTGAGATTCAGATTCCCTTGCCACAAGATTTGTTGAAGAATATACTCCTTTGCAGGAGAATTATGCTCCAACAGAATCTGAAGTAAAAAGTAAATATAATGTAATACCTCGGTATGAAAGGGAAGCTATTGACCAAAATTATTCATTTTCATAGTTCACTTGCTATGTCTCTATCTAACTTTTAATCTCAGTGATGTCAACAGGGGACTGCAGTCTGTCAGAGAAACCCCCCTCTAAATCTCTTGTAAGAACATATGTCCCGCTTGGAACTGCACAGAGCTTTCTTTGCTTGTGAATTGCCATAAGTGATACAAGCTGCAGAGAGGTGATAGTGCAGACAACAACAGAAAAATTAATGAAATACCTTGAAAAAGGAAACTCATACAGCATGAAAATTGTTTTCCCAGCTGAGTATTTAGCAGAAAATTCTACAGGAAGTGTTCTCAGCCCTGGGTAAAGTAATAATGCAAAGACGACACACTGAGGAAGCTCCACAGCAGTCCACAGCAGGGCTTAGAGGGTAGAAGGAGAAGGTTCCTCAACATGGTTCTCTGCTTAGTACTGCACACTGCTTTTCTTCTTGAATGTCTGATGAACTCATGAATATTCCACGAGAGATTAAATTTTAAAACAAGAAACCCCACACAAGACTGTTCTTAAGGATAAGCCTAAAATGTTTAAAAGAATAAATTGATTAGTCTAAGCTAGTCATCCAACCTAGTCAAAGCTGTCCATAATACAGGAGTGAAGGCTACCAGAATGGATTCATCCTACGAAGAAATAGTTCCTAACAAAAACAGAACCGGTGATGTCTGTCTCTTCTCATCAGCTGTAGATGGACCCTAGAAAATAGTTTATACTACAAGTCTGCCTTACTATTTTAAATACTTTAAGTCAGGTGATACTAAACTTGTTATAAGGGTAGATACTAGATTACTTTTGGAGAATAAAAGCCCTTTTGGTTCAATATAATACAAATGAATTTATTTAACCTGATCTGTTTCTAAACCAATCAACCTCAGCACAAAACTAATGTGTAGACAAAACCAGACAGACAGAGCTGTGCCTGTAACTTATGTTGGCCAGAAGAATTTTACCTCCGTGAAGTATATTTCTGGGAGTGCTAGATAGAGTCTGAGACGTAAGAATACTTATTACTGTACAGAAAATGTGTGACAAGTGCAGCTGACTGGAAAACCACTTGCTTTATTTTTGTTTTCTAGGAAATTCAGACACTTTCTTGTTCTGCTGCAGAATATACTTAGAGGTAAGCAACTATGTGGTGTTAAAGAAGTGTGAGTATGAGGGGATGTTGTGGTTTAAGCCCAGCTGGCAACTAAGCCCACCACAGCCATTCACTCACTCCCCCCCGACAGTGGGATGGGGGAGAGAATCAGAATAAAAGTGAGAAAATTTGTGGGTTCAGTTAAAGACAGTTTATTAGGTAAAGCAAAAGCCACAAGCATGAACAAAGCAAACCAAGGAATTCATTCACCACTTCCCGTGGGCAGGCAGGTGCTCAGCCATCCCCAGGGCAGCCGGGCTCTGTCACGCTAACAGTGACTTTGGAACACAAACACAGTAACTGCGAACATACCCCTTCTTCTCCTTCCCCCAGCTTTTTATTGCTGAGCATGACACCATACAGTGTGGGATATCCCTTGGGTCAGTGGGGGGCAGCTGTCCTGGCTGTGTCCCCTCCCAGCTCCCTGTGCCACCCCAGCCCACTCACTGGTGGGATGGGGTGAGGGGCACCAAAGGCCTTGGCTATGTGTGAGCACTGCTCAGCAATAACAAAAACATCCCTGTGTTATTAACACTGTTTGGATCACAGATCTAAACATAACCTCATACTAGCTACTGTGAAGAAAATTATCTCTATTCCAGCCATGTCCAGCACAGGGAAATAACTTGCATCGCTCCCCATGACTGTGGGATGCAGTCATACCTCCAAAGCTGAATGCCTGAGTCCTAAATACTGAAAACTTGAGGACTGTTTTCTCAAATTACTGTACCTTCATCGGTCTTTCTGTCATTTCCACAGGGTCAGAGCTAAGATCTGGGTAGAGCTGCAAGTCCTGGGGCTTCCATCTCTGTCTTCTGCAATGGGTCCCTGTCCTGAAAATCATCCTTCTGAGTCTGCACTGCCAGTCAGTGTGCATCACACTGGCAGTTTTCTGGTCCACACTTCGAGGGAAAGCCTGCAGGCAGGCTGACTCAAAACCAGGAATCTGACATTTCCAGGTTCCATGACAGGAACTGGGTTTATTGACAGAATTGTGTTTGTTCTCCCAGACATAACAGGTACAATGCCAGGTAGAGCCAGCAATGCTGAGAATGCAGGCAGCGTGCTTAGCATTAGCACATTAAGAGTCCCAGAGCTGCTGCACTAGCAGTAACGTGCCAGGAATCCGGACAGAGTTATGTGGGACTTTACTGTGCTTTTGGTTAAGGTTTGCTCACTTAAAGCTCAAGAGGTTTTCAGTGAAATATTTTATACTCAACCAGTTCACATTTTGTAGAAAATATCTCTACAGGTCTTATAGTGTATGATCTACTCCTATTGCTGTCTCAGCATTAGCTGGTGAACAGACAGAGAGGTGAAAACATCTCCTATGGGCAGATACGGCTTTTAAAAAAATATTATTTATTTGTGACATTTAGAGTTATG
>JAVJGJ010000014.1:13201778-13241598 GCA_035590215.1 Microhierax caerulescens | reverse complement strand
GGCAGATACGGCTTTTAAAAAAATATTATGTATGTGTGACATTTAGAGTTATGGTATACTTGACTACGACCTTAGACGTTGCATTACCAACCCCAATGACTAATGCTTCCTGCATGCCAGTGCTGTTACTTTGAAAGGAAGTAAACCCCATCTTTTTTTGTTGAATACATAGCTTACTGTCTGCCCTTGAAGTCAGCACCACCACCATAAAACACATATACCCAAATGAATGTGCTTACACAGTACAGACAAGAATAGCATTTGTATCTCTTAATTCAGTGTGATTTTTTGTTTCTGATGTTGGAAAGCCTTTCCAAATACGGTATCTGCAGAATGAGTGCTTTCGCCTGGTCTGAATTTTGGTTTTTTTTAAGCACAGTTTAAAGTTGCACAGTCTGACATTTATGAGCTGTTCACATCACATTCCATTTTTAATTGCTTATGTTGCCAACTTTTCAGGCTTCTGTGCTTTTTGCTATTTATGACTTCAGGGACTCTTCTAATCCTTATTCTCCTCCATTATCATCAGCAAAAGGCAGTTGCAGAACTTCACTGATCATCCCACAGAAAAGGCAGAACTCTTTGTAGCACAGGGAGGTTTATTAGCCAGTTTTTAAACAGATGCATGAATCAGAGATGGAATGCATGTACAAAGTTTCTTCTGATATTTTGGTACCTCTGTTTACATCCTGGTCAAAGTCTGAAAGGATAATGTTGTACTAAGAAACTGAGTACAATTTGAAGGTAGTTTCTTTACAAACACATCTTCATGGATAGGGATGCCCTTCACAGCTAATAAGGGTAGCTTTGCAGTTTACTACCTTATTTTCTAAACCTTAAATTTATAATTAAATCCATCACAGCTTGTCACATTACTTAGCAACTCTAACACTCTCTGTACACGCTCTCAGTCCATGGTAAGTGAGTGGTCATTCAAGTTAGGCAAGCACACAATGAAAAAGGATGAAGGTAAAATTGCATTACTACACACTGGTCATAGTGCATATGTGGACAGGTACTTGCAAACTGGTGTATGATAAATTGCTAAGGTGTAGTAATCTGACAATGTGTTTGGAGTCCCCAAAGCTGAACACTCTTCAGTACTGCTGGATTATGCTTGAGGCTTTTCAGGCTCCTTAGCCTAATGTGCACTTTAACAGTATGATGCTGGATCAGCTCTTACTGCCCTTTTAAAACAACGCCTACAATCTACAGGGTTAAGCTCCACTGGTAATAGAAAAGGGAAATTTATCTTATTAATATAATTCATTTGGGAATATGAATGCTATTTGTAGCACAGAATGTTTTGGTTTTCTAAGTTTCTAATGGTAAAGAGATTGACTTGTATGATTTTCGTTAATCTCTTATTGGAAGCATAGGGATTGAGCACCATGTTGAAGGCATAAAGTAATTTAAAAACTAATCAGAATGGTTAAAAATCCAAATACAATTCAGGAATTTCTATGTCTAAATGGTAAAATGAATGAATGTAGTACATTCACCCCTTATCTACCCTGATTTGGTATAATGAGGATATAGAGACATGGGTTTTCTGGCAGGAGCAATAGCCAACTGAAATGACTGGGTTTAAATTGCTGAGAATAGTCCCTGTCTTATTTGGAAAAACAGACCACTGTTGACCATCACTATTCTTGTAGAGCATGACATAATATGTCATAAAATAAATGAATACAAAATACTGGAAGTCCAAAAATTTTATATAGCTCTGTGGATTTGATTCAGACATTAGCATTTCCTGGGCCAGAGTTTAATCATCTCTGGATAATGAAATTCTTGTAAAAAGTTTGAGGGATTGTATAGTCTTGTTTTACTTCTAACCCGCCCCCAAGCAGAATGCTAGTCGTTCCTTAGGACACTACAAAAAGAGTTTTCTCCTCATCTAATCAATTGTATAAGCAGACAGACCTTCATTTTAAATTTTAATTTGAAAATGCTCCAAATTTTCTTATAACAATATCCACTTGGATATTTCCTTTGTGAAATAATACATTTCAGGATCGCTATTCCTCTCTATCCAGACTTTTTATATAGATGTGTATTTTCTTTTTCTTCTGTTCACCATCGGGTGTTTAAGAAATCCAGGTACACTATAAAGATCTTAGGACTTATACAGGCAAGAATGTTCATAAGACCAGATTCAACTGTCATAAAACATTATCCTAAAACAAATCAGAAAATCTAGATTTCAATAGCTATATGAGACACACATATTTATTAAAATACATAACACATGATTATAATATTAAAAGACATAATACAGAGAGAACTGTTCTTGTTTTTACCACATTTGTAACAATGTAAATCCATTGACCTAAGATTCAAAATGAGAGAAGGCAGATGAAATAAAATAAAATTTTTACACTCAAAAAGTATCCAAATGCCCCAAAGTTACTTAGAATTCTACATTCCTTTTACTCTCAGTACTCTTATGTACCCCAGTATTCAGCAACGTAAGATTTATTTTTTTTTAATTAAACATAGATTCTTTAATCAGTGGGACACCATAATTTTTTTTTTATCTTGGTCTACTCTGCTCCTCATGACCATGCACACCAAGAGGTTCATTCTTTACTATCCCTCAGTCACTACAGAGGATGCCCCTTATGAGTGACTCAAATTGCTTTTGAACCACACAGCTCCCAGCTTGATTAGTTCTGCAAAGAAGTTCAGTTCCCATAAAAAAGAATTCAGTGTGTTTCCTTTTTTCCTTTCTGTGCAAAAATATTCAGAGTCCAAACCTTCAATCACAATGGATTTAACCACTTCTTTTACCTTTTCCAAAAATTTACATGTAGAGCATGAGTTCAGTGTACACTGAAAAATTACTCTTCAAGGTAGATCTGAAACACCGCACGCCTCTTTCCTTCTGGCTGTCCCCCTTAACATTTCTGCCACAGCGCATTGTACATTTGCAAGTAGTTATGTATCCTCTTTTAAAAATACTGTCCTCTTCAATAGGAAACTTGATCTCTGTGCCACTTGGACACAGTGTCTTAATGCTATTCATGATAAATTATTAAACAGGCTGATACTTTGCCTGAGTATTAAGAGAGGTAAAAGTTACAAGGAAGGGAAGATGGAAGTCTGAAATAATAAGCCTTATGAAGAGCTTGACAGAGCCCAACTGTAACCCAGAACTGTGATTTCCAAGAGAAGAAAAAGAAGAAAAGGAGAGAAGAAGGAAAGGAAGGAAAATATAGGTAAGGGGAAGCATTATAAAAGCTTTAAACTAAGCTTAAGTCAAGATACCACTGCTGAGGATATAATACAAGGTCAGTCCTCATTATGACCAGAGTTGTTAATGTGAATTTTCCTTCCTTCTTCCCAATTTCTACCAGAAAGTACAGGAAAGGGAGGTATTTTCCTCACTTGAGCTAAAACTATTATTTATTATCATATTTATAAAGCAATTACAGCAATGGGAAAGCAAGCACATTATATTTTTCATAATAAAACCCAAATACAATATGTTTACAGCATGTATATGAAGAAGACATTTGCAGACAACAGACTGATAAAGCAGATTCTTGTCTCAGTAAACAAACATAACAACCCCCCCAAAAACCCCAGCTTATTATTTATACAAGAAAGAAGAGCTAGATCAAAAAATGTTATCCTCAATGCCAGCAGCTGGATTGCAGTCTCAGCCCTTCTAGGAGTGGTGTATTAGGAACTGGTAATCTTGCCACATTTATAGTCATGCAGAAATTCTAGACTTACTGGGGTGCACCACTACCACCTACTACAACATTTTCTTGCAAAAACCTCTAGAAATACTGGTGGTATTTTGAAGTAAAAGTTTTCTGGTTGAAAAATGTCATTTCATTGAATGCAGTATTTTTTTAAATATTTGGTCTTGATAAATATATCTGGTTTAAAAAAGTATGTTAAAACGTCTTGTTTAAGTGTTTTTGAAAATGAAAAAAAAAAATCTTAGTTGCAAAATGCCGCAATAATGCATAATCCATTTAAAAAAATATCAGGGAATTTTAAAAATAATTAAATATTTTGGTAACACCTCAACTAGAATCTTCTTTCAATTACCAACTGGCAAATATATAAGCATTTTTACGTATTTTCTTGAGAAACATAAAAAGACAAAGACATAAAGACAGAGACAGAGGCAGAGGCAATGGCAGAGGGAGAGAGAGAGAGAACTGAGAGGAAAAATGTTGCATAGTGAAAATTTTTCCAAAGCAGTAAAATCACTTCCCTTTCTGGACAGCTCTTTAAGTGATGATTGCCTCTATGCCCCAAACATAAGGGCATTCATTGATCTTGGAGGCAACATACCTGGATTGAATTGTTGAGCAGAAATGCTCCCAAAGCTAAAAAGGAAGACAACATCACTTACAAAATCCACTTAATATTCATTCCATGTTTGTCCCTGAAAATGAAACAGAGCTGGGATCAGTTTGGTGGGTGGATGCAGCAGACTGAAGGATGGAGGCTGCCCACGAGCATGACTTAGTATGGAAACCACTGCTGGGAATCTGATGAGGGCAGCAAACACGCAGCCACACGGCTCCTCACGTTTATCCTGAATACATTTCCGTGCACCATAATGACAGTGAAGAATTTGTCTGACTTGTATCATCTGCAAGCAGAAATGAAAACTTTGTCCCAAAGCTCAGGCTGCTAGGGAATTCCAGCCTACCAAGACTGTCTGTTGGGTTTTAGGATTTTAATGGGACTATAAAGACTGTTGTATCAACAGCCTAAAAATCTAGATGTACGTGAGTATGTGTGTAAGGATGGAAAGAATTAGGGTCTCGTTTCTCATTGTAAACAGGTAAATCTCAGAGTATCTTCCCATGGGAAATATTTGTTAAGTGCACGGCTTCTGAGGTAATTGCATCCAATTGTAAGAGCATTCCAGCTGCACTTCAGAAATACTCTGTGACAAAGACAATTTATGTGAAGAACAGCAATTTCTAATAGTGACAGAGAAGTCACAGTCCTCCTCACTTAGCTCTGTGCTGATTTTAACCAGTTATCTTGATTGTGCCCAGGACTTATGTTCAGGTTGTCACTCCCAGGACTTCTCAGTCAGAGACAGTCTGACCTCTCTCTTTGAACCTCTAGCTATGTTATTGGCATAGGTAAATGTGTGGTGCCCTTGGAGGGCAGGTTTTAGGAAAGCAGAGTATTCAAAACAACACATAATCAAAAAGAATTCCCAATGAATCACTTCAGAATAAACAGAAGAAAGCTGCATAAAAAGTCCACGTGAAAATAAAACTCACATGAACAGATTTAATCACATAGACTAACTTAAGGAAAATCAAATTAAGTGCCTTTCTTCAGAGGCTACTCCCCTCCAGGTGCTTTTGTACTACTTCAATAGAGGGAGGTCAACACCTCCTGAGGGAGAGAGCCTGCTGAAGGCAGAGCCTAGCTCTCACTCTCTCCATGCCAAAGATGAAGAACCCAGCAACCAATCTGTCCTAGTAACATTGAATTAATAGAGAATGAGCTATCTACATTTTTTCATTAAGGATAAAGGGTGCTGAGAGGTGACAGTCTCCTAGTTTGGACCCCTATGTTAGATACTAAAAATTAAGCAGAATGAATGAATATTCAAAACAAGGACCAACTCCAGCACAACCACTAACTTCTGCAAAAAAGAAACACTTGATCACATTCATTAAACTGCTTACTCAGGCCTACATCCTCAAAACAATTTAAATGCAACCCAGGGTCATAAAGAATGATAGATGACAGTCACTTTTGGTCTTGCTTACCTTTATGAACATCTGGATTACTGCCAGTTATTTCAGCAAATACACTTCACAACAATGCCATGAAATATGAGGACCTTTCTTAATGTTAAATAGTCATTGCCAGGACAGGCCTGGGCTCTGATGCTTTTGCCTTACCCTGTGGCATAAAGCAGCTCTAAAGGTGGTATCAAAAAAAAAACAGCATAAAAGTATTTACCTAGCTGGTGGGCAGTCTTTCTGTGAACCCTGATGGAAAAGTTTCTAACCCATCTGTCTTACATCCCAGAAAATGTAAACCAGCCTGCTGTGGTGGGTCTGCAGTCCATTGGGCAGAGCCAAAGCTATTTAACCCAAAGCTATTTCCAACAGGCGATGCCGAGGACAAACTTGTCTCTGAAACTCCACCCCTTTATACTTGATTTTTATAGCCTTTAGGCTTAACTGCAATTCAGATAGCTAGGCGTCTGTTAAGGCGCCATCTGGTTAAGCCCTTTGTCTAAAGAGCATATTGATTTGTTTTAAAGGAAGTTGACGCCCTGTCACATTCACAGACATCTATATGTCTGTGACATACAGACATCTATATGTACAAGTGACAGCTTGTACAAGAGGGCAGAGAATAAAACTCAGCCCACCTGTAAGCTCAAAAGGAGTCAAATCTACATCTTTCATTTTCTAGGATGGTTAGATCATTAATCACAAGATTGCAGTCTTTTGAGGTCAAGGTGTTCCTATATTGAGTAAACCATTAACTGTTTTGCATATGGTTTATGGAAATCTTTACGAACACATTAACGATGCTATGCTTTTTTCTGGTGAAGGCTAGTACATAATCTTAAGTTTGCTTATTTAAATCAAGTAAGTTTCTCAAGATTCATGTTTTTCTGTGTTATAAAATAGCCTTATAATTTATTCGTAAATTACCTTGTAGTGTCTGAAGTGAAAGGTATGTCAGAACAAATGCAAAGTATATGGCTTCCCAATTGTTCCAGATACATATGTCTTTAACAGGTTTATAATGTTTCTGTAGAATGTCTGGTTGTACCTAAATTGGGAAAATCTAAATTATGTATATAAAATTTTGCTCTCTTTTTTGATTTTGTTTTTCTTTCTCATTTTCTTTTTCTCTTTTCTATGGACAGTCTATGAGGCATGTAAAAACTGGTGAATACTTTATCATTTTCTAGGAGGCAAAAGTTTTTTTAAACGTAGGAAATGCAGTTTCACTCAGTTTAATCTAAAACAAAGAAAACTCATCATCTTTGTAAAGTTTATTTCCCAGGGAAAAATTAGTGACTTGGGATTCCTGCAAAAAAAATGTTTTGGGTATTTCTTTTTGTGTATTCAGGTCTGCTAAGTGTGGAATAGCCAGCCCTCAATATATTTGGCAGTAGCTTGCAATTGAAAGCAGGATTGTCCAGACAATGTTGAATTGTCAGGGATTGGAGAAGAAGAAATTAACCATTAATCTAGCTACAAAAGGATTTATATTAATTAAATATCTGGGCTAATAAATAGAACATGAAGGCCAAACAGATAAAATTGAAATAAACATGTTTTGGAGAAATGGATAAACAAAGCTTATCTGTTATGGCAAGGAATACTACTGAAAAAGGAATGGGATTTGACAGTTTTGAAAATTCCCCAAAGCCTTTAGCTTCAGAAGGAAATAAACATTGCTAGGGAGGAAATTACCTGAGGAATACAAGAAATCAGCAGAGCATATCACTACCATGCAAAGCTTCATTCCTGACATCTAAGAGTAAAATCCCTTTGCAGACCCTGATGTGCAGAACTCACCAGGGCATTCATCAAATTTGTCCTTAATGCACAGAAGGTAGCACTAAATTTTCTAACAAAGAGGTCAGCCAGACCTAAAATGTTCTTGGTGACCCACGAACATGTTAAAGAGCTTGAACTCTGGTTAAAGTGCCAAACATTATTTTTTTTTCCCCCTAGTAAGAGTGTCTGAGGAGTGGGGATATTTGTATTCCTTAGCAGGATGTGTTTGTTTACCTGAAGGAACTCAATAACCAGCCAGGACCTTCCAGAGCTAAACGGTTTGATGGCAAATCAGCATTTCAATCGTTCTACAACCCACTTTCATCCAGTGCAGGCCGCGGGAGACCCCACTGCGAGCCGTCGGTCTCAAAGCCTGTTTACACCCCCGCCTGCCTCGGTGCAGGGCTCCCCGGGGGTGTAGCTGAGCCCCGCTGCGGCGGACCAGGCGGGGAGCGAACACCCGCCGGGCCAGCGGGCAGGGGCAGCGAGGGGCGCTCCGGAGGCTTCTGTCACCTGTGCGCTCATACAGGGGCCGTGGTGGCGACAATCTCTAGCAACTGTCCCGACCGTTTGCTAGGCGTGCTTCTTCCCTTTCTTTCCTTCCCTTTCCTATCGCTCTTATCTTATGAAAAAAACCAAACCCTTTGTTTCAATAAACTTTCCTGACTGGCGGCATTTGACCACGTTTGGATCTCCATCTCGCCCCGGGTGTAACATTGAGGCTCCCGGGCGCGGGCCGGCGCGGGCCGGCACGTTACATTGGCGGCAGGTGCCGGGAGCGCGGGCGCCGCGTCGCGCCCGTTCCGAGTGGCGGAGCCGCCTGTCTGGGGCGGCCGCTCCTGTCTGGAACAGCCGAGTGGCCGCCCTGAGGCGGCCGCCCCGAAGTGCGAGCGCAGAATTTTACTTGCGCTGACTCAAGTCAAAGGGATGTGTAAGAGGGGGGAGTTTCTTGACGAGTTGCTTCCCTGAGGCGCCCAGCCCGCCTCTCGATAAGGGTGACAAAATGGCGGCCACTGAGGGCAGGGGTGTGTTGTACAACTCCGTGGAGAAACAGCAGGCTTGCCCCTCTGTGCCAGGCGCAGAAATATTGGTATAATTTGCACAGTGTGACCAACCGAATCAAAGCCTTACAAAATGATGCAAGGCTTTGGTCTGGAAAAGGAAAAGCCATTATTTGTGCTGTACTGGGTTGCCAGCCTAGGCACTGCTGCAGAAGCCAGAGAACAACAGTGCACAGTGGTATCCCTAATCATAAAATTTTTAAAAGACATGGTCCAGTCCTTGCAAGGGCAAGTAGAGAACTTGCAGGGCCAGCTAAAAGAGAAAAGAACCCAGGGAAATTATTTAAAATCTGCTCTAAAGGTGTTGCAGATTATCTTAAGATTTTAGTGAATCTTTCTATTTTTTGTGTTTATGTAACAGTTATAAGAGCATTTTGATTTTAAGGAGTTAACCTCCATGTTAGAATTATGTTAGCACTTATTAACCAATGACTGATGAATTGCTGTACTGCTCGTTATCCAAGACTGTTACTTGAAGTCCCTGTGCCATAGACCGTAATACCCTTAGTCTTTACTCTCTAGACTATAACCAAAGCACCCAGGTTCTGTTGTTATAGGATGAGTTACTGGACAGCTTGGCAAGGCCAATATCCAGCCATCCAACTTGGCAGCAAAACTAACTTTTAAGGTGTGCTGAAGTGAGCTACCTTCATTATAATACTAAAAATCACGCCCGCAGGTCAAGAAGAGCCTTGCCCAGGTAAAGACCCTTCCCCTGCGCAAGCGTAGTAACAGAAAAGGATGACACAGCAAATATTACAATTATATGCAAATGTCTAACCAGTCATTGTAATTAGGAGTGTATGACCTTGTAATTTTGCGCATAAATTTAATGTTAAAATCTACACAGGTGTGCTTGATTTGTGGAGATGCCACCAAGCACCCAGCGCTGCAATAAAGGAGTGCCTGCTGCTTAATACTGCATTGGTGTTAAGAGGTTTGATTCCAATTTCGGTGACAAAGGAGCAACTCCTTGCAGGCAAGGACAGTTCTCCAGTCCCTGAAAATATGTGGAATCTCACAATAACGAATTAGAGGAAGCAAAATCAAAATTGAACAAACTGGGTGACCCCACCTGTTCTCTGTGACCTTTAATCAAGACTGAGTTGAAATATGAAGATGATGAGGGTGAATTTCCTCAAATTACTACTAAAGAAGTTCCATATTCTGCTAGTGAATTAGCTACACTGAAAAAAGGATTTGACTGTACAGAGATGGAATGTATTTGGGGAGTGTCATTATGTGGAGGGATCAGATCTTGTTAAGTGAAAAGGAAGCCAAGGGTTATTGGGGGCCAGGAGTGTTCCCAACCACTGGCAGCTATCATGCACCCTGGTCCTTCACCCAAAGAGCAGCTTATTGGGCTGGGGGTCTTTGCCCTTTGGAAAGGGGGGATCTCCTTGGTATTATGGGGATGGTCAACCAGCTAGTAGAAAATGTACAGAAGGCAGCATGTCTGCAAATGTTGTATGAACATGAACTTAGACCTAAACAGGTATCCCCAATGATGTTACTGGTTGACCCAGAACGAAGAGTCCTCTCATAAGGCACCTCCCCAACTCCTTAAAAGTGATTGGTATTCAGTTGCAGGGGAAAATACAATATCCCAGGGTGAAAGGGCTATTGCTGCATTAGAAGGGATGGTGACCTCTAATTGCAAACCCCAGGAAAAGAAAATGTGGACTTGGGGAGCAGTTGCTCAAGAATTAATAAATTAAAGATGAAAATTTGGCCCTGTTACTGCTCCATCCACCAAAATGGACCTAAAAGGTTTAAAGCTCACAGAACTGAAACCTTCCCCACACCCAACCCAACAATAAAAGGATGTCTCATGTAGCATCAACGAGTGGGAGAGAGGACACAGCTATAAGGGTGTGTGGACCATGTGGTGGAAGGGTATTCCCCGAGATCTTATGAACAGGTTGCCAACTGGCAAACTGGAGAAGTTGGTGTTGGAATGGCCTGAAAATCCACCAGTAAAGAATGAGAGCCCAATTCCTAGTGCCCCCTTATGAAAGCCAACCGTGTCCCCTAGGCTGAAGGGAAACTAATGCCTTTGCCGCCTTGTAGTGAGCAGGGGAGCAAAGGGAGGGTCCATATTAGGTCACTGGAAATCACCAAGGTGATTATTAATTACTTGTTTTGTGGAACCTGAGTTGGTACCAATAATGTTCCTGGTAGATACCGGAGCCCAAATTTCGGCTATTAAAACTGAAGAGGAGGCACAAAGCGGCATGACTTTGGCTAAGCAGCAAATGTTTGTTGCAGATGCTTTTGATAATGTTCAAGTGCAAACATTGGCTACTGTCGGTTTGCGATTACCTGGGGAGAATACAGCCACTCTGGTAACAATGGTTGTGGGGCCATTCCCACTTAACCTTTTAGGACTCAATGTTCTGAAATGTAAGGTGTGGATTGATAAGGTGTGGATTGATGATAAGGGCAGGAATTGGACATTTGGCACCCTGTCTATATATACATGGCAGTTAAACACTGCACCTTTGCTCCCTCCCTCACGACTGACTAATGTCAAACCCTACCCGTTACCCTTAGGGGCACAGGAAGGGGTAACCCCAGTACTGGAGGAGTTAAAGGAACAGGGAATTGTAGTGCCAGCCCACTGATCTTTTAACTCCATGGTATGGCCTGTTTGTAAACCAAACGGAAAATGGAGACTAACTGTAGACTATTGAAGGCTTAATGCTAACTCAGGCCCATTAACAGCTGTTGTGCCAAACACTGCTGAGCTTATAGCATCTATCCAGGAACAAGGTGATCCATTATGGCAACTATGGAAGTCAAATAGCTGGTTTTTATGGTCCCTTTGCAACTCGAGGACCAAGATCACTTTGTGTTTACTTGGGAAGGACCCACTGAACCTATTGGGTTCTATTCTCGCAGATTTAAGGATGCTGAGAAATGGTACTCCACCTGGGAGAAGGGTTTGTTTGTGGTCAGCTTAGCCCTGCAAGAGGCCAAATGCACCACACATAAACAACCAGTAGTGCTCAGAGGTCCTTTTAAGGTGATAAACCCACAGGGGTTTGACGGGGACACCACCCTCTGACAGGGTAACACAACAAGCCTCAGGGCAGAAATGGTATGGTGGTTTAAATTGGGCTAAAGGGAAGGGGGTATGGTTGGGACAAAGCACCTGTGAATGGATGTTATCACCAGATTACAATTTTAAAACCACAGAGTATAAATCTCATAATTGTTCAGGGTATAAGGGCAAGTGGAATCAGACCCATGTTGTTATCCAATGGCACTTGGATATGATGTTCATATAATAATCAAAAATCTATCAGTATTGTGGCAAAAGGTAAAGGGTTTAATATGGCCATTTTTACTTGTCAGTGAGGTAATAACTACTGCAGAGAAGTATGTAGCATGAGCGTTTTGTTGGGCTTGGTGATACCCAAGTGGAATCAGAACATATTTTCAAGAATTCTGGTCCAACAGCAACCAAACAGGAAGTCCCTTAGTATCCAGTGTTCCTGGAATCTAAACGCAGGGGCATGGAGATGTAGTTAGAACTCTGCCAAAGGTGTGTTATAGGTGGACCACTGGTAAACAAGGACACTTTATATTATGATGCCCTGGGTAATGACAAAAAATGGACCGATCCTTTCCTTGAAGGAGCCTGGGCCCTACAAGGCCATTACTGGGTTTATGGGCGGTATGCCTATGAAAAATTACCCCCTAACTGGTCAGGAATGTTATATAGGATATATTTAGCCCTTGTTTTATCCCTTAACTGAAATTCAAGGAAATATATTATGAATCAGAGTATATGATGACCTAATAAGAGAAAAACGATTGATACCTCCCTCGCTGGTGGGAGCACTCTGAATTGGGGATGAGTGACCACCATAATGAATTATACAGCTACAGCATTTTTGACCAGCCTCTGGGAAACGTAATTATCTGGTTAGTGGTGCTCAAGAAACTATCTCTAATTTAAATTGCATCATACGGTTGCAAGCCATCCTAGAAATTATCACCAATAATAGTGCCCGTGCCCTTGATCTATTGGCAGATCAGGCCATGCAAATGTGAGCAGCAGTATTCCAACACTGAATGGTTCTTGATTGCTAGCCAAAGAACGGGGTGTCTGTGGTAAAATAAATGATGCTAATTGTTGTTTGAAAATTTACAGTAATGGTCAAGTTGTGGAACATATCACTTCAGGAATAGAAAAAGTGTCCCATACCCCTGTCCAGAGCTGGGAGAGTTGGGAATTTGATCCCTTCTCTTGGCTTCCAGGTACCCCATGGGTCAAATGCATGTTTTCTACATGTGATGTGGTATTGCATTGGTTTTGTTCCTCCCATGTTTCATTCCATGTTTTATACAGTTGATCCAACATACTGTCTCAAGTATGCAATATAAGCCTGAAATCCCAGTTGTAAACATTCTATAAACGATGCTCTTTTCCACACTTCACTATTTTATCTACCTTTCCACCACCATTTATGAAGAAGTGACTGTTTTTGAGATACAGGGTGGTGTGGGAGACCATGTTCTGAGCTGACTGTCTCAAAGCTTGTTTACATCCCTGCTGAATTTGGTGCAAGGCTACCTGGCGGTTTAACTGAACTCAGCAGTTGTGGACCAGACAAGGAACAAACAGCCACCTGAACCCGGACATTGGCCAGGGCCAAGGAACAGCCTCATTGTTTTGGGGGACATGTCCAAATATGAATGACCACCTCAACCTGCCGAGGCATGTGCAGTACATGACAAAGGACCACGCGGCCACCGCATGCACCCCTCGGAACTGGTGTGCTGAGATGGGGAACCTGCGTGGACATGTGGCACATGCAGTTGTCTGGGGAACAGTCTCCCTGAATACCCTATAAAAGATGGCACAATCGAGCAGCGAGGGGTGCAATCCGGAGACCCCTACCACTGACAGACAAGGAAACTATGGACCAATGGGATGCCACTGGATCCATGGTTGTGACTGTCTCTTGCAACTCTGCCCCAACTGTTTTATAGGTTTCCTTCTTTCCTATCCTTCCGTACCTTTCCTATCACTCTTTTCTTATGAACACTTTGTTTCAATAAACTTTCCTGATTGGCAGCATTTGACCTCATTTACATCTTCATGTCACTCCAGGTGTAACATCAAATTTCCCTGGCTCAGGCTGCCCTGGACTGGAACACAGGTAGTGTGATACGAGCTTACAAAAAGACTGTGCCTTGACTTCTGGGGAACTAAGATCAGCCAGAGAAGTAAAGGAGTTCACCCACCTATCAGCTCAGTCACCTGTGAATTATAAACAAGAGGCCAGCAGCGGCCAGTGATAAACAACAGCTCCTACAGTCTAATAAATTGGTTAAAGAGGATGCTAGAGGATGCTGTGTACTGGGTGTACTGTGCATGCTGCTACATATCCTTAAACTTGCATGGGAAGGAGGTTCCTCCACAGGAGTGCAAGGCAGAGCAGGCAGAAGGGCAAGCCTGTGTCCTTGGAGAGATCCAGCCAAGCTAATACCGAGCTGTGATCCAGCTCTGTCTCTCGGCAAGGCTAAATAACATCAGTGCTCTACTGGTGTGCTTTTACTGCTTCTAGTTCTGCAGCCAGTTTTCTCTGAGCTGTGCTCTACTGCCTGCAGTACTTAGGCCGAAAGATTAAATATATAGTGTCTGGTGAAATAAAGAAGCAAAAGACAGGTTTAAGTGAAAGTGGTCAGTGGAGAAGTTCTTGGCCCAGTGCCTGCCCCAAGGCAGCCCTGCGGTTTTGTACAACCTTGGAATATATTTGCTTTGGTTTTCCTACCAGTGTTTGGTTCTACAATTTCACACATTTAATTATGGGTGGACATAGCCTCACCTTTAGCTGTGTACAACTACTTCAGCTCTTCCTTCTTATATTGAATAGCTAACCCAATTACCTACTTCACAAGGTATTTAAAACATATATCAACTTACCCTGACCTGATGTCTCTACGATTCCATAGATCTTTAAAATCTTTAAGGTTTGTGGCAGAAGGTTTTAGTAATGTTAGTAATCGGTGCTCCATGTTATAAGCCACTGCCCATCTGTCTAGCTAAGGACTCTTTTTAGAGTACCACGCTCAGCTGTGTTCCTTGTGAGGACTTGTGTGCCTGTTAAACCTTTCAAAGCAAAGGGTTGGCTCTGCAAAGAAGATGCCAGGTCTCAGCAGAGTTGCTATAGCAATTACACCTTATTACACAATCATGTAAGGTACACAGCATGTGTGTGTGAGCATCTGCCACCCCACTGTAAAATTATAAATAAATTACATGGAAGGACATAGGGAGTAACATCCTAAATACTTTATAGCCCCACCATTTATTGCCTCATCTATAATGCAAAGGAAATTAGTGGTCAGAGCCTGGATGTGCCAGATCTTACTAGGAATGGAAGCAATTCAGAAAGGAAAAGTTAGAACAATATAATGAAGCAAGCCATTCATTCCTATGAGTAAAACGCAGTACAAGTAATAATGCTACAGTTTGGACTGTGTAGATGAGACATTGTCAGAAGGAAATAAAGATTTCCCAGTACGTCTTGCCTGGACAATAAGAACTGTCTCATGGAGCAGCAGAGACACCTTCCCCATACAGTGTTAGATATATCCAGTCAAAACACAGAACTTTTCTTCCAGAGGCAATTTGATTTGGTTCCACTTCAGTGTCCAAAAATTGTCAGTTTCCCATGAAATTTAGACAGAAACATTTTCAACCATTCAAAATAATGTTCTTCAAGAGAGTCAGAATTTGTTCTGGTTTTGTCTTGTGAAACATATATTGTGATTTCTGGGAAAATGAAGGAGAAAAAGGTGATTTGACACTGTATCCCACAATATTCTTGTTTCCAAGTTGTTCTTTTGCAGTCTGAATGCATGGACAACCAAAAGGGTTAAAATATCATTACGTAATCATGTTTAGAGGGTGGTGATTAATAGGACATTCTCTGTCTGGAGCCCAGTAACTAGTGTAGTACCACAGGGCTCTGTCCTGGGACTGTCTCATTTAATATCATTGTCAGGGACCAGAAGAAGTTCACAGAGTGCATTCTTATCAAGTCTGAAGATGATACCGCTCTGGGGGGACTAAGAGATGGGCTGCAGGTTCCAGTGCCATTGAAAGGCTGGAGGCATGACCCAACAGGAACCTAAGGAAATTCAATAAGGACAAATTCAAAACTCCTCACCTGGGAAGGACAAGCCCCTGCAACAGCACAGTCTGGGCACTGCCTGCCTGGGAAGCAGGTGTGCTGGAAAGTCCTTGGGGGTCCTGCTGGGCACCAGAGCTGAGAGGTTATCAGTAACCTGGGCTGTATGAACAGGGCAGAGCCAGGAGATACAGGGAAGGGAATATTCTCCTCTGCTACTCAGCACTTCCTAGATCATAAACACAGTGCCTAGTTCAGGGCTCCACACTACAAGGAAGACATTGGTAAACTGGAAATAGTTCAGTGGAGGCCACCAAAGTGGTGGGGGCTACACCAGTTGTCCTGTGAGAAGAGGCTTGGAGAGCTAGACTTGTTCAGCCTGGAGCAGAGACAGTTTGGGGGGGACGACACCCAAAAGCAGCCTCCAGTGACCAAAGGGAAGTTATTGAGGAGATGTAGCTGTAGCTGAGCCCTTCAAAGCACAGCACTGAGGGGCAATTGTCAATGGGTAGAAATAGAAAGAATAAAGGTTCCACTTTGTTTTTGTTTTTGAAACATTTATTGCCTTTTAATGTCAACTCATATTTCAGCAAAATCATCAAATTCCCAAAGGAAATTTTGATGCTGATACAACAGCAATCCTGGATTGAAGATAGTCCTCTAGGAAATTTTCAAGTGGTTCCCGCAGGAATTATTTCATCAGGAAAAGGGACCTTAGTTTGCTGTTTTTATTAACATAGATTGGAAGTGATCACTGCAAGAGAAAGCTACTAATCTTAAAGACACAGGAGATAAATGGGGGAGAGAGTAGTCTGACAGGGGAGATCAACACATTGAAGATTTAACTTGTCTTTGCATAACTTGACTGCCTGGTAGAGGCATTACTTCTGGCAACATGACTCAGAACTGGTAGCTTCAGAAACTGTTATGAGTTTTTTGGACCACATCTGTTAGTTTTTTTTAAAATCTGTAGGAAAACATAAAGAGGAAAGTCACACTCCCGTGGCTGGAACTTTTTATTTCTTTTCTTCATGTATCCAGAGGCAGGAATAACAAGAGTTTGAGATCTCCCTGTTTCCTGCTTCATTTACAGTAATAGGGGACCCACAAAACAGCTGCATTCAAAAAGTGGAAAATAAGGTTTATTTTCAGTGATCTGATGAAAGCAGCTTTGTGACAGAATATTAAAGTTTTCTTTCTGAAGCAGTTCAGCAGTGCTTCAGGAAGGCTGACTGGAACAGCCCGTCTCTTAGTCCTTCTCCACTTCTATTCTTCAGAGCACAGCCTCCTCTGCAATGTCTTTCTGGTTCCTGTTGGAGTTGACTGGTGAGGAAAGCATTTCTGTACCTGTATGAAGCAAGTTAGATAAGTCACATTCAAAATATTATTCAAATAGTCTGTTCAAAGAAACTAATTTAGAGACCTACATTAAAACATTTAAGCTTCTCAGTCAAAGCAGAGAGGCTGGTTTCTAAACACTGGTCTGTCTACCTGCTGGAGTAACTTTCCTTCTTTGAGAGTCTCCCCTACAATCACTATAGAGGAATAGTTACTTCCACATTTTTAGAGGGCTATTTAGGTCACGTATCCTGGATGGTCATTTTAAGATGAGATGAATCACCCTCTGGAGATAGATAACCTATAGAAAGGACAAATACCAATGATTTAAGTACCTTGGGAGAGTCCTTGTGCATTTTGGCTTTATTGATGTAGTTAAACATATAAATGAAAAATACCTTTTAGATTATATTTGTTTAGCTAATCCAGGTACATGACTAGTGGTTTTGGCAGTACACAGGTGGTAATCATTTATGAGTCTGTAATAGTAGGAGATAAATACAAGCAAGAGCACAGCATCTGACAGACCTGTACAAATACACTGGTCACTTTACTCCAGAAGTGTCCGACTTGTCTTTGTGCCTTAATCAATAAAGTCCTCAAATGATTAAACAAGTTGATTCGTTCATTGTTTTTAGAACACCTCCTTGCTCATAACATATCAAAGTCATGTAGAACTTGTGTGTGGTATTATAACATCCACTAGCATTTTCTTTCCTGCAGGAAAAGCTACCTGGTGCCTAATAGAATCTTACATTCAGTAATAGATTATGTGACATTACCAGTGATTTTGAGAGTTTTTTTTATGCACACCTGTTTTTTTCTTCCAGTTCATGTGTAGTTGGCGTTGAATGTATGCATGCCTTAGTTCTTCATTATTGGGTAGTATTTTAAAGAATTACTGTGGTGGGATGACCCTGGCCAGCACCCTTCCTTGCTCATTTCCCCATCAGCAGGATGGTAAAGAAAATTGGAAGAGCAAAAACTAAAAACTCATGGGTCAAGATAAAGACAGGTTTAGAAGTGAAGCAAAGCTGTGCACACAAGCAAAGCAAAAAGAGGATTTTGGTTTTACATTTCTCATTGGCATGTAGATGTCCAGCCACTTCTTGGAAAGCAGGGTCTCAGCACACTTAGCAGTTGCTTGGGAAGATAAGCACCATAACCACAAACATTTCTGCTTCCTCCTCCTGTACCTTGGCTTTTACTGTTGAGTAGGATGTCAAAGGGATGACCATATTCCTTTGGTTAATTCCAGTCAGCTATCCTGACTGTGTCCCCTCCCAACTTAGTTCACCAGCAGCCTACTCAATGCACAAGGAGAATAAGAAAAAGAAAACCTCACTACTGTGCCAGCACTGTTCAGACTCAGTATAATGACCCAAGCAATTTTTTCTAGAGAAAAATTATTCAATGCAAAGGTAACACAAGCACAAAGTAAATGGGTAAGAGGGATGAAATGGGTGGGACAATGCAGCAGTGTAGAAGCTTAAGTAATACTACAATGATTTATGTCTGATGCAGCTGTCTAAGCAGGTTAGGCTGGAGAAATCTGAATTAACAGTCAGTTTTTCCAAGGTGTTGAGCATCTTACAAAATTTGTCTGGTATATGGTATAAATTCTGGAATTATGTTATGAAAAATAAGGAATTCTGAAACTTTTGAATTCTAAAGGAATAAGTATTTCTTCAACTTTTTAGAGCTGTAACCATGATGATCCAGTGATATAAACATGCTAGGTTTGTAATAAAAGA
Source organism: Microhierax caerulescens (assembly GCA_035590215.1). Lineage (NCBI taxonomy): Eukaryota > Metazoa > Chordata > Aves > Falconiformes > Falconidae > Microhierax > Microhierax caerulescens. Next base: position 13,222,771 of record JAVJGJ010000014.1, on the reverse strand, counting down.
GGTATCTTTTATGAGACTATTGACATAGCTAGGTAAAACAGACAAGCTTTCAAATACATAAATTTCCCATCCTTCTTTGGTGTAGCCAGATACTTGTCAATTTTTTCAACTTTTTCAGGCATAAAAGGGAATTGAAAAATAACTTAAACAACAAGGTATCTTAGAATTAAATAATGGCCATAAATATTTGCCACAGGGACTCGGAAGCACCACTTCTACTGCTTGCTAATCTATCATACTACCAAAGTCTATCAGAAGTTGCCAATCCCTTCCTTTTCTTACCATGTTCTAGTGAATATTTATATGTAAATCCCACTGCTACCACATTTTCCTTTGATGAATTTCTCTTAAACCTTTTTTTTTTTTTTTTTTTATAAAGTAGCTTAGATGGAGTCTGCAGTCAGTATACTGAGTAAATCCCATTCCTTGGATTCTGTCTCTGTAACACACACAGTATAAAAAAACCTTAAGTGCCTAATTTAGGGGTTTGAAGTACACCCTAGGGACCACTTGCCTGAAGTATGTTTTAAATGCTTACATTTCTTGTTAGATCCAGGACTAATACTTGGGGTTAAGAAAACCTCTAAGGAACAGGATGTCTGAAACTTAAGCTTTGGAATGCTAAGCCTTAATTCCCACTGCGAATCTAACCTCAAGAGATCAGGTGATTATTTGAACCCAGATCTTCCAAGCTGTTATTTAGAAGGCCTATTCTCAGCACAAAGCATGTGTGAGTTTAGAATACAATAAATTTATTTCCATGAATTAAACCAGGAATTTAAGAGGATTACTGGAACTCTAGGCATAATACATAGTACCTGAGCAGTTTCATGGTCTTCCTGCAAGACACTATGGGGACATGATAACCAATTTCAGCAGTCATGATATAACTGCAAAAAGGTAATGTCTTCAAAAAGCTCTTTTTTCCAAGATAGAAGAAGTTGCATACTTAGAAAAGAAATCAAACCCAGTAGAAATAACTCTGACCTCATGAATGCAGAGAATGAAGAAACTTGAATTTTGAGTCTTTAAAAGCAGGAAGAGCTCTAGGGAACCCATCCTCTTCTGTCTTCCACAAGCAATTGACCTGTGGCAAGATAGTTCTCAAGGACAGTGATTCTCAAGACCAAGGCTTGAAAGAGTGTTCAGGGTTTCTCAGAGCTGACTGATGAAGCCAGTTCAAGCTACAATCATCAGGAAAGATGCCTACCTTTTGATAATTTTACAAGTATATTTAATCTTTCTCTTTCTGTTATCTCTGTATTTCTTTCCATTGCTCTTCCAAGGGGGTCAGTTTGTCTGCATTTCTGCTTGTAGGGCAAATTAAGTGAACTTTTGAAATACAAATTATCAAGATGCTACATTCTACACAAGCCTTGTCCAGAAGCTCAGCTTCACAATGAAATTAGCACAGCAGTATGGTAAGGAAACTTCATATTGCTGGGGTAACTGTCTTTGTGTATGCTTCAGGTGTAATGCAAAGAGGCAAGGTTACAAGACTTCTTTTGCTATGGGCTGAGAGAAATTATGTTTTCTTCCATTTGTCATAGGTTGAATGTCCAGACATAGGTAGCTATAATGGCAGAGCAAATATATAGTTATTAAACTATGATCGCTAGATGACAGGTCTGTACCTTGCTTATTAGGAATTCCCCTGCATTGATTTCAATGGAAACTGCTAAGCAATTACCTTTTATGTACCACCCACTTTCCTGGACAGTACAGAAGGTGTCATTCCTTAAGGACAGTGGAGTCTTTTACAAAGGAGCAATTTTGATTATTTTTATTATTTCTTGTTTTGCCTCAGCATCTGGGTAGAAAAAGAAGCTTCATGTTTTCTATTCCAAGATTGGCATAAAGACCTTAGTGCTACCCAGTTTATACACTTTTTATATGCTTTGTATACTGCCACCCGTTCTGTTCTGAAGTCCTTCCTGGTTTTCATCTTTTTTTTTTCCCACACCCTGCCCCCACATCTCTATTTCAATTTAATCATACAAAAAACTCCACTATTTCATAAACAAGAACAGACTCCAGCTGTCACAGGCATTCAAAGCATGACCATCATTTTTCACAGATCCTAAAATCCTTCCCTTAAGATCCTTGTTAAATCCACTCTTGGGAAAAACGTTAATCATATAGTGATTTTTATTTTTTTTTCCTTTTGAAGTACAGATTGGTGTTTACATATAATCCATATATGGCAGTGTAGAAGGACTTTTTCCCCCCTCTCTTTAAGATGGCTTCCATGGCAATGTGGTTGAAGTGTCTAAAATGCTACATCTTTTGTCACACGTCATTATAGGCATGTCTCTTTTAATCTGTTTTAATCACTCATGAAGAATAGTACCTGAATTCTGAGCAGTGGTCTAGGAGATAATAATCTGAATTCTAAGAATTTGTGTCTACAGCTATGGCAGTTCCACGTAGTTACTGCAATGAGGTATATGTAGAGGCACTGAATAATACATTACACTCTGTAAAGTCAGAAGGAATAGTGATTAAAGAAACACTGAAAGGTCTTTATGAAAGGGGACATTGTTTCTTTGTTATGACCATGGACCATGCCTAGTATTTTATATAAACATGGAGAAATTTACAACAAAACAAATAATGCTATTTCTACCCTATCCTAGATATATTTTTGTTATTGCTGTTATTTGATAGGATCACAGGTTTTTCTGTTTACCATATGAGATCAGAATCGTGCTTCTTTACAGAAATTTTCCAAATTATGTGTGTGAAAAATTCAAATATGATTTTGACCAAAATCAAGGCCAAAACTTTTCCTTTAAGCAACCCAGAGTAAACCCTGCTTCTATATGTTAATTATTTAATGTACTGAAACACAGTCAGAAATAAAACCTCTAATTGTGTTCATTTCCCTGAATGACTATTCACCTTTATGTTGTACAATGAAACTACTTAACAAATTGTAAATATTTCATTTCAGTGAAGGAGGCTAAATTAAATATAATTTTTCTGGCTTAGAAAATGAGTAAGAAATATATACAGATACATTTTTCTGCAGGTTGAATCTTCTTATTAAATCAAATTAAATATTCTTATTAAATCTTCCAGGACAAATAAAAAAAGAAAAATTTTGCTGTATGTGACTTTTCAGGACGGAACTTAAGTCAAAGGAAGAAATTCTCATTTATTTTAATAGGGCCAAGCTCTTACCCACATATTTCCCACTGGTTCTATAAAATACTATAGTTTTATTGCTAGTGTCTCTCTCTCTCACAACCTCATCTTCTACAGCCTCCATACCATGTTCATTTACTACTTTTTCATGTAATACAGTCAGTACTTTTAAAAGACTTCTTTGAGTGATAGGTCAGTGATCTGCATTAGTAAATCTCCTCGTTTGTAGAGTTTGACCTTGCAAAATATTATGCATTTTCTGAGATGTGGTGAGTCCCCAGAGCTCGCTGGGAAATGATAAAATATACAGTCATTATCAGGAAATTGTTAAAAATGAACATACAGACTGAAAGCATAGTTCTTCTGTTGTAGACTTAGTGAAAATTTATCTTGTATGGCTAGTTGATGATATCAAGATAAACTAAGATGTTTTAAATCTGTTAAGTACCACTGTGATAGTCTAGTCTGAATTAACATAGAGTTAATCTATATCTTTCGTAGATTTATGTTTTTACTTTGGTGGATCAGTTCTCTTCCTTATATTCCCATTCTCAAGTAAAGCTGAATTTTCCATTTACCCATTTCAGCATAACAGCACAAGTGTTAACTAGCTCTTATTTGAAAAATGCTTTAAAGATGAAAACTTTGGCGTACATGATTTCAACGTGAAACCTGTTACTACTGAAATAGAGACTTGATTTTTTAAAATCTTTCTAGCCTTAAAGCAACAGTGGTTTCCAGGAAGTACAGCTTTAAACTCCACTTGGCACTCTGTTTTGAAAATCACTCATCTTTAGAAAGTTCACAGCGATGCCCACTCACCTTGTTATTTTCAAGGAAATAGAAGTGACTCTTCACATTCCTAAAGAGTTCCAGTATTTTGCTGGGTCAGATTATTTTGAGGATAAGATTACTTGACCAAAGATTTACTTGACCTCTTCTTTGAGTTTGAGTTCACCACTAAAATCTATTGCTTCTATGGGTTTCAGTGTACACTGGACCAGGCCCTAGACATTTGAAGAAATAAAATCTATATGCATAGATGCATGTGTACTGCATTTAGAGTAGCAAAATAAAGCATTCTAAAGCAAATCCTACAACACAAAGCTATCATTTGTCATGAGCTTATTCTGTCACTGTGATGACGTGTCTTAAAAGTTCTGACTATTTATTTATACCATAACTTCCCTAAATGTGCAAGTAAATGGTATAAATTCTTCCAGTGTGGCATTTTTAAAAGTGGTTGAGTAATTTTATGTAACAAACGATACATTGGAAATAATTCTATGAAAATCCTTGTGAATCAAAAAGTATGTCTCTGCTCTTTTCAAAAAAGTTAAATATTTACAAATTAAATTCAGATAGCTGAACATCAGAGTAGAATCAATGACCTGATTTAAATAAGGCAATCTGGTATTATATATTTTATCCACTTCATTACATTTTCCTTCATTCTCATTTTTACAGTTTGTTCTAGAATTCCCATCAACTGTCACAGGAATTCCCATATTGCACTACCAAGATAGGTTTGTATGAACCCATGGCAGTTTCAGTACCCACGTGGCAGTGGATGAAATCCTGATCTTTATCAGGAAAACCTTTTTTAAGTGGGTAGATCAGTAAAGCCAAAGGACAAACCCAAAAATACATTTTACTCTAAAGACAGGTTCTAGGCAGAACTTTTTTTGGTGTATGTGCGCATTGTTCACTTCAAATGAAATGGGCAGAGGCTTAGACAACTTTAATTGTTATGGATGCTAAAGAAATGGAAATGTCTGAAGACTAACTAAAAATAATGTATATTTACATAATGGAAAATACTCGCTACATTCCAATCACAGGAATAATGCCTCTTTAGGCAACTCTTTTTATTCATATTGCTATAACATCAAGGAAATTAAGAAGCCAAAAGCCAATCACAAACTAGGGATTTTATCTTAGTTCTTTCATGTTCAAGAAATATCCATCAACCCACTTAATTTTTCCCTTCAGTTAAAACCCACCTGGAAACAGCTGTTTCCAGAGGCCTTGTAACTTAATATGGGCACCACAATTCTTCAGCCTCCAAACGTTTTGAACACAGCTAGCAGATTATTTCCTGACAAGCTTCTCAACTTACCAACTTACAGTTTTATTTTCTTACCCTACTTCCTTATGTCTCATTTTGGCCTAAATCTAAGTCTTCACCACCTTTTTCTTTTGACTGCATTTTTTTTTTTTGCATATATAAATAAAAAAAATTACCAAAGTCTTAATAAGAGGCATCATGGAGTTTAACAGTTTGGAATAATTTATTCAGTTACCTAGTGAGCCTATCCCCTTGCTGCCAGTTCTGTGTAGGTTTCTTTGAACTGGTTAGCTTTAAATGGCTATTCACAGAATTACAGAATGCCTGGGGCTGGAAGGCACCTCTGGAGATCATCTGGTCCAACCCCCTGCTAAAGCAGGTTCACCTACAGCAGGTTGCACATGATCAACAAAATACAGCATTTGCACAGTTGTTATTTTTACATCAGTTAAACATAGCAGATGATGGAATTGTACAGCTCAAACTGAAAGTTGTTTTAAAGTGTAATTAAACATTTATCTTACTGATCTTGACTGTTCTGTACTTTATGTCTTCTTTTTTTTTTTATTGCCGATTAAAACATAAATATATTTTTCCAAAACATCATTTTATGTCCAGAATTTCTCACCAAGACCTTGTATATACTCAGTGACATCTTGGCCCCTCCTTATTTTACCAGAAACTAACTGCATTAATAACAGAGAACAATAATGTTTTAAAAATTGTCCTTAACAATTTTTTTTTCAGTTTTTACTGATCTTTGAATTAACTATATAGTTAATGTTAATGTTATAACAAATAATATATATATAATATAACAAATATAACAAATCTTAATGTTAATAGTTATAATGATATATATTAACTATATATATCATTATTGAATAATTAACTACAAAGTATCAAAAAAATTTTGTGTGTGTGATTGTTCAGACCTTATTTAGGGATATTGAGACAAAACAATGTAACTGGTTTGGCCACCATTTTATTGTTAGTTTGAAATATAATACATTACTTAGAATGAATTTTTATTACATTTTGATGACATTAATGTTGACAATATAAATTTTCAAAATAATGAAAGAATCTAATAAAAACAGAAGGTTGTGATAAAGTGTTTATTCAAAGGCACTTCTAAAAGTGTAAGTTCTTTGACTTTTGGACTTACGTGGGTGTAGAGATTGCTTGGTCTAAACAGTGAACTTTTGGAGTTGAAATTTTGCCAACTTAATTTGAATTCTGTGTTTTTCAAAATGTCCACTGCTGTAGTAGTATCCAATTAAGGAGCTATATTAAAATGCAGACATTAGTGTAGTGCTATCTGTTACTAATTCTACTTTTATGGGCACTATCTGAAAGTTTTATTTCTAACAGGTTGCATTTATAAATTACTTATAAATGAAAATTATCTAAGTACTGCTTTTTACAATGCCTTTAACAAGTCTGAAATAAAGAATTGTGTTAAAGGAAATAGCTTTTTTCAGTAACTGTCTTTTATAGCTATTTATATAGATTTTAGACCAATGTGGATTTGATTTAATCATATGGAGATTATATTTGTACAAAAGGTGACCAGCAGTGAAGCAGTACACATATATCAAGCTATTTTTAATTTCCCTGGCATTTCAGGTCTGCTTCCTTTAGCTATTGAAATATGAATGCCTCAAAGTGCGTGTAATACTTTATCCTGTTCTTAAGGTAAGGTCACTTGTGTTCAATAAAAAAAAAGAAAAAAACATCATCGTTCTTTTTAAAGCTATTGTAATGAACTTACACATGTATTAGCAGAGGACTTAGGGTGCACTGTTTTTTAAAGAAAATTTTTCAGACACTATAAATTTAAAGCTATTCTACCAGAATAAAAGAGAGAAGTATTGGGTAGAGAAGTTTCCAACTTCTGTAGCAGAGTAACACTCCTGTAATGAATGTGTCAATACTACAGGAGAGATTTCAATGATTAAATAAATTAAAATGTAGAATATTTCTAAGCTGAGGTCCACTATTTGTAACAAGTATCTGTGATCAGTTCTAAGGTAGGAAGAATGGCAAGAAGAAACCTTTCTACTCAGATTTTATGTCTGAATGTATAGCCTAATAAAGTGATTAACATTTTCTCCTCCATTTTTCCAGCATAGACAATGAACTGTTCATCTTTGCATGGCAGTTCTGTTCTGGTCATGTCTGAGGTGAATGTCTGTGGGTAAGACTGAGCAATTTTGACATAAAACTTTTTTTTTTTTTTTTTTAATGACTCAGGATGCTGGTTGCACTTTACTACCAGGTGGGATGGAAGATTGAAGGGAAGACAGCTGTCACAGTGGTTGCAAGATAATTATTTCTCATGGCCCAGGAGATTTAGAAGGACTTTGTCTTTGCTACTGCAGCTGCCCTCAGATTCAGTGTTTTTGTATCCCTGACAATGGCCTTCAGCACCGTTTCAGAATCACATGTGCGCTTTTGGAAAACAATTTGGTCTATGTCCAAATGCTCACACCTTGCAGGATCTCTTCAGGCTTTGTTGGTGTTGAATGAAAGGCAGAACTGTTATGGCTTGGATGATCAGTGTTATGCTGATGTGTGCTTGTTTGATCCTCATTTACCTTAACATTTACCTTTGAGGAGGGCAGAATCAGTGATGGGCTTTTGCTGAAATGCTTAGTTTGAGACAGTTTTGGCTGAAATGCTGTTCACTTAGAGAGTTTGGAACAAGGATGTTCAATGAGAAGGCACTGAAAGAAGGGCTGTTGCAAGGCCTGATCAGTAGTTGTGTAAAAATAATATAAGAATGTACATTTATAGGCAATCCAGCTGACAAACAGTCTTCAATCTGTGCCCAAAATGAAAAAGTGTCCTAAGCAGAAGATTTAAAGATAGCCACACTGATTTGGTTGTCAATATTTTTTTTCTTCTGTGAAGTGTGACTCTTTGCTGCTCTTTTCAATGTTTTTTTTTGCTGCTGAGTGATACTTTGGTTAGGCAGAGGTGAACACACTTTGGATTTATTTAGTAGGGGAAACTTTTAGTCATTAGTAATTCATCAGAGAGAGGTTGGGGACTTTCATGGTTTAACCCCAGCCAGCAACCAGGCACCATGCAGCCACTTGCTCATTCCCCCCCCCACCCAGAAGGGTGGGGAGGAGAATCGCAAAGGAATGTAAAATTTGAGGGTTCAGATCAGAACAATTTAATAATTTAAACAGAATAAAAAGGTAAGAACAACAATAGTAACAATTATAATGGAAAGGTGGGGGAAAGGGTAAAATCCAAAGGAAGAGGGAGAAAGAAAAACAAGTGATGCACAGTACAACTGTTCACCACCCACTGACCGATGCCCAACCGGTCCCCAAGCAACCGTCCCCCCCAGCTCACCCCCCAGTTTATACACCAAGCATGACGTCCCATGGTATGGAATGTCTCTTTGGCTGGTTCAGGTCAGCTGACCTGGCTGTGTCCCTTCCCAGTCTCTTGTGTCCCTCCAGCCCTCTCTCTGGCAGGGCCCAAGGAACCAAAAAATCCTTGACTTAGTATAAACATTACCCAGCAACAACTAAAAACATCCGTTTGGTTCTCACATCAGAGCCAAACACAGCATTGTACTAGCACCTAAGAAGAAAGTTAACTCCATCCCAGCTGAAACCAGGACAGGGACCTGCAGAGATTACTGGAAACGGAACAGCTCCAGCCTCTGCACATCCTAGCTGACGGCTGTAAACTATGGTTCTGTCATATTTTAGAAGAGGACAGGCAGGCAGGTGATTTCTGTAAGGTTCTTTATATGTCTTGAATTTAACAGACTTTGTAAGGGTATTAGGAAATACTAAGGAGTGGCAGCCAAATAGGGACCTAAATGGGGTTGGGGTTTGTTTTGGTTTTTTAAGCAGCCCTAAAAGTGTAGTAGGTTAGAAAGAGGATAGACCTTCCTTTATATTTCATGAGTAGCTTGAAGACCAGTCAAATGCTAACCCAGTGGCTGAAATTAAATGACCTGTGCTGACCCTCAGCCTGTCTGTCGACAGGATCCTGAAAGGTCTGGAAATTGACTCAGACAAAAGATCAAGTTAATTATTATTCTGTTTTGCTAGTTTTAATTCCACCTTTGTCATTCAAAGACAACTTGTAGACCTGAAATTTGCCTACAGAAAATAATCTCTGAAAGAGTACCAGAAAATCTATTTATTCATGTTATTAGAATGTAAAGGTTGACATAAAAGGCTGAAATGTGTCATTTAAGTGAAAATGTGTAACAGGAACTATTATCTAGCAATATGTAACAGGAAAGTTTGTAGAAAGCACACCATCAGTTTTTCACATTGGCTTCCTAATATTCCATCTATTCAAGTGTCCAGCTATCAGGTATTCTAACTACAAATATTCTGCTTTCTTAGTTGCATCTTATGTTATTTATGGAACCTTCTTTCTGAAGCTGAGTAGAAACAGTTTACAGCAGGTGGGCAAGGGAGCTATGGAAAGGGCCAATGAGCAAAAAGCATGGGTTGATATGACAGGAAAGGAATAACAAAATAAACCAAAAGAGGCTTAAGTGGGGTGATCTCCAGAACTTGCATGTCAGCAAGGAAGTGCCAAAAAGGCACCATTCCAGAGAAATCCAACAAAGCCTTTCCAGGAACTCGGCATGTTGGGGTGCCTCTCTGAAGTGCCTGTATGCACTAACGCACGCACCATGGGGAACAAACATGATGAGTTAGAGAATGTGTGCAGTTGCAGGGCCATGATCTTGTTGGGATCATGGAGATGTTGCAGATCCCATGGCTGGGGTGTTGCAGTGGAGGAATACTGGCTCATTAGGAAGGACAGAAAGGGAAGACAAGGAGGTAGAGTTGCCCTTCATGTGAGAGAGCAGCTGGAGTGCATAGATGTTCTGCCTGAGGATAGCAGGGATGAAGCCAGGGATAAAGTTAGAAATTAACATTTTAATTAAAATAACATTAAGAGTGTTTTAATTATGCAGAAGAAATATTCTGGATTTTCATTTTTTAGAAAAGCTGCTGTTAGATGGAGAGTTCATGTAGGATAAGAACCTCCACAATACAAAAAAAAGCAACATGCTAAGTGGGTTTCAACTGAAACTTTGGAAGTCCTTCTAAACACTGGTATAAAATACTTCTTGACTCTTTAAGAAATTTTATTTAATGCCTTCCCCCGGTCCTTCCATTTTCCAAGCAAATTTCACTGTTGGAAATCCAAAGGTAAATTCACAGATTTCAAGTAAGATTAGAAAGCAACCATTTTCTTCAGAACTGGAAATGAAGAGCTGAATCAAAGTGTGTTTATTCTGAATATTTCCCTGGCTGATCACTTAAAATAGTGCTTAAGAATTTCACCATATCAAAATTAAATTTATTAGTTTATATGTTACCAATGTCTTGAAATGGCAGCACATTTATTGTTTTCTTCCCTAGCAATTTTGAATTAAAATCTAGTATTTTTCCAATGAAGAATGAAAATATTTTATATATAGGCTTTTTTTTTTTTTTTTTAAGATGGCAATTCATTTCCATGGAACAGTTGTCTCCTGCATCTGTGCATCCTTTTATTGCTAGCTGAAACTTTCAGAGTTACTCCCTCACTCAGATGAGTATATTTAAAGTATGGCCTATTTATCCTTCTTTCTTCAAGATCTGGATGTTCTCTCTACCATCTTCGTTTGTGATATATTTGTATGTTTTTGGAATGCATTGGTGGGGGCGTGGATGCTGGCTTTAATTCTTCCTGCCTTTGCTGAGCCAGGCGGTCACCTCTGTGCTATATTCAAGCAACACCTTTGGAAGCAGAGATACCTGCATACCTTTTCAGCTGATTTAGTATCAAGCAAAGCAGTTGAACCAGATGACTGGCCTGCATATAGCTGTATGGTAAAATAACGAAGGCTTTAGAAGCTGTTAAAACGTGATAGTGATAACAATAACATGACTGTACAGGCCAGTGGTTTTACAGTGATGAACAGATAGTGTGCAATGTAGAGCATTGTCTTCCTTAAATAGCAGGACCTGAAGATATGTAAGGAGACTTTCCACATTCAGCAGGACAAGGCCAATATTGTGAGATACAGTCTCTAGCAGTTAACACCCCCAGAAAATGCAAGAATGCTGTTCTTTATTCTGAGAACAAAAAAAAAAACACATGGGGAGTGCAAGTTCCTTTCAGATCATATGCTGCAACACACTATAGGTGTTTGAAATCTAGTTCTGGCAATCAGACTGAGCCATGCTCCCTAACAGACATAATTAAATTGGCCTGGAGCTATAGCTAAAGAAAGTCGGTTTCTTTCTAGGATAAAAATATACATTAGTAGTTCTGTTGACAGCACTTAAAATATGATCTATCACTGGTCTTAAGTATATAAAACCATAAGTCTGTGAGTATTCCCACATGCTTGAGGTTCTTCATACGCCTAAGAGCCTAGCTAATTCATAGCCCTAAGCCTGTTTCTGGATCATGGCCCAAATGGCTTAATTAACTGTTCTAAAAATACTTATCATTGAAAAATTAAGAAACAAAATTATTAAAGTACTAACACCTTTTGTATCAGTCAGAAAGAAACACAGCTTTATCTGCTACCATCAGCTTCCAACAATCTCCTCCCAATTTTTCCTTATTTCTCCCAGCTGTTTTCTCACAGTTGCCCCTTACCCTTCCAGCCCCACACCTTCCAGCCACTGATTTTTCCAGATCTCTCAATGAGCCCCCTCAGCTTCCTTACCCTCACAGCTCTTCAAACCCCATTCTTCTTACAGCTTGATAATCTTGGCTCTGCCAACCAAATTCCAGGTTCTTTCTTCCTCTCTTTCAGAATCAGCTCTGTCCTCTCTCAAAAATAAGCATCAAATTTGTTCTGTGCCAATGTCTTGAGCAAACCTGCCTTGGGTGGCCTGGCCATTATTACTCAAACCAAGGTTTTCTGGCTGATAAAGACAGAGCAATGAACAGAGAGAAAAAGGAGACACAGAGAGATAAGAACAAGAGGAAAGAAAAGTATACATTTTTTCAAACAGATACTGAATATGACATTATATAATAATCTTCAACTTTTTGGTTTAAGTAGCTGTTTTACATCTTTGTATATTGACAAATAAGTAAAAATCTCAGGCTTTTCCTGGGATTCCTCTACTAAAATAAGACTTTTATAATGCACAGATATGTACTATTACTTATCTAAGTTTTCTCACAGTCCTGACTGTAACAGTTTTTTTAGTAATAGTGCTTTACCAGCAGCATTCATCCAATCCTACAAAATTTTGACTTTTTTTATATTGAGGAGTTGTTTGATTTTTGGAGAATGATGTTGCTGTCTGGGGCTGCAGTAAGTCTGGTGTCACTAGCATGGCTCTTAAGGTTTGCTTAAGTAGACTACTTTGCTTTTGCCTTAGCATAATTAATTGAAACTTAAGACATTAAAATTCAGGGTTTTTTCTTGTGTAGTTTACAATATTTGGCTGATAAATCATTTAAGATACAATTTGGGGAGAGGGGGAGTGAAGTTTTCCTTGTTCTTTCAGCTATTTTTTTTTTCTTTTAGTGTATTGTGAAGTTCTTTCACCTATTTTGAGATGTCATGATCTAAGTAAGCAATTTTGATTGTTTGTCTCAGCCTGAATCCTTCCTTTCCACTGTTTCCTTTTTTAACCATTCTTAAGTCCTTTCAATCACAGAAAAAAATCTGGATTGTTAACTTCCTAACCTAAGATGAGTAACTATATTTAGGCAGTAAATCAATTAAAGAAAATATGTTAATGTTTGATGGGCAAAACTATGAAGAAAATGTAAAGAATTTCTTCCCGAAGTAGCTTAAGAGTAGAAATAAGAATGTGTAAATAAGAAAAGGAAAGCTTTACTTAACTAGAGTGGTAACAGTGACATTTCTGCACGGGAGAATAGCCTGCCAAGTGAAAATGAGCCTTCCCCAACTCTTGTGACAATTACAATTGCAATTTTACAAGTCCTGGGAAATGTGATCAATCCTCATGAGAGAAAATAATCCTGTTATCACTCTGGGGAAAAAGGAAAGATTCTGCTTCATACGGTTGCTCTGCTGCTACTTCCCACCCATGCTTTGCTGAAGTTCCGTAAGCCAGAATATGCATTCTGACTGGTATCACAGCATGGCATCCATACCTTCGTAACAGTCCCTCTGCATGTGTGCTCCTTTAGCTTTAGTCATAGATGCACTCCCACCCATGACTCATATCATCTTCATATAATGGAGTAGAGTTGTTTTATCCTCATGCAGTTCCATTTGTGTTCTTAAAAGTTTCTCCTCTGTAGCCTTAGACCTCCAGACTTTCCACTTTTTGTTTATTAGCTCTTCATGTGTCTTCAAATCTGTCTATATCTTCAGCAATTTCTTTTCTCACATTCAGTGAGTCCAGAATAATGTAAGTTCCTATTAGAGATCTATCAATCCTGAAAGGCAGGCAAGCAGTAGCCATTTCTTTAGTATCATAAAATAGCTTAAAAAAAACCCAAAAACCAACCAACAAAAAAACCCAACCAAACTAGAATTTTATAGTCAACTGCAAGACCTAGGTATTGCAGACAAAACTCATAAGGAATGGTTCATATACTTACCAGGTGACAGTATTAACTGAAGTGTCAAAATTTTCTTTGTGCATAGTGGCCAGTTCTTAAAATAGCATCATCACACATCAGTGGGTTTGGGGTTTTGGGGAATGTTTTTTGTCAGATTTTATTTATGTATTTTTATATTGGTTATTCAAGATCTCTTGCTCCTCATTTTTTTTTTTTTCAGCCACTGGGGTACCCAGATCATGAGCTGATATTCCATGAGATTTCTGTCATACCAAGCTCACTAGTTTACTTGACCAATTCTCTCCTTATCAGAATGCAGAAAAGAAATTAAATTCTTCAGGCATAATAGCTACCATGAAACAATAAGTCTAACTGAGCCAAACATACTTTTCCCAAAAATACAGATTTTGGTATTTTAGGTACTGTGCAATAGGTCGCTTGGGTCAAATACTGCCTTGTAACTTGGCAGACTCGAAGATTCCATGAACTAAAACAAGATCAGACACCTGGCTGGGATTCACATGCCAGATGTAAAATCTATAATGTAAATATCTATGTCTGAGTGAGTTATGTTCCTTCATAGTTTGACTGGGAATAATTTTTTATAGTTTAAGTGGGAAAAAGAACATGTTAAAGGAAGGATTTATCTTACTGCAGAGTATTTGCCTAAAATAGGTCAGATGAATAAATACTGTGTAGGTGTCTAAAGTTAGATGAGGTGAATCATGCCCTGATTCATTAGAAGACATGAGTAAGCTGTGGACTGCCCATTAACTCAACTGAAATTTAGCAAGGTGCTTGTCTGACTGAAAGAGAGAAAAGTTGAATGTTTTTGAAAATGAAGCCCTAATATTGCCAGATGAAGTAATGTTAAGCAATGGCAAACAGAAAACGTGGCTGGACATACAGATGAGATAATTTCTTTTGATATTAGATTGCCTATTAGCTTAAATACAGTTAAAATGAATTTTTAGCTCAGTTTGGATCATCTTATAGTTTAGGCAGCTGTTCAGATGTATTTTCATTTTATGTATTCTGTTTTATCCAACCTTAAATCAAATGCTGTCAGTAATCAGCATGCATCACTTCTTTTTTGTAACAGGAATGTGCCAGCTTATAGCGTGGTCACAAGAGTGGCCACCTCCATTCAGCCCTGTGTTCATTCCTATTTGTATTGTACGGAGGCTTCTGATTATCCCTAATTATTATGTAATAAGTTTATAATAATAACACTATCTTTATGCAAACATCAATGTTTGCTCCTCTTCTTGTATCTTACATAAACAAGGAGAAGCCTTTGCATTTTTATTTGTTCTTTGAATTTGTACTTGTTCTGTTTCTTTTTATTCTTTTGATTAGTATTCAGTAACTCTTCAGTTTTTAAATGTTGTTAGCTGCATCTAGAAACAAAGGCAGGTTTTCTGCTGACTTATGTATACTCCTTGTGGTACGTTTTTCATCATGAATTATTATCCATAAAATGGACACAGGCCCCAGTTTCATATTATAGGAAGGAGACAAACGAAAAATATGGTTTTGCTCATAACAGACTTAGCAGCAATTACTTTTTTTTTTTTTTATATAGGAACATGGGAAAAAATGAATTAAAAACCTTAGTTCCACTCCACAGAACACATTCATATAGCAGTTTTGGAAATCAACAACAAAATGTAATTGTGTGTAGATGGAAAACAGAATCCAAGTTATTTTAATGTAGAATATTAATGTTGGGATCATTTTAGGAGTCTGCTTTTGTCACCATTAAAAAATGTACTTCTAGTGTATCTTTTATCAGCTTAATGATAACTACTGCATCTGTTAAACAAGCCAAAATGTCAAAGAATAGAAAAACATAAGATACTGGCTCTTTGTAATTTTTTTTTCATTTCCATTTATTCTGCTATTTTTCTTTAATTCTTTTGATGTTAGAATATGTTGCGCTCTCTCTCCTTAGAATAGAAGGAAATGTCTTTTATGAATTAGTCACTGGTAACTAGGAAGTGGACTGTAGCTACCCAAACTGATGGGAAATACAATGGCAACTGTCAGGTTTGCCAACAAATCTATATACATAATGTAATATTAATGTGATTGTGCAATGTATAACCCCAGCTGATGGTTGGCAAGGCCTAAAATAAATTTGAGAAAACCCCAATGAGTCAAAATAACAAAACATTATTCTGCATAGTGGGATGGACTGAGAACAGATGGATTATTTTTCCAATATTTTTTAAAAGATGTAGATTAGCTCTACAGTCCTACTGCTTCCTAAATAATTGAGCATTAGTTCTGTGATGGTGTAAATAATCTTACATCCTGAAACAGAACTCTGTGTTGATATTTCATGAAGTTAAATATGTATGCAACTTTCAGCAACATAACACTATATAGTAAACCTTCTCTAATTTATTCTTCACAGATTACAGTATGATCAGATATTAGTTTTACTTGCCACACACGAGATGAATTACATTAGTAGATAGGGTACCAGCTGTTTGCAATGGCTAACAAGCCCTTTAAGCTTGAGCACTCAAAAGTTGGAATGAGGGTTTCATATGAAGTTTTATTATTTTAAATTTAAATTAAGACTTAGCAAAGCATCCATAAAACTTTATACAGGAACAATCACTTAGAGTGAATTTAAAATGAAAAGTGATCCATAAGATTCAAAACCCAGGTAAATAAAACTGATGTTAGCTTTGTATTTTCGCTACTTCTAAACTTTGAGTAGAATCCATCTTTGTCTGCTTCTTTTAATACTTAATCACTCTGAATTGTAGTTTAATTGTCATTTGAGTTTGTCTGACTTTAACTTGCTGAACAGTGACCTTGTACAATCTATTGGCTACTTAAATGCAGCTTTTTCACTTTTCTCCTTTACAGTTCGAGAATGAACAATTAGAGATAATGTATAGCCTAATGATCCTCACTTTAAAGCTTGTAATTTGCTTTCCTTTTCTCATATTAGTGGATGGACTGGATTTTCAAAAGCACACGTGATTTAAAATTTTAATCCTACTTCATTATATGTGATTGTTTAGTGTTTTTCATGTTTCAGTCAAATTAGGACTTGAATAGGAAATGACTTGGTGATAAATTATGTATTTTCAAGTCTTTACTGACATGATAATAAAGTATATCTATGTATCTCTAAAATAAAATAACATGCCTTGTCATGTGTTTGTGCTAAACTGCTGCATCACTTTCATATTTCAGGAGTCAAAGTCCTATGGTTTCACTGCCTCCATAGTCTCTTGCCCTGAAAAAATGCATGTCTCATTCTTAAAAAAATCAGCGGAATAAACCCACCCTTCTGAATTTATATTTAAAGCATGTTGAGGTTAAATTACTACAACAAATTCTTTTTTATTATTATTATTTCATGGAAAAACTACACTTGACCTGGAAAAAAAGAATTAGCATATTTCACCCAGAGATCTTTATCATTATCATATGAGTCTTACTAAATTTAAACAATGGCAGTATCTCTGGGAAGAAAAGGACCATTAGTGGTGGTGGTGAAATCTTTAAAAAAAAAACATAAAGGTTGCAAGAATAAAATAGGGTTAATATGAAACTCAGAAAAAAAATCTGGACTGGTAGAATGTAAGATTTTTCTGGCATGAATGTTTGCAAGATGAAAAGTGCTGACTTGGATTTGGTGCAAGATCATGTTCAGACTACTTCTAGGCGTGCAAAACAAAGATTGTCAATTTCCTAGTGTCTTTACTTTTCAGAATTTGAAAATGGAAAGCAGAAGAATGGCTTGCATTACTAGAAGCCACATTGCAAGAATGATTACAAATAAAAATATCAAATAAGTTATTAACTCAGCCCCTACTATTAGCTGCAGTAGTGCATTATAGAGTCATAGTTTTAATGTGGGAGTCAGTGTGAACAGGAAAAAAAAAAAGGAAGAAAAAAAGAATAGAAAAGAAGAAAACCCAATCAAATCTAGGAGTAAACTGAAAATTAGTTAGAAGCATCCCACTATGTTTTTTAAAATAATTACTGAGGACATATGTCACTCTCTGTGCTTCTGTTCTTTTACAGGCCTGGGATAGAAAAACTGAAAAACTAGCTCGGATCAGCAGCAGTTTCAGTGCAGACACCCACATGATCTTCACTTATCATTTGATGGTTTATTTTGAAAAGTAGTTTTAGTGTGTACAAACTAGATTCCTTTCTGAGGAAAATAAAATGGAAGATGTAGTTTGGTGTGCACTAAGCGCACTCTCATCTCTAAAAAAGGTGTAGTGGTGCAAACTGATAATTACTCTTTCAGACGACTTCAGAGTATGCACATAGTGGAGATATTCAGTCCAGGAAATCTGAATAAATGTAATTCCAAATAAAATGCGCTGGCCACTGGCATAACTGTTGCCATTTGCTCATCTGCTCCTTCTGCACCTGGCTTGCTTCTCTGTAGACAGGGCCATTAACAATCACCCTGCGTCACATTCTCCGTTCACTCAGAAAACAGTTTAGAAAGTACAGGGATACGGCTTAAGCATTCAGGCGTTCACAGCTAGGGCTGGTTAATTGTATGGATGGATGTGTCTACCATAATGTCTATTTCTGCCATGTCTCAAAAAGTTAGAGAAGTTTAAGTCAGATAACCGAGACCTGTGAGTTTTGGGTTACGGGTCTCTCGTTTCCCTGATAACCTGGGTTTTGTTTGTTCGTTTTCTTAGAGTGTTTTTATATATTCTTGTCATTCATTTGCTTGCTTGCTTTTCTGTTTCACAGTTACATCTGATATACCAAGGGTTGTGTGGGAGAAGTGTGCTGTACATTTTCATTGTTTGCAACATGTGGCAGATCCTTTCATAAGAATGTAGCATTAACCATTCCTGACATCTGTTCCTCACTGCGCAGCCCAGAAGAGCAACAGTCTTGGATCCACGCTGCTGTCTTTAAAAGCCTGGAATATGCTGTCTAACATGAGTATTTGGCTATGTGCTACTGAATCTGTCTTGCTCATGATTTGTATTGAAACCAATCTTGACTAAATAAATTCAGTTGAAATGAGGTTTCAGAAGTTGAAGATGTACCCAGGCCTGGCAGAAGAAGTCTGCATCCTTAGAAGATATTTTTTTCTTCACTGTTTTGTTAATTTCTTTCTTATGATACATACTTTTATCTACAGAAAAGAGGAAGCACCTGACATATGTCTTCCAGTCTCTACATACTGTACTAGCTAAATATAAATATAAATTTTACACCAGCAGAAAATTTCCATTCCCATATTTTCTCATTTAATCTCGTAATTATTCTATACATAATGGCTGCCAGGCAATCATACAGCATTTTCTCTGCTGTGCCGCTAATTCTAATGTCATTTGTTTATCATCCAATTTAAAGACTTCAAGAGAGAGAGGAATACTTCTACAAATAATTTCTTTAATGCTTGATTATATATATATATATATATATATATATATATATATATATATATATATTTTAGCACATGGATTGACAACTGGCTGAATGACCACCAAGCCCAGAGGGTGTTACAACACAGCAAGAAGTCTAATTGGAGGCCAGTAACTAGTGGTGTACCGCAGGGGTCTGTACTGGGTCCAGGCCAGTTTAACACCTTCATTAATGATTTGTATGGTGGAGCACAGTGCACCCTCAGCAAGGTTGCAAGGAACAAAATCAGGAGGAGTGGCTAATACGGCAGTGTCACACTGCCATCTAGAAGGACCTCAGAAGGCTGGAGAAATGGGCTGACAGGAACCTCATCATTTTCAGCAAGGAGAAGTGCAAAGTCCTGACCCTGGGGAGGAACAAATGGGAGCACCAGCATGTGCTGGGGGCCACCCAGCTGGTATCCTGGGCTGCATTAGGCAAAGTACTGCAAGCAGGCTGGGGGAGGTGATCCTTCCCTTCTCCTCAGCCCTGGAGAGGCCACACCTGGAATACTGTGTCCAGTTCTGGGCTCCCCTATACAAAAGAGACATAAACATACTGGAGAGAGCCTAAGCAAGGGCCACAGAGATGCTGAAAGGACTTTCTTCCTATGAG
Source organism: Microhierax caerulescens (assembly GCA_035590215.1). Classification (NCBI taxonomy): domain Eukaryota; kingdom Metazoa; phylum Chordata; class Aves; order Falconiformes; family Falconidae; genus Microhierax; species Microhierax caerulescens. The sequence continues at coordinate 13,202,979 of JAVJGJ010000014.1, read as the reverse complement.
GAAAAGCTGAGAGTGCTGGGACTCTTTAGCTTAGAGAACGGAAGGCTCATGGAGGATGTCATCAATGTCTATCAATACCTGAGGGGAGAATGCAAAGAAGATGAAGTCGGGCTCCATTTTTTAGCTGTGCCCAGTGCCAGGACTCAAGCAGTGGGCACAAACTGAAACGCAGGAGGTTCCCCTTGAACACCAGGAAACACTTATTTTACTGTGAGGGTGACTGAGTCCTGGCACAGGTGCACCAGAGAGATGGTGGAGTCTCCCACCTTGGAGATACTAAAAGAACCTTTGGAGATGGTCCTGGGCTCTACATAGCCCTGCTATAGCAGAGGAGTTGGACTAGATGTCCTCTAGTAGTTCCTCCTAACTCCAGCCAGTAGTCTGGCTAGTTCAGGAAGACAGTATCTCTACTGATTAACTCAAGAAAGGCTATTTAAATAACCAGTTAATACACTTAACTGATATAGACAGCTGATCTACTGATATGGTTGTCTAAAATGGAGGTTACTCTCTGGTCTTCTGGGACTTCAGATCAATTCATCTTTCTTTGCAACAGTCAAACACTCCTGAGTCAGGTTCTTCCCTGAGCTTGACTAGAGTGTGGTGATTGCCAATCTCCTGTGAACCTTCTCTGATTCTGGAGATTTGTTGATTGACCGTAATAGTTCCTGTAAATGTGCCCTGCAAAAAGTATTTTGCAATGGTTTAGACCACTGAGACCACAAAGGACATAGCTATAAGAGCAGACAATGGGAAAATACCTGAAAAGAAACTCCAATACATGTTACAGAGCTTTGTTTATTTTTAAGTAAAGAAGAGATTTAAATAAACAACAAAACCTGGCATGAGGATTATTATCATGTCCTGTTAACATTTTTTTTCTAAAATCTGAGATGGCCACTTTTTTTTTTTTTTTTTCAGACTGGAAAAATCTCTTTTGCATCTGACAATGATTTACAGCAAAACTTAAAGATTTCAGGACACTTTGCAAATTCTGACATGTCTAAAAGTTAGAGTTTAATACTTGTAAGGGCTCTTTCTGAAATCTGTACAGGCTTTTCCTGTTTGCTTCTGAGCCCAGGATATGGAGAGAAAGAAAAGGCTTTGTTCACTGCCTGGGTGCTAGGCTGCAGAGTGATTATGGCCTTAAAATGTAGCGAGGAAGCAACTAGCGCTGAGTCTGGCTCCGGGAGCTCACCTG
>JAVJGJ010000014.1:13185218-13201695 GCA_035590215.1 Microhierax caerulescens | reverse complement strand
CCTCAGGTGAGCATGGAGGGAGTAAACAGCTTGGTGGAGTGTGAACTGGCTGCCAAGGTGCTTTGCTGCATGTGTGCATGTTCCAGGGAAGCACTTGGGTGGGTAAGTGATTGTGTATAACCAGCACTTATGTATGCAATAACGGATCTCACTTGGGGTCTGCGCCTTCATATGCTACAAGGACTGAAGGGGCTTGCTCGTTTAAAGGTGGTATATTGCAACTTTATTTGTGGGCTCCGTTTTTGAAACCTTGTACAGCCTTACTGGAATTCCCATGGTATTTCACAGAATGATAGCCAATACACATAACTTCTTTTGCAAGTTTATAGATTTAATTTTTTGAGAAATGCCAATATGCTTAATGGACTATAGCTTTGGAATGTACATGAATACATAGTGTGTAAGATATGACTGTGGAACACAGGTAAATGATTCATCTTCTGTTTATGAGATATATTAGCATGAAAAAGTTTTCATGTATTTTCTTTTAGTCTCTTTTCAGGTTTTTAAAATCTGTCTCCTTTCACCATTTTTTCGTCCCCTTCTGTTAGGTAGAAATACTAAAGTAGTCATAAAAATCATCATTTTGAAAGTCAATAGAACACATTGAACACAGAAAGTCACTTTGGTGCTTTAGAAATTTCCTGATTTAGCCTCTGTCTTCTCTATAGATTGAGTCTGTGTTTGAAACAGAATGGGATATTTGTTCCTAACAAGTCCCACCCCCTTTTTATGTATTAAACTTTGATGACAAAGTCTTTATAAACTGCTTTTGTTATCCAGTATGTACAGTTGATATGCATCGAGTCAGTAGACTTTGGAGATTTCTAATCATTATTGCTCTCCTTTTAGTCATGTCATGTTATCCATAATGCCTACAGAGCAGAAAAGACTTTGATTTAATGTTTTATTCAAAGGACAAATCCTTCAGCAAGGTAACAGTCCCTAATGCAGGGCAGATATTAGTAGATGTAAAATGTCCAGTTTATTGCAGCCTGGGATGTAGATTTACTTTGACCCTTTCACCCTGGATGTGAAAAAGCTTTCTATTAATGGCCAGTTACAAAACTCACAGTACTATTAGTGTTCTTGACATCCTTTCTTATTCTGATTATTGATTATACAACTGTGCAACTGCTTTACCCTTTACATTCTGCTGGCATTCTGAAAATGTTTTATTTGCCTGTCCTCTCTCACTAAGGTACATGAAAATTAATATAGTATGTTTATTGTTTTCCTAATATTTTCATAATTGTATCTACCCTGTTTCTTTAATCTCTAAATGTTTGAAGAGTACAGGTCACAGAACCAGCACACATAGAACTCACAAATTTAAGGTGAGAAATGAAGTGGCCTTAGATGCAGTTGTCATCAATATGGCTGCGACCCAGAGATTTCTAAACTCTGAGGTGGTTGTATTCACTTTAATGGGAGCAGAGTAGGCCCTAAGTAGAGGAATTTATGAATGTTATCCCAAATCTTCTCCTGTTCGATGAGATTATTCAGTAAAGTCCTGCTGCTGCTAGTGAAGTTTTAGGCCTTTGTATTGGAAGGTCTTGCTGGACTCAGATCTGACTGCCAAAGTGTATCCTTAACTTTGGGAAGATAATTCGTGGCTCTGGTGTTGGTGAGATCATTTACATTTTGAAAGAGGAACAAATGATTTCCACATCGTATTCACAGTTTTTGATAGGTTGAAAGGTTCTCACACCAGAACTGTATCAAATGGAGAACTAGAAATTTTAAAAATGTTAAAGTCCAATTTTACTTGCATGAGTGGTGGGATGTCTCATTTGCTTGAGTAGCAGAAACATTACTGTGATTACTAACTTGGCCCATCCCACGTGTAACACAGCAACAACTAAGTACCAACACTTGGAATTGCAGTTTAAATACAGGGAGTTACTCATACAATATGTTTTTATGCACAAGAAAATTTACCTTAAACAAATTACACTTTCACTAGATGGATACTACTGTCAAGATAATGCACATAAGTTGTTCATAGTATGCCTCCAATTTCATGAGTCATTTAAAGGAACTGATTCTAAATAACTATATTTTCACGTAGCTAACATACTTAGATGGCATCTGTAACATCTGTGTTAACCTTGACTTACCAATTTTTATCACAAACTCCATAGCTGCCGTCTCTCCATCATCCAGTTATGACATGCTCCTGCATCAGCCTCAGCCACAGCTTCCTTGCTGCAGACACCAGGGGCAGCATAAAAGATGATAAACTACAAACTGCTACATATCTGACAGATCAGAAAAGCCAGTAAACATCTGAAAAACATCGAAAAGGGTGTGATGTACAGCCAGGCCATTATATCATTTGCTTGAGATACCCAGCTCATCTGAGTAAAAGAAAATTACACCACTAAGCTATTCTCCACATTGTATCTTTGAATGACTTCCCAAAGAAATATGTGCAAATTTAGTACACTACAAGCAAAACACGTCACTGATAGTACACTCCTACTATACCACCATAACCTAAAACATGCTAAAAGTTATGAAATAAACGCTATCACTATCTTGAAATACATTTTCAGATCTCCTCTCCTTTGTTCGCATGGCACACCCCAGAGCAAAATGTAGTGCCTTCAAGGACACTTATGTAGACGAAGCTGAACAACCACAAAACTGAAGTGAGCTCAAATAGACATCTGATAAAGGATAAAACCCTAAGTGAGCAATTTCTTCACAAAACAACCATTTAGCAAGCTCTCACAATCCTGATTCTTAAAAGAGAACTTCAAAGCTCCTTTCCAAATGCACAGATCTACTGAATAGCCTCAATCACGGAGTTGGGATACGGGATTTTCTCTGTGCTGTACTTCTTCTACCCTTGGCCAACCCTGCAGTGTTACAAGTGGGGTGGGTTTACATTTGTTTCTCTCTCTTGTGTATAACCTTAACATGTCTTTCATCTGTTTTACTGTCACCCTTCCACTGTATTACAGGTGCCTATCATCCTTTCTACTCAGTCGTCCTATGGAAAAATAGTTTATTACACTTACAGTAACTATCCTAAACCTTAATCTCCCTTCAAAAGTTGCTGCTTTTATTTCAAAGCAGACTACAACTGTGTGAACTTAGGAAGCCACCTGATATTTTCCAGTTATATTGATCTAATGTAGGATCTGGTTTACCTGTATCCTCATACCCTCATAGACACAAATCATAGTGAACACTGACTCTGAATGGCATCGTTCATTTTAAAGGTAAGCATACTTAGCTCCCAGTATTTATTTCACACAAACTGGTTTTGGGACACAGAAAGCTCTAGTCTGTATGGATTTTGGCCCATAACTATCATTCTGTTTTTCTTGTCTTACCGCTGACTGTATTAGTAGTGAAAGCTCAAATTAAGTTCTTGAGAATGTCATGCCTCCTCAGAATTGGCATTAATCTGTAAATTTTAATAGAGTAGTGTGACAAAAATAACCCCAAAGTCCAAGCACTTCAGTTGAAGACTTCTGTTCTGCTGCTGTGCATTTGTCCTTCCTTAAATTTATGAAAGATCTTTTTCCTTAATGGAAACATTTTCCTGGTTATTTCGTTGCTGGGGACTGGATAAAACCATAAGCAAGCTGCTGAGTAAGACAGCTTGCCTTATAAATGACAAATGTAACTTGCATAAAGTAATAAAAAAAAAAGCAACAAATTACTTCTATGACAGAGAAAAAGTTAGAACAACAGACATTAATGCACAAAACAGAGCCCATAAACTAAAAGACTGTAGAAGATGAACTTCACTATTCAAGTAATTTCACAGAGCTTCACAGCAATTAAGGTTAGCATTTGATTGGTTTTGTGGTATCTGTGTCTGAATTGGTTTTCAGAGAGCAGGAAGAAAAAGAGAAGGATTTGGGTCTGTTCCCATGGGGAAATTTAGAGACAATTATTCTGGTTAAACTGGTGGCTGGAAGGGAGCTTGTAGCTCATTCCTAAAACACATTGCAATGACCTGCTGAAACTAAAAACCTCTGGGAATTTGGAATATCGCCACATTTCATCCCTGTTCACAAAATTACTCTAAGTGAACTATTTCATTTCCTTCTGCTTGGAGTCATATAAGTTATGTTATTTGGGGCCCTATCACAGTTGGAGTTGGGATGAAGTATTGTCACAAGGGGCTCATTAGAGTGGTAAACTTAACATCTTCTATTTTGCAGAAATAATATGAAAATGGCATTGGAGTTCTGTTTGAATTAGTCAGGACAGTAGCAACTTATGTCCCAAAACCAATTTGTTTTTCTTCCCATCACAGAATTGTATACCAAAATAAGATAATGGCACATTTCCAGAACAACGCTGGCTACCCATTCACAGTTATAAAAGCAGCACTGCAGTAAGTGTTCAAGGTATGTGTATAAAATCTGTCCTTTGGATGTCTCCTCTAATCCACAGTTTTTCCTGTGATTTATGTTTCCGGATTTCCATGACTTTTAATATGTGAAACTTCTGTAAGTCTCTGGTGGGAGTTGGTTCTTTGGGTATCATACAGAGAGTGGTATGGGGACGGTTTGCATTGCAAACACGGGGTGGGGGGTAGGGGTGGGGGTTTCAGGGCAGGGGGAAGGAGCAAAAAAAAAACCAAACAGGGAGAGAATTAATAGCTTAACTGTGAAGTCTGGTAAAATGTTAGTATTACACCAGGAACCCCATCATTACTTTCTATGGTGGAAATACTTACCAAGGTCCCAGTTTTCAGTTAATGGTTTAATTTAAATATATTACACGTACACATGTTTACTACAGTGTTCTACCTGCATATCATTTTGGAATATCATATGTCAGGGTAAAGCTTGAAATAAACTACAGTTTATGCTTAATAATGTGGGAGCAATTACCTGAACTGGTATATGATACATAGCACATACTGCATTACAAGGAACACTCTGTGTCTCAGATTATTCCTTCCATAAAATGTTTATTATTTCAGTAGTTATCAATGTTGGAAGAGTTTGCTGTAATTTATTTTAGACCAATTTATCTAGTAGACATTATTTCTTCTAATGTTAATTCTTTTGCAGCATTTTTTCCTTTAATTTTCCTTCTATATCTTTATGCCTAAAATTATTATAAAATAAACACTGGGTTTTCAAAAGTTCTCAGAAGGTTCTCAAATACCATAGTGATGAACTTTTACACAATACTCCTACAGTGAGGAGAGGGAGGATAAAGGAGGGGAAGGAGAACAGGAGTGGAAGGGAGAGGAGGGAGTAATGGATCTCACTGTGTATGTGAGTTACAAGAGGGAGAAATGGAGAAATTATTTGTGTGTGTGTGAACTGCCTTTGAGACTCTCAGCTTCTGCTGGATGCTAAAATGAACCCTGAAAGATGAGCCTGCAAGAGAAGGACAATTCTATTTCACGACAACTTCAGATGTTTCAGATCACAAGCTAAACCGTTTTTGATGAAATCGAACCAGAAGGTTTACTCCAGGAGGGTATTAATGTACTTCAGCTGCTAAAGGGTGCTCAGTCCAACTCAGCAGACTGAAACCACTCCAAAGTAAACTCTTATGAAATGCACATACTGTAGACATCAGATCCTTGGTGCAAACTGTTTGGGTCTGCAGGCCCACCCTTGCTGGGCCACACAACCTGCTACCACAAACAAAGCCAGTCTTCAAACATACTTCATGAGACCTTGCAGGTACTACTTGTGAACCAGCTTTTCCCCTTAAGAGGTTTTGGCCTAGTATTTTTGAGATCCTTTCTAACACCAAAAGCCATTTGATCTGATATTACAAGAAAAGGCTAGAACCAATAAAACAGGGATATAACCACAGGGAACTTCAGTAATTCAGATTATGTTATTCCTATTATATAGATACCCATCAGGCCAAAACCCTTTGATTCTCCAGATGGTCCTATCCACTGTTGTGTTTTACAATGCTTTTTTTATAGAACAAGTGATGTTGGTTATAGCTATCTCTATGCAATTTAAAATTAATTAAAAATAAAACTCATACTAGAATGAGATGCTTGATCAAAGTAGAAAATATTGTGACTAATACGATTTGGATGGTTTTGGGTATCCCCTTTTACTTTAATATCCTAAGGTAAATTTGAAAAAGTGAGAGAAAATCATAATTTTTTAATATATATATTTTTACTGTATAACCAACTTGCAGATTAATCTGCACAGGCATAACGTCAGACCAATTATATGGGTACAAACATACATATCTATTTATGCTATATCAGTGAATAATTTGTTGCACTTGTCAAATAACAGGAAAAAAATAGAACTACTTTTTCTAATTTGTGTTTTGTATCATACTTAAAAGGTCAATAAAACAACTTAAGAATATCATAAATCATCAGAAAATACAACTGCCAAAATTTCCATAAGATAACACTTAGTCACATAATCTTTGGCTTTACAGAAGGCAAAATGTTTTTATTCAAGACTCCCAATCTTCTGTATATGTAGTCAGAAAATAGCAAGAGAACATTTTCAGAGGAAGAACAATCAGGGACCTTTGTTTAAATACGCTCCTTGCCTTTACCTTTCCCTGTGATCTTTCTTCTTGTTTTCTAAATGAGGGTGGATTTACTACTTTTTTTTAAGTGACATGATTTGTCACTTTTAGGCCAATCATATATGTTCTCCATGCTGTTGCAGACATGAACAAGCACACTATCACTTAATCTGGCTGGTTGAATTTATAGCTAAATATATTTATGGCTAAATATATTAACTGAACACATAAACATAGATGCACATACACATGGAAAACTTTTAAAGATTAGAAGTATTGTTTAATTTAATAATTTCCAAAGAAGATAAAAAAATCTAAGACTTAGTTACAATTTTAATAGCATTTGCTGTTTTCTGACTGGAAAATCTTACAAAGTGAGAGTGAGGTACAGTAAGTGAATGCATTTTTAAACTTCATTTCAGTAAAGAGTTTATAATACTATTAAACCAAACAATATGCAGAATGAAGGAATCAATATGATACTACAAAATGACTTTTTATTATTAGATCATGGAACTTCTTCATCTGTTCTTTTTTTCCTCAGTTACATATGTGGAAAATGTGCTTGGAAAATAAAATTGTCCATAGCAGAGTAGGCAATAGTGATTAACATACAAATAAAACTGCGTAAGTGTACATGTTCCTTGACATTGTTTAGTTTGTAATGCCTGAACTGAATCTGAGATTTGCAAGAGGAATTGCAACTTGCAGATTTGAAATTAACAGCCACCAGGAGAAAAACTCTAGAGGTTCATTCACCCTTAAAATCTAGTTTAATGATGTCTAAAAAGTTTTTTATTGACAGTAAAAAATCCAATAGAGTTCCTATAAAAAGAGTGTCCCCTGAGTAGAGAAGCTATTGGAAATGACAGCAATTAAATCAAGTTTATGAAATATTTAGACTCATTCAAAGGTGAATTTGTTTCAGTGAATATCAGCTATTAGACCAAGTAATGGAAGGAAGAGAAGACTGAAAGAAATGTATACAGAATAATAAACTGAACATTTTCATAATAACAGATGGGATTTATTTAATCAGGAAATATGTTAAACATTTTGTGAGAGTCCCAACTAACTGGCTGCAGAACAATAAGGAATGAAAGAGTTATTGCAAAGAGCAGTATAGATGTGTAAGCACTAGCTTGGCATTGCAGACTCATACTTACCAAACACAAAACACAGTACATTTTCGTTTTACAAAAAAATCACAAACCACTTTAATTACTTGCAAATGCTCTTGAAGTCTTTTCTTTTGTATGTGCCTTGCAAAGATGAATGATTTGTAGATAGTAATTTCTATGTATCTCCTTTAACAACTGGATTATTCACTGGAAAAAGATAGCATATTTATCTAGCTTAACAGGCCACTCTGGGAGCAGTGATAACAGAAAAATCCACCTGAAGCAAGCAGGGTTTTTGATGTTCTGTATATGTGAAGCTGATGTTGTTTTGGGGTCATAAGAAGAGCTACTAAACAGCTTGTATGGAAGTGAATATTACAGAAAAAAAAAAAAAAAAGGAGTATTTTATGTATAAGACTCGCACATAGCGAATTAAATGCTTTTATCCCTACCTAATTAAAATTTGATTTTAGCAAAGCAAAGACTGTAACCTAAAGTATTGATAATTGTTCTTTTTGATAGCAATTCAAGGATGCTCGGCTTCAATACATTATAGAGGTTTTCTTTATGCTCTGGGGTATGTCAAGACATACACAAATGTGAGAACTGAAAATTACTGTACTGAATAATTCTATAAGTGAAAAAAAAACCAACCCAAACCAACAACCCAAAAACAAGCAATGGAAATCTAGGAGCTAAGCTACAGCCTTTTGTACTTTTGCTTGAGAAATATTCCAGATGTAACTACAACTTCAAGGAGTTTGTCTTTGGTGTAAACTTAAGTTATAATTTCAAGGGAACATCTTCATCAAAGTGCTGTTTACAGACACAAGCTTGTAACATCTTTTTGGGTTTATTTACCAGCCAGCACAGACAGTTTATACCTGTAAGATTATTCCACCCAAATTTAACTAGTTTTCTTTTTCTTAACATCCACTTACATAAAACCTTTCTGCGAGTGGGTGGAAATGAATATGTAGAACAATACAGTCTGTTGCACCCACTGCGCTGTTCTCTGGGTTGTGGTCAGACAGTCCTCCAGAAGGGGCTGCCAGAGCTTTGGAAGAAACATCTCAGCTCCTTGTGATGTACCCCATCACCAAAGGTTACTACTCTCATTGTTCGGTTTTAAAACACTGTGTCTCCTCAAACATTTCTGCATGAAATTCACACAGGTTTCTGGCCACTGGCGAAGGTGTTTAATCTGAATTCTCACAAGCAAAAGAGAAGCACTCACAAATTCTTTCTCTTTACATTGCCCATAGGAATAGCAGAGAGAGGAACAGCTACTCCTCCCTGCTTGGGTGGCTGGCATCTTCAATGCCTCAAAGATTATCGCAGTGATTGTGCCTGTGGGGTTGCACGTGTTTGAGCGCTGTTCTAATATGGACACAGTAGCTCCAGAGCTCCAGTTTTATCTCATCATGGGCACACAAAAGACTGGTTGAGTACAAACCAAGTGCTTTGGACACTAAACTAGTAATAGTAAATCACACACACATCGCTCATGGAATGTTCTGAATGCCTGTTAGCCACCTAAAACTGGTAATCCTGCAGATGGCACAGTTCAGTGTTGTAGATGTGGCCCATGTCTTATAACTTGTAAAGCAAAGGCTGGTAATGACTCATTGACAGTTACATTCATGGACACTTTTGTAACAATAATTACTATCTTGTTCAGCATGAGAAAATTGAGGTGATATTGTCATTAATGATACTCAACTGTGCACTCGAGGATTTTGTGAATTAAGGCTGCGGCAAGTGTAATGATCTCTGTACTTTTTGACATACATATTTTTTGTATTTATTTTAAAATTAATATACTCTCTAGGAATACATTTACATATATATGTAAGGTAAGATAAAATAAAATAATCTACCACCTTAAGTAAGTGATTTTGTTTGAGAAAAACAGTAACAGTTGTTAAGAAAAAACAGTATTTATTATCAAATAAAATGTGTGTAAAATAAAATTAAACATTTTTTGTGGACATACATAAATATTGGAAGAAAACCTTCCACTTCAGATGCATTCCATAAGGCAATTCAACATTTTAACTTTCCATAACATTTCAAAAGGTCTGAATAAATTCAGCTTTTATTCTTCATAGAATGGAAATATATTTCCTAACTACCTTTGAATCATCAGAACCAGGGGCAACCAATATGCAGAAGGCTGACATATTCGACGTTTTTGCCTTGGTTTTCATTGGTAATCTCTCTTCTCATATCTCTCAAGCCCCTGAATGTCTAGGCGGGGAGTAGGGGCATGAAGTCCCTCCCATTGTAAGTGGAAACCACCTAAAAAACCTGGACATATATTAACTCCATGGAACCTGACAAGATATATCCCAGGGTCCTGAGGAAATTGGCTCATGTGGCTGCCAAGCCACTATCCATCATGTGCCAAAAGTCATGGCAGTCAGGCGAAATTCCCAGTGACTGGAAAAAGGGAAACATCATGTCCATTTTTAAAAAGGATTATAAGAAGGACTCTGGGAACTGACGGTCTCACCTATTGAGATCGTGGAACAGATCCATCTGGAAGATATGTTGAAATATATAGAAGACAGAGAGGTAGTTAGAAACAGCCATTGTGGCTTCACCAAGGGCAAATCATGCCTGACTAACCTAGTGGACTTCTACAATGGAGTAACTGCTGCAACAGTGGATAAGGAAAGAGCTACAGATGTCATCTGTCAAGAATTCTGTTAGGCCTTTGATATGGTCCCCCACAACTTAGAGCTAAATCAAAGAGATATGGGTTTGATGGATAGACTGTTAGATGGATAAGGAATTGGCTGAATGGCTGCATCTTACCGTCAATGGCTCAAAGTCTAAGTGGAAACCAGCAATGAGTGGTGTCTCTCTCGGGTCCATATTGGGACCAATACTATTTAATATCTTCATCAACAGCATAGGCAGTGGGATTGATTACACCCTCAGCAAGTTTGTGGGTGACATCAAGCTGAGTGGTGCAGTTGATTCACTTGAGGGACAGGACACCATCCCAAGGGACCTTGACAGGTTTGAGGAGTGAGACCATGTGAACCTCATGAAGTTCAACAAGGCCAAGTGCAAGGTCCTGCATCTAGGTCAGGGAAATCTTCAGTATCAGTACAGACAAGGGGATGAAATGATCGAAAGCAGCCCTGTGGAGAACGACTTGGGGATATTAGTGACTGAAAAACTGGACATGAGCCAGAAATGTACACTTGCAGCCCAGAAATATCCTGGGCTGCATAAAATAAAGTATGGCCAGCAGCTCGAAGGAGCTGGTTGTCCCCGTCTAATCTGCTTTTGTGAAACCCCTCAGCACATGGAGTGCTGCTCTGGGGTCTCTGGTACAAGAAAGCCATGGAGCTGTTGGAGCAGGTCCAGATGAGGACAACAAAAGTGGTCAGAGGGCTGGAACACCTCTTCTGTGAAGAAAGACTGAGAGATTTGGGGGTGTTTAGCCTGGACAAGTGAAGGCTCTGGGGAGACCTTATTGTGACCTTTCAATACATAAAGGGAACTTAAAAGAAAGATGGAGACAACCTTTTTACCAGGGCCTGTAGTGGCAGGGCAAGAGGCAATGATTTTAAACTGAAAGAGGGTAGATTAGGTTGGACATAAGGAAGAAATTTTTTATGATAAGGGTGGTTAGGCACTGGAGACTGTTGCCCAGAGAAGTTGTGGGTGCTGCGTTGCTGGAAGTGTTCAAGATCCGGTTGGATGGGGCTTTGAGCAACCTGGTCTAGTGAAAGATGTCCCTGCCCATGGCAGGGGGGTTGGAACTAGAAAATCTTTAAGGGTGCCTTCCAACTGAAACCTTTCTATGATTTCGTGGTCTTCATCCACTTTACTAGGTTCATAGAAATTAAGATTTTTTTTATATTCTCACTAAATCTCACACATTTTATCTGACATGAATCTTTTCTTTAGGACATATATTTTCAGCTATTCAAATTTAACACATTAATATATATAAAGTTATTTTAATATTCTCCCATACGATTTCAACTGATGTTATTTGTAAAGATAGAAAACCTTTGGTAGTGCTTATACAAATCATCAGCTCACTACAAGCCTGAAGTCAAAAGTCCAACTTGGGTCTGACACCTGATCAATGTGTGATCAGTGTGTGTCCTAATATTTTATATGCTGCTACTTTTCACTTTCTCTTTTCATCATGGGAAGTCCTTTTTTCATTGTCAGTGGTAGTCCTTTCAATTTTTTTGTTGTATTTTTCTCGATCAAACTCCCTTCTCTTTAGACACTTTTAAAAATAAACATATTTACATTTCTATTAATTTCACACAAAAAAACCCTTCAGTTTATTTTCCAGAGTTTCCCCCATCATTGTCTCTGTTGTGATATTTGTTTTCTTGACTTTGTTTCTGCATGGCACTTGGTGTGATAGATCTTATGATATTCAGTGTGAATATCTAATCTATATTTATACTAGGAGGGAAGTGAGAGATTGTATGGCCTGTATAAAGCCACAGAAATAGTCTTTCAGATAACTGGGAATCAAATCCAAAGTGCTTGAGTAACACTCTAATATTTGAGCCCTTTTCTGTATAAATTTGAGCTAAATTTAGCTGACAAATTTGCATGTTACATGCCTGCATTCACACCAATACTGAAAAGAGAAGGACCTGTTACTGAACAAATGTGTGCAGAAAATCTGTGCCCCCTCAGTATTTCAAGTTTGCTTAACATCCTACAGCAGATGCATTGTAGCTTTTCTGTGCTAACAGTCATTATTTGGTCTTGTGGTTTTGATTTTTAAATAAATAGAAAGAAAAAGCTTACCAGAAATTATTAACGTCAGTGAGCAAATCTGCTAACTCTAGCCAGAAATTATTTTCAGTGCAAACGACCGTTTATTAGTTCAGAAATATTCTAGCTTTCATTGGTATTTGTCTCTAGTTTTTCCAGAAGAATCGGTTATTATTGATCATGTTGATTACTGGGACCACAATTAAGCAGAAATTGTTTAATCTTTGTATTTCTGCATTATTTGCTTTATTAAAATAACACTCTACACATTGTTTGCTTATCAGCAAACAGCTTAACAGATCTCTCTGCTGCTGCTTCCTTTTCTTTTGCAGATACTATTCATCCCAGCGACTTCAATAAGCCTTTCTACCATGGGCTCATTACTTCGTTTTCTAGGAGAGTCCTCCTGCTAGTCCAGCTTAAATTGAAAAGATATTTATATCTGCTAAGTTAAGGCTTGCAATGTCTTTACTTGTCATATCTGAACTGCAAGTTACTACATTCTGCATGACTTACAGCCAACTCAAAGTCCCAGGAGCAGAACTGGTCACAGATATGAGTAAGGACATCTTTTGGACTTCCCAGAGAAAACATTAATCTAAATAAATGCTGCATCTAACAAAGTGTTGTAACATTACAGTTTCTCTTTCAGCTACCTTTTGTTGGCCATCATGGTAAGCATAGCCTTGCCAGGAGTTCTGCACCTACAGAAGAGAAAGAAGAAATCACAAATAATATGTGGCACTTGTGTTAGGTAACTGAACAAATTTCTATGTATGGAAACAACGGTCCTTTTAAAACCATACAGCACGGTAAGAGGACTTGAAGATAAACATTTCCAAAACTTGTAAGAAGGCCAAACTGTAACTAGAAGCAGCTAGACACTGGTGGTGCAGTATTGCTTTGTGTTACATTAAACCCAGTATTTCAGTGTTATTTTGTTCACCTGGCTCCCCATATGTTTATTCATTTACTGCCTGTCTTCCTGTAAGCACTGTGGGAGAGAGACTTTAATTTTATTATGTATATAAAATGCCCAAAGCAAAAGGTCTCCCAGTGCTAGTACTGCATAACTCATAACAGTTTATGGGTGATGAGGAATGAAGAAAAAGGAGGAACTGGCTTTCATGAGTATTTAAGCAGCAACCTGTGACCTCTGTAGTTTAATACATTATTTCAAACATGAAAGTTGTTTTCATTTTTAGGATTAGAAAATCTAACTTATGGAACAACATGGAGCAATCTTTCCAGACTAGACTCCAGAAGTGAACAGTTCAAAAGACAGAGGGGTTTGGAAAGAATTTGGTTAGTGATGTTGAGAAGAAATTGATGGCCAAAAAAAATCATGTGGATTTTACAGTGAACGACCATTCCAGTTTTGATCCACAATCAGACCAAATCTCCTCCCCCCCCTTCCTCTCCCCCGAATATCATCTAGCTCAAAGAGGAAAAAGGCTATTAAAGTGCTAAATTGCAATGTCTTGGTATGGTGTGTAGTAATTAATAAGTTAGACTTGAAAAAATGTAGGAAAAAAATAATAAAAAAAAAAGCCCAGTGCCCTAGATATTGAAGATCAACTATAGGCAGGACAGAATGTTTTATAATAGGGAGAATAAGCATTGCTATGATAATAGTCAGTTCTATTTTAAAACTCTAAGATCATAGCAATCTATGAATATTCATAATACTGTTTTTGCTGCTACTCTGGGGAAATCTTTCCTGAGCTCAAAATACAGATTAAAATTGACAGTAAAGGGGGGAGGGGACAAAAATGGCCAAGACAATTTTTTGAAGCAGTGCCAGAGAGAATGAAAGATCATGCCTGTCTGAGGAAGGGTGTAAACAACCTGGAGTATTCAGTAATTAGGAAGAATATCTGCAGAAGCAAGAAGAAAGAATTTGAGACATAATTTTAGTATAAATTCACTGACCAAATGAAGAAGAACAATCAGACTAAAAATAAATCAGAGCAGATGAAGTCTGGGAAATTATGTTTTTGCTTCCTAAATATATGTATAAATACAAATATATAAATACATAAATATGTAATTAATATATACATATAAGAATATAAATAGGGGGGTGGGGTTAACCATTGGGGTTTTTTTAATCCCAAATGAAAATTAAATTCTTCTCCATCAGTTTTATTGACTTCAGGTTCTACATATGTGGAATATTTTTAGAGTGGAATTTTTGCATTATCCCAAGACCAAATATTTCACTCTTCTTCTTGGGTCCAACTTCCTTTCCTTTCTGCCTGTCAAAAGGAAGGGCAAAAATCATTGCCTGGAGAACTGAGAGTGTGGGTACATAGCGACATTGCTAGCCAAGCTGCCAGTTATGAGGTATGTGAGCAACATGAGGACCATCCTCTTGGGCATGCACTTGGCCTAATTTCTGGAGATCCTTTACTTTCACCTGGAGAGTAAAACAATGGGGAAACCTATCAGGAAGCAGGGAAATTTGTACATCAAGTTCTACCACAGGTGGTGCAGAGCGTAAGCTGCCAAACATAAGCCTAAGCTGATGTTATATGTAGCTCATCTGGACTGGATGCAACAGAGTCAGTCTGAAGGAAAGGCAAGACTAATTAGCTCAGGTGCAATGTCATACCGACATCCCTGAACAGCACAGGACCAGGCAGGATTGCCAGCTCATTCAGTGACATCTTAGACACTTCAGTATCATTACTTTGTGTAGACATGCCTTAAGAGACCGGACAGTAATAGAAGGAACAACAACAAAGTGAGCTTTAGTAATATACATGCTTATTTTCCAGCCCAGTTTCCAAAAGAAACCATGTAACCTTGAAGAGGGTGAGGAGGATGAAGGCACAGGTGGTGTCCTCCTAAATTCTTGCAGTCAGTGGAAAATCTCTGTTAGAAGCCATATTTAAGTGGGAGTTTAAATGGAACAGTTATTTCAAACAGCAGGGATGATCAAGAACTTCATATAACCTACTGGAGATGAAGATTGACTTAATATTGTAAAAGAGTCTCTGGATACAAAATTACTCCATATAAGCTGTTTGGTTCTCTGAAGTACAATTAAGGACAGGATATTAAAAACCTGGCAGGCAATAACAATCATACTACTTGATTATTTGGAGAGAATCCTCAAGGAATTAAATGCTTACAAATGTAACTGGGCATTTTTCATTCTGATGGGCATATAATATGTTTATATTTCCTGGAGAGACCATCTTTGACATTCAGTGGGAATCACTGAACTCTAGTCACCAAGTATCATGTCACACTAAGTGCGCTTTATTCTCAGGTAACAAAAAAAATGGCTGAACCAATTCCAGTAATCTGACTCTATAAATCTCTGTGAAAACACCTGCCAATATTCTTCATACTGGTACTTTTGAACAACTGGGCTGGTATGAACCTAACGCTCAGGAACCATGCTTTTTCTCAGGTGTGATGCTAATAAGGAATAAATTTGTGATATCATGCATACTGGAGAGATCAGGAATAAGCTACTTATTAAAAGCCTGTTCTCCAACTTTTTCAGAGGACAAGGTCACGTAAAGGTACATGGAAGAGAAACATCCAACTATTTGAATAATAAGTAAGACTTCACTAAACCAGACAAGAATGTCTAAGCATTTAGGATTAGTCAGACATGTGACCTGTTCATTGTATAGGTCATCGTTGCGTTGATTTTGACATTGTCTTGCTAACATTCGGAGCCTACAAGGAAAAGCAGTGTTTTGTCTAAAAACCCCAAAATTAAATGAATAGTGATACTGTTCAGAACTGAACATTTCAGACCGATCTGTTTTGCTCTTATGTATGTCCACACAGATTATATTCAGACCAACTATCTGTAAAATTTTTAAGAAAATTTTTTTTGGAGATTATGAGAAGTTAGAAGGAACAAAATCAACCACAACTGCCCATTCAATGTCATGGTGTGCACCTCTGGACACTACAGTTGTAAAAAGGGAGCGTGTTAAATGTTTAAACATTACTGTGATGATATCACCGGTTAGTCTAAATGATTGTCATCCTTTTAAAGTCAGCAAGGCTAAGAGATGACAGTTCATACTTCAGAAAGTTTAGCACTACTACTAGCATGG
>JAVJGJ010000014.1:13173882-13185118 GCA_035590215.1 Microhierax caerulescens | reverse complement strand
CACTACTACTAGCATGGTTCAGTGGCCTAAATATAAGTGCTTAATGCTTTTTAGGTGCTATGGACCATCCCACCCGGCCTCACGTAGCTCCTTCATAAAGGTGTGCGTGACCCATTTTGTTAGCCTGTGTTATATCAGTCACCTCACAGAGAGCCTTCAGCGGCACTTGGCACTTCTGTTTAGGCAGCTGATTTCTCCTTTAGCAGGTTAATTTAGCTAGTGTAAGAAGGAAGCTGATTTGGGTGGAGGTGTTAATCTTCCTGATGCTTGCCTGAAACTACATTTGGGCATCTAGATCAACATGACCAGGTCATTATATTTCCTATGAAAGGCAATGAGACTAGGTAACTAGACTTCCCTATGAAAGGCAACTTTTACTCAAGGCCATAAGCTTGAGTAAAAGATTTGAGTCTTTTGTTCACCACATTTTGAAGAGAATTTGTCAAATTAAACTGAATGTTGTCAACACAAATCAGGACTATTTTGCAAGGGATTAAAGTGGGACATGTCGGAATCACAGAATGGTTGAGGTTGCAAGGACCTCTGGAGGTCATCTGGTCCGATCTCCCTGCTTAAGCCAAGACAACTAGAGCCAGTTGCCCGGGACCATATCCAAATGGCAAACTTTAGTCAGGAGTAAAACACATAATCTATTTAGTCATCTGTGGCTTTTATGGTCAGCATCTATAGAGGGACACTCAACTCCATGGCCTAATGACAAGTCAGATTCAGGTCCAGGCTTAAACACCTGAACTTAGACTTCTACAGCCTGGATAAACACCTGAATTAGATATTGAATACTGACTATAGTCACTAAAAACCTACTCCAAAAGATTTAAAGAGCTAGTCAGCAGGCTATGTAAAGTTATCAGCTTTAGGACAGGTTCTCTAAATTCTACAAAATGTCATGACTTGATCTTAACAAGAGACACTAAGGACACTTGACACTTACGTTGCAAACACTTTTCAGTGCCCAAGTTTGGAGCTGGATTCCAGCCCTTCTCTTCCCTGGGATAAGTTTTTGTAGTTCACTAGTGTCTTCTTTCTATTTTGATACTTTTTGCAGTCTGAAGTCAAGATTTTTTCACTGATTAGGAAAAGAAAGGCCTTGATAATAATGGCTATTAAAACCACAAAAAGCACAAGTGGAAATTATCTAGATGCAAAAGGAAAGAATCTTCTAAAAATAAGTAAATACGTCCGTGAGCAACAGAATCAGCTGAGCCATTACTTGTGAATTCACAGCTTGAGTGTGAAATTGATGCTTAATACTGAGTGAGTTCTTTTGCTCCACTAGTTGACACACTCTCCTGTATCCACATTTTATTCAAGTAACACATCTGTGACCTTTGTCACTGTCAAATTTGTCTAAAATTGGTAGTAGTTATTGGGTAACAAAATAACATGATCCGATTAGTTTATTTAAGAAAACAAAGTAACAAAATTAATTTGATAATATAAATTTCAGTTTCTTCTATCAAGCTTCTCTTAAAAGGTCCTCAGCCTCTTCTCTGCATGATGAGAAATGACTAGCTCTTTTTCCTTTTTGGAGATCTCCCCCGCATCAAAATTCTCATTCTTCAGTGCCATAGAAGAGAAGGTAAAGCCCTACAGATTTCCCACAGAGAAGCTGAGGAATTGAAACAAGCAAGCAGACGGTCTCTGCCTTACAGATTACAGCAGAACACAGGCTGAAAACAGCTGTCTTCGCTCTTGGCTTCTTCCAGCCTGAATACATATGGCAACAAGTTAGCTCAGGAGGCTGTTATGCTCTTAAATGTAGTCGAGGAGTCTGGAGTTCCACTGCAGATACATATCAATGCAAAGGTTTTGTTGGGCCACTGTCCTAGGACAATTTTTGAGAAAACAGAAAGCAAGCTGATAATGGACAATAATTCAGTTGCAAAAATACCACGTCAGATTTTGGAAAGCAGCATTTTGGAAATGACAGAAACATGTAATTTTTCAGAACTTGATTTGATAGTTTTACCTAACACCTTTGAAAGTTATTTTATTGTCAGTAAACATGAGTAAACATTTGGATTGCTGTTACAAATGACCTGATATCTGCATTCCTGCATGCAGATCTAGCCTCAGTGACATCTGTTCTCTAGCAGAATTCAGACAGCTTCAGTGAAATGAATGTGAAGAAAGAAATCACTAACTGGGTTTCCAAACTGTATAGGAAATGACTCATGCAAATTCTAGCTTTTTACCAACTAAGGAGTGACTTGAATAGAAAATGAAAAGGTGATGACAATGTGGCTGTAATGATTTTAAAAGCTTCAGAAAGCTTTCTGAATTTTTCTCATAACGAGCATAATGATGTTGCACTCACTAAAAGCCTATTTGTCTTAAACTAAAAGGAAAGATTTTTTTGTAAGTCAGGGGATGAGCACCTTTAATTTCTTTCGGGTTTTTTTTTATTATTTTTTTTTTTATTTTATGACCTATAAGACAAATAAGACAGTTTTCTCATTTCCTTTGCAAAGATAAAACTGAGATAGTGTCCCCCAAGGCACGTTGAAGAAACAGAGACAGAAATTTAGGCCAAAGCATTGCCTGGTTACAAAGCAAGATAGCAGTCAATGTACAATTATTGTTTTGTTAAAATTGTCTGCTGACCTATATATTGTCAAATGAGTTTTGATAGTTGAAGGTGACTGACAATTACTATTGCATAGTTTATGTTCATTATTTCATGTTATACTATTTGCATTTGCGCAATTCTCTAAATGAATCATTGAATAAGAGTTTTTTGGTGCCACAATGAGGATATTTAACAATTTTATGACCTTCATGCAGTAATTAAAGGGTAAAAGGCAATCATTAGAGCCAGTTTGATTAGATAAAGCACAAGAGTTTGGCATGTAAAGGAAGGAATCATAGAGGCATAGAATTGTTGAGCTCTGGAGGTCGTCTAGTCCAGCTATCAATTCAAAGATAAACTACTGTACTGAATCTGTCTGGGATGGAGTTAACTGTCCTTAAAGTAACCCATATGGTGGTGTGCTTCGCATTTCTGGCTAGAGCAATGTTGATAAGACACCAAAGTTTTAGTGCTTGCACAGCATCAAGGCTGTCTCTCCACCTACCCTCTCCAAACCCAAAGGCTAAAGGTGATATTACAGACCATATGTTGCCATGCTTAGCAATAAAAACAGAGGGGAAGGAAGTGGGGAGGCATTTGTGGTTATGGCATTTGTCTTGCAAAACAACTGCTACACCTAGTGAGGCCCTGCTTCCCAGGAAGTTGCTGGACATCTGCCTGCCAATGGGATATAGTGAACAAATTCCTTTTTGCTTTGCCTCCATGCATGCCTTTGTCTTTTATTAAACTGCCTTTATCACAAACCATAAGCTTGTCCATCTTGTTTTCTCACCTTGTCCTGTTGAGAAGGTGGAGTGAGAGAACAACTAACAGGGGTCTGGCAGCCAGTCAAGGTCAACCCACCACAGCTGCCACCAGCATTGCATCAGATCAGCACTGGCTTTGCCAGTCGAGGCGTGAAAGCCTCCCAGGATGGAAATTTCACCACCTGAGTAACCTGTTTCTGGGCTGCTCAAACCTCCTACAGATTTTCTTTTTCCTGATGTCCATCCTGAAAGACCAAGGTGAAATTTGTAAGTATTATCCCATTATATTGTCTGCTACTACCAAAACCAATGTGTCTGTAACATCTTCATAACTGCCCTTACTTGTATCAAGTAAACAGGGCATGGACCCATGAGCCCTAAGTAGTAGTGTCCATAGATTGTACTGCTTCTATAGTTTGCATTATTCCTAAGAACTTGTGACAAAATTAAATGAAATCACCACTAGTCCCTATTTATAGATCTAGCAAAACCAGGTTAAAGTCTGAATCAAAAGAGGAACTTGTGATGCTTAGTGCTGCAATGGCCAAAAGTTAAAGGACTTTCTCAGTGTAGAACTCAAAATTAAAGCCAAGAATTCCCTACCTAGTGAACAGAAAACTTTCAGATGCATAGAAACGGGATCCACAACAAGCAACTAAGCAGCTCTTGTTGAAGTGCAATACATAACTTTTGAAGAAGGGAAAAATAGTATATGCTTAGGTCTTCTGAAGAACAAAGCACACTGTAAAGAAATTAAGAAAGTATTTGATTTCACGTGGTCTAGAATTTTTGGAGTGACAGTCTGCCCTGAGAAATATACCCAGTACAGTGCTTTTCTGAAATATGTAGATGGATCTGGACTATCTGAGTTCCAGGTATCAGCTGGTTCATATCTACAAATTCAAAGCATGAATGGAGGTAATCACACTTGTCAGTATACATCAGTAATCTTCTGTCTCACATAAGTAAAAATTTAGGTTCTGTGACAAAATGAATCCAGCCAAAACACAGTTTCTAGATAATTTCTTTGAACACACATCCCTAACAATCTTCTCTCCTAAGACGTGTTCTGTTACTGTTGCTGAAGTCTCTGTTTTATATGAAGCCTAATAGTTGCAGCATTTACCAAAGAAGCTTGAAAGATTTCTTCAAGCCAGAGCTCCTGTTTACCAAAATACCATTCTACCTGTTGAAGGGCACAGACCCTTCTCTTCCATTTGAAAAGGTGTCTCTATGGGCTCAAAATGCAGCATCCATGTGGGCTGGATGCAAACAGACAAGTGAAATAATTTCTCATTAGTCTAGTGGCCTAGATAGGCAAAAGGAAGACTGAAATAAGCTGCTGTACTTGGAAAACTAGTATATCTTACTGTACACGGTCAACAGTTAAGGAAAAAAGATACTTTAATTTCACTGATTAAATATAAAACTGACATTTTATAGCACTCAGAAATGTTCTGGCAAAGCTGGTAATTGAGTGTCTATCATCTCAGTACTCATCTAGTGACTTGCTTATAAAATCATGTCTCCTTTTAGCCCTGACTTTGTAATAATAATATATTTTCAATGTATCTGGTTGCAGTTGGAATTCCATTTCAAATGGAAATCCCAAAATGCTCTTAAGAAAATTAATACATACAGTTATAATAAGGGAAGGGAAAACAGAATGCCTCTAAATTATACAAATAAGAAAAAATGTTTTAATTTTTTAATTTGTTTTTACAGTGTCCCAATGCTAAAATAATCATGTCATGTGTCCCCTCAGTGAAGGTGTGAAGCACTGAGATATTTGTGTATAGCACTGCAGTGGGAAAGCTTCTTATGAAAAAGGTGGAATGGCTGTTTTCAATGTTTCAAAGAAACAAAAATGTTTCATGTGCCTTGTATTTAACCTTATTTCTGTTGTCTCACCAGACAATAAGCTCCTGTAATGAGAATGTATATAAAAGATGACAGACACCTGGAGCATGGTAGTTATTTAAGCAAACAGGAAAGGTGGTCTGGATTACAAGTGAATGACTTCCTTTTCTTTTTGAACATGAAACTTATTTGAGGGTGTTAAAAGCTGGACTGGACATACTGCTTCCTCATGGAGCCAGTGAATTAAATTCTCCTTTTAACTGCACGTCAATGAAGTAAAAAAAAGGACAGCTGCGGTACAGATGTAATTCAGAGCAGTTTAAGCTATTCTGTAAAGGAGATAGCTGAAAAGCTATAGTGTCCACAGGCCCCATGGGAATAGTACAGGCCTTGACTAATTTACGAAGCAAATAAACGAGGCTCTTGGATTAATCTTAAGCATATTTATCCTCTATTCAAAAACAGGGTTTTGTAGTATTTAACCTAAGTGTTTATGTGCTTCCTTGCTTTTCTGGTGTTACTGAATCTTCTTCACTCTGAAGCCATCACTATTGAGATCAATGAGCATCTTTTCACTGACTTCCTCAGGGTTAATGGTTGTCTTATTTAAATAAATTTTCTCATTTATTGGTCAAAACATACCTTTATAAGCGTGGCACTATAGTGTCAAGAGATGAAGTGACTGTACATTATTTCTGGTTTGTCAGTTTGTGTTTCAATACAATTTGGCAATAGTATCTTTGTGATTGCCTACGAATACTTAAATACATGGCCAAACATGGGAGTCTTGAACATGAATCATGAAAAGAATAAATTTTATCAAAAGGCTTCTCTGCAGCCTCTGATTACTACACCTATGTTTTCTTCTGCAGAAGCTTTCTTTTCTCACAAACACTGACATCTCTGCTGGAAGTAATTGCTCCCCTGAGCTTGTCAACAGCTTTTAGAAACAAGAAGCTCTGGGGATCCAATCCTCCTGGTGCCTTTGAAATAAAATTTTTCCCTCTGAGTTTCCTTCTCTTAAAGAGATCTGGAGTTATTTCTTTTTTTTTAAAAAAAAATAAATTCATTTAAATTGTAACTCTTTGTTCTATCCACAATTTAGTAAGGGAATGCACAGGCAATCTATAAAAGCATGTCTGCCAGCATGAGCTGTCACAGCTGCTTCATGAGCTCATCTGGCATAGCACATGTTGGGGAGGCTTGGGGACACACCACAGTTCCAGTCCCATTTAATGTACTCTACTAATTGGCATGTAGCTCTCTTAATTAAAGTAGGTCTGGGGCCATTTCCAGTGGTCCATGCAGGCTCAGAAAGCACTGCTTCTGGAGCACACCTGCAAATCCACCTAATTGTACATGTCAGGATAAAAACCTGGTCAACTGATGTTAGCTGGAGCTACATTTAGTTATTCTTTCTCCTACTTCTTTTGTGTTTAAACAGGATCTTGACTGGAGAGAAGTATAGATAAAACAATGAGGGCAAGGAAATTTTCTCATGCCTAAAGAAAAAGGAATGTGGTTCTGTGGGTTACATTATGAAAGAGAACTCATAGTCCTGTGTAATCATTAACTTTCTTTATCAGTATCAGTGAGTACTCAGTGTCCACTGGTGCAGGGAATAAGAGCCTTCAGTTATTCTCCTACAGGGCAAAATGATGTGCTGATATTGCTAAGTCACACAGCAGGCACAATCATTTTACAGAAAGGTGAATGTATTTGAGCTAACAAAGGTCAAGGGAGTAGTTGTATTTTTAAAATTTTCTCTGACCCTGATGTCCAATAAATAACCTTTACTGAAAGGAGCTTAGTGCTGAGGACTTTGTGAACAGGCCTGTCAGCTGTGTTGAATTAAACCATAAAGGTTTGAGCCATACACTGTTTTCTGAGCTGCAGCTGATCCTACAAAATTAATTTCACTTCATATCGTAATTCAGCCACAGCTTGTATTCCCAGAGTTTAAAGACTGGCGCTCACAGCAGGTAGGTTGGTGAGAATGTTTTCAAATGTGCTCCTTTTTTTTTTTTTTTTTTTTTAGTTTTTGGTATCAGATGTCTCACATTGCTTAAATAGAACATGTTCATGGTTGTATAGTTTGTAGTTAAATCAACCTTGTATTTAAGTAAATAGCTTAATTACTTTACTTTCTTTGCCTTAGAAAAATATTTGTTGCTGAGTTTTAGTGAGGCGTTTGAATTTTCTGTGGGTAAGAACTAAGTAAAGGATCTCAAAGGAATTTAGGCTTGCTTTTTTTTTTTTCAATCACATGCTATTTCTGAATATTTTATGAATCATTTGCCTGTACCTTTATCTTCCTGGTGATATTAGTGGTATCATCCTCTCTATCAGAAGTGATAAACATTTTAAAAGTTCCTCTCACATTGTGTTAATAGTTGTGCTATGTCTGTTTCCTACATTTTTGAAAGATTCTTAGATGACACATAATGTTTTCTTTTTGTTGTTTCACACATGGTGTGTTGCAACAAACTGAAAGCCACATAGCAGTTGTCACATAGTACCACCTCAGACAACCATGTGTTGACTGAAGTAGAAGTCAAATCTGCATTCTCAAAAGTAAGAATGCCATAAAAAAAAAACCTCTCCTGGAAATAAACAAGAAAAATATACAGACAGTTATGAATATTTTCTATATTTTCCATGAACATAATCTTTTCCAAAAAGATCTACTAACCTTTCTGGTTTCTCAAATTTGGTATCCTAAGGTCAAACTTTTACCACATGAAAAGTTCAAGGAATTAGTGGTTGCAATCTCACATCTACCGCAGTGATTATGTAGCACAGTGGGTTAATGATATCACTGTTTGCTGCCAGAGAGATAGTTTCCTTCTTTTCATGACAAGATGTGAAACCTTTTTTCTAATTAATGAGTTGCATAATATCACTGTGTAGCTCTCTGTATGATACAGATGGGAAATATTGCCATAATGTCTCAACTGCAGCTAAAGATCTTCAGTTTGAGAGAAAAAAATAGTGTGATGCTGTGGGGTTTATTCAGAGCAGTAAGAGGCCTACTGGCTCTCTTAAAATGCAGGAAAAAAATATTAGTCTGCAGCTGCCAGAGAGTTTTTTAGCTGAACTTGGCATTAGGCAGCACTTGCTCCTGCTCAAGCTCCTGGCAGTTTGGCAGGAAGCAGTCTCCACTCCACAGGTTCCTTAAAGATGTTTTGGGTATTTATTCCCTCAAAGGTGCGTGCACCACTACAATATTTATACTTACTTTACTGGGAAGACCGTCTACTTTAATATCTCACTTTCATCCTCCGTTCACCTCCTCCTTTCAGAAATTGGGCAGTCTTCAACAGGAAGAATAGATTAATTAAGCATCACCTAAACTCAGGGTGCTGCCCAAAAGTCTGTAAAGAGTGGATAACCTGAAAATCAGTATCTTGGGCTCCTTGAATAGCTTGATACTGATCTAGCTGTATGGTCTAGAAACCAGTCCCATTCTTTGCGTAAGCAGCAGTGTATTTCTGCAGGAGGCCCTAAGAACTAAAACTTAAACTAACATATAGTCCCCCAGCACTTTGCTGCAAGCTCTCCTTTAGCAGTTTCCACAGATTGCTGCCTGGTTTTTGTAATTTAAAGATCTCATCCTGTGGGAACAGTCTATCTTTTCAGTGGGGTTGTTTTAATTCTTTTTTTCCCCCTCAGTTTTTCTCACGTTTGGCTTCTGTTTTCAAGGCAACACAGCTTTGCTGATTCATCTCCTCCACTTCCCTTGTCTTTCAAAGCTGATTTTAAGAGATCTGTGCAGTTATCCTTGCTGGCCTTCCTCAGGCTGAATGTCTTGTGTACTTACAGGTCATTATATTTGGGTCACTCCTTCTCAGCCCAATAGTCATCTACCTTTGTCAAACACGGACTGTTTAATTAATTCCCTAATCCCAGCTGGAACCTCACTAATTTATACTGAACACTGAACAAGCTGAGAGTGACTTGGTGTCTCGTATATTACCACCTCTTTGAAGAGACCACACATGATTAATTTTCTACAAAAATGAGCACTGTGGTAGAAAAGCATTTTAGATACATTTAAAAGACTGAATATCCCTGCCCTGTCATCCTGCTAACTTTCTGTTTATCAGTATTCATTTATCATATTTACATATAATTTTAATTGAACAAATTACCTGCTGAAAAGAATGAAGAGTATCTAAAAGTTATGAAAATGCCCCAGATGAAGTGGGCACAAGCATATACAGTAGAAGGTAATAAGTAAATCAAAATGATTATCAATATAGCAGTAAAAAAAATGATACTGCCACAAGGAGAAAAGAAGGGGAACAATCTTAAGAAATTAACACAAAAGAAATTTGCATGCTATTGGCATGTAAACATTAGAAGTATTCAAGGGCTAGGAGCTGAAAACCTATGAAACTCCCTACACTACTCCAGATTTGAAATGTTGAAAACTGGGCATTATCTTCAAGTGGGGTATTTTTGTAAACAATCTACACCATGAAAAAGTCTTGCCTGATAATTTTTACAGTCATAGTGAGCAGTGATGGCATAATTTTAATGAATCCCCTGGGAGTAAAACAGTGAAAAAACCCACAACTTGTAACCAATACAGATTATGTGATGAGTGGTGATATACTTCCAAAGAACCTCAATATTTTATGGTGAAATACAGCCAGAACATATTCAGTTCATGAAACAAAACAACCTTGCCTTGTTTAAGTAGCCATAGCAAAACGAATTATATCCAAGAAAAAGAGGTCTAATATCTTTAGTGACAGCCTTATCAATGTAACCTCACCAACCTATCATTCCCACTGCAAGTAGCTCCAGTCATATCTTTGGGTATGGTTAACAGCACTGTCAATCCTGTAGTAAGTACACACTATAAGTGCAGTGTGCATGCAGTAATTAAAAGTGCAGCATATAATTTTTCCTGTCTAAGGTGGTATTTATATTAAAATTTCATATTTACAGAATATTTTGCCACAACATATTTTTTTTCTCTTTGTATACCTTTTGGACCCAAGAGAAGGGATAACACCCTTTTGCTCATTTATTTTATTACTAAACACTATTTCAAACTAATCTAAAGTGAGATGATTAGAATAAGTAATATTTAACTTTAGTGTAGAATTACATCCTGTTGTCCCTTGTTGGACTCACACTGGGGGTCCAAATTAAAGCTTTGGAAGGACTGGAAGAATTTCTATTCATGTCAGTGTTTTTTCTGGCTCAAGTTTGCAGTGTTTTGACCACATTTTCTAGTACTAAAAGTGTAGCCAGAGGTTTTCTCTATCAGAAAGGATCACTTAAATGTTTTAGAGAAAGCAAGCATCCGTTGCTAATAGATGTATTCATTTTCCCCTGTTCTTTGGTCTGCCCATTCCTCTGAGCAGTAAATTAAAAGAAACAGATGTATAATTTGGGAAGTTTTCCAGATTCTGCTCCTTTCTCCTAAGTGAAACGTTAAACAATGACTGTTATCTACAATGTTCTTCTGTCTGTATCACTTTCACTAAGAATCCTAAATCTGTGCTGCATGTGCTGTGAATATACTAAACAGAAGGGAAATTTTTTGAATATATATATCATTTCTGAACACTTGAGCATCTGATTTTTAATTAGAAATTTGTTACTATTTACAATGTAGACACCAATATTGGAGCTTGTCATTGAGTCTCACTTTACAGTTTGTGGTGAGAAATAGATATTTTAGGGTTTGATTTGCCTCAGGCTAAAGTAATAATTTGAAATATGTTAGATGGATCAGATCTTGAAACATCTATTTCTCTCATAACAACCAGTAAATGCTTTTACTAGTTTCTCCTTTCAAACATTACTTTCATACTTGAGGTTCCTTTTTTTTTTTTTTAATATAATCCTGAACATAATATTCTGAATATAATACCCTGTATAAATATAATATCCTGTGTATGGTGTAATATAGATTAGAATAATAGAATCATAGAATTATATGGATTGAAAAGTACCTTAAAGATCATCTAGTTCCACCCCCCTGCCATGGGCAGGGACCTTC
>JAVJGJ010000014.1:13104493-13157535 GCA_035590215.1 Microhierax caerulescens | reverse complement strand
GGTTGGAAAAGACCTTTGAGATCATCAGGTCCAACCATTAACCCAGGACTGCCAAGTCTACCACTAAACCACATCGCTAAGCACCACATCTACATGTTTTCTAAATAGCTCCATGGATGGTGATTCCACTATCACCCTGGGAAGCTTGTTCCAATGCTTCATGACCCTTGCAGTGAAGAGTTTTTTCCTAGTAGCCAATCTAAACCTCCCCTGGCACAACTTGAGGGCATTTCCTCTTGCCCTGTCACTTGTTATCTGGGACAAGAGACCTACCCCCAGTTGCCTACCACCTCCTTTCAGGTAGTTGTAGAGAGCAATAAGATCCCCCCTGAGCTTCTTTTCCTCCAGACTAAGCAACCCCAGTCCCATCAACAACTCCTCATCAGACTTGTGCTCCAGACCAGCTCCGTTGCCCTTCCCTGGACACGCTCCAGCACCTCAATGTCCCTCTTGCAGTGAGGGGCCCAAAAGTGAACCTAATAGTTGAGGTGTGGCCTCACCAGTGCCGAGTACAGGGGGACAGTCTCTTTCCTTGCTGGGCTGGCCACACTCTTTTGGATACGAGCCAGGATGCTGTTGGCCTTCTTGGCTCACTGGTGGCTCATGTTCATGCAGCCGTTAACCAGCCCCCGGAGCTCCTTTTCTGCCTGGCAGCTTTGCAGCCTCTTCCCCAGGCCTGTAGCATTGCCTGGGGCTGGTGTGACCCAAGTGCAGGACCCGGCACTGAGCCTTGTTGAACCTCACACAATTGGCCTTGGCCCATGGGTCCAGCCTGTCCAGGTCCCTCTGCAGAGCCTTCCTGCCTTCAGGCAGATCTTTGCAGCAATGTTCCCAGCTGCATCCAATAAAAGATGGAGATTCTCCTTAGCCCTCCTTCTGTTGCTAATTTATTTATAGAAACATTTTTTGTTATCCTTTGTGGCAGTGGCCACCTTGAGGTCTAGCTGGGCCTTTGCCCTTCTAATTTTCTCCCAGCATAACCTTATGACATCCTTACAGTCCTCCAGAGCTGCCTGCCCCTTCTTCCAAAGGTGGTAAATTCTCCTTTTTTCCCTGAATTCCAGCCAAAGCTCTCTGCTCAGCCAGGCTGGTTTTCAACCCAGCCAGCTCATCTTTTGGCATGTGGGGACACCCAGCTCCTGTGCCTTTAAACTTCATTCCTGCAGAATGCCCAGCCTTCCTGTACCCCTCGGACCTTCAGAAATATCTCCCAAGGGACTCTGTTGACCAGTCTCCTGAACAGGCCAAAGGCTGCCCTCCAGAAGGCTAAGGTAGCTGTTCTGCTGACCCTTCTTCTTACTTCTCTGAGAATCGAAAACTCTACCATCTCATCCATAAACATCCATAAACACAAGGAGTTCAAATAATCCCATTTTCTATTAAAATTGTATTTTTTAAGAACAGGACATATAGCATTGTATTTTCCCTTCATATTCACCTATCTGTAATGCTTATTTTAGCATTGACATACATCTTAGACATAACATTCTTCCATCCAGTGATTTATTTCCCATATTATATATAGCCTTTTTGGCTATAACTGGAAACCTGACATTAGGCTTTCTGAGGTGAAATTTCTCTCTAAATATCCTAAGTGAGCTAAACTCTATGGAGTAATAAAATGTATAAAAGTACTGACAATTTATATACGCTGTTAATTCCACTGATTGTGTCCAAATTCCAAAAGCAGCCCCTGGGTATTACATTTAAACATTATCCTCTTTGCAATACAATGTTTTGAGAAAAGAATGTGTCAGGAGTTGCTCAGAACAGTGACTACAAGGTTACAAATAGCTGTCAGCTATGTCTAAAATTATTATCTTTCCTCGGTGAAACTGGAAACACATTGGAACAAGTTGGGCAGCAAAGTAAAACGTGGACATAATCAGCTACAGCAGCAAGGAAACCAGAACGTGTGCTGTTGCATTTTCACCATGTGAGAGAACATAAGCATAAGTGAAACTTTTTAAACAAGCGAACAAATCTGAAACAGAAATCCTACGCCGATTAAACCAGTACACTGCTCTAGGTCTTCGGCTGACTTTGGATAAGGCTATAATTTAGGGTGCATGTGTGCCAGCATGTGGGTATACATGCTAAATAGAAATAAAATATAATTCCTTATAACAATACTCATTAATTCTGTTTTATCGATTTTGTTAAACTATGGATGGAACTTGCGGCATGTGTTGGAATGTACTGGTTCTGTTCACTTACGGCTGGATATTCACTGCTTGTGAGCACCAGTAGGTTCACAGTACTTGATCTGGAGTACTAGAGAGCAAAGAATGGCAAGTTTTCTTAACTTTCACGTGGTCTTATTTCCATCCTATGAGTATACTGAAGGTTATAATAGAGATTATGTCGTTTTGTGCAATGAGGGAGGGAAGGGAAAGGGAAAGGGAAAGGGAAAGGGAAAGGGAAAGGGAAAGGGAAAGGGAAAAAGGGAAAGGGAAAGGGAAAAAGGGAAAGGGAAAGGGAAAAAGGGAAAGGGAAAGGGAAGGGTAAAGTAAGCATGGAGCAGGTGGAGACTGCCAGTAGTACTTGAGTGTCAAAATGAGAAGCAAGATTTTGAGGAGAGAGAGATCTAGCAAAGCAGAGGGGATCGCTGAAAGAATGGACAGCAGCCTACAAAGAAAAGGGTAATCAAAGAATAACTAGGATAATTTAAAACGTCCAGAGATTCTAAGAATCAATTATTGTACAGTCTGACCACAAAGAAAACACAGACAAATGAAAAGCAGGTCATAAACATACGTTTTAAAATAAAAACATCAGAAAAGTACATAATGATGACTTATGTTGATTAAATGGTATATTAAATGGTGGGAACTCAGAGTTCTTGTCATATTTGATGTGATTGAATTCAGTGTGACTGACTATGACTGAATAAATATTTGGTTTCTTTGCAAAACCTACACGATTTCTGCCCTATGGAAGCTGTATTAGTAATTTTACCACTTAAACACATTTTCTGCCCTTCTTTACCATACAACCAAATAGAGAGAAATGCAATAATCTAGAAAAAAAATAATGAACCTAAATATTAATTTAAAATTCCTATAGCAGACAAATAGAGTAACACCAGTAACTGACAACTCAGTTAAGTAAAATCCAAAATCTTTTCAGCATAACATTGCAAGGCAGATCAGCAGGCAAGATTTTAAAAAATAATAGTTAAGCCTCCAATGAGGGCAAATAACAACTGCTCAGCGGATCTCTTTTAACCATGTGTATTTATAACCTTAGCTTAATACAAACACAAACTTAAAACATAACCTGCAGAAACAGAGGCTAAAATTGAACCAAATAATACATGTGCTTTAGGCAAAGAGTTTATACATGGTTGGTTTGTATACCTCAGCTGTATAGTAACTTCAGTCATGATAACCTGACTGTGCAACAGATAAGTTTGTCCTGAACTAATTTATTTAGTTCTGAAAATTAATGAAAATTTTAACTAGAACTTACAGAAGTATAGTTTCTTATGAAAATTTATGTCTATTAAATAGATGTGTAAATATAAATTTAGGAAATATTTACCCCGATGCGCTTGTTACCGCAAAGAAATTGGGAACTGTTATTTGACCCTGAGGCTACCTGGCACAGCACAGCCTGTGTCCATAGAGCTAAACTCAGTGGTTGCCTTCAGACGGCCTGTTGCAGCCTCCAAATCATATCCAGCCATTGCATCCAACAGCAGCTAAAAGAATACCAGGGACTGTGCTAACAGTTCAGCTTTCTAGGACATCCTGACCTAGCTAGTTTAGGATGCCAGATTTGTCAGTTTTAGAAAATTATTCAGTTTACTAGTATAAATACTGCCACTTTGACAAAAATCTGGCCTTAGGTATGACATCTATTAATGTTATGAGGAAACTAAATGCTCAGATGTGGGGCTTTTTTGAGAATTAACTAGATTTATAGACTCATTTTTCCCTGAGGGCCTACCCTTGTGAACAGAATAGCAAAGCTACTTTAGTGATCCCAGCAGTAATATTAATATAGATGCAGGATATCTAGAATCTGTCAATTAGCTAACCTAGCATAAGATGCTGGGGTAACCACCTACATTATGTCTAAACCATGATAGCTTCCCTAGCCATTCCCTGGTAAATCAAGACCCAATTGTCAGCAATAAGAGGAAACCTGGTAAACAAGCAGGCATGAGCTACAGCAATATTCAGCCAGGTCCTCAAAGTGGATAATTAGACTGTCAAAAAAACAGAGGACATACCTGCTTACTTGTGTAAATAACCTGATTTCACCTTGCGCCAACTTTTCACAGGGTACTTTCCAGAAAAATACTGATCATGAGTGTAGGGGTTTTCAGCACTTCTTTCATGACAGACATACTTAATCTGTTACATTTTTCTTTTCATTGAAAAATTAGAAAAAAAGTATTAAATTGGTTTGGCATTTGATTACTTGGACAACAACCTTAATGCCTTATGACACATTTGGTGGTGAGTAATCACAAGTTTTTGGATATCTGATGTGTGGCTTATTGGAATGCCAACATGAACTTTAAGGAAGGACTTTTTTTTATGACTATGATTGAAGGAATTAAACAAAACACAATTCACAGTAAAAAAAAGCTTCCCCAAACATTTTTCAAGAATATATAAAACAAACCTTGTGCTGAAACTTAAAATTGCCCTTGTTTATTTTGCTTAACTTACTGCAGCCTTTACTTAAGTGTCCAGCTGAGTCGTGCTGTATTGCCAACCACAGACAAGCTATCTTCAGGTATTGCCCGAAGATTTGATGTTAAATAATCCCTGGGCATTACTCCAGGTGATTCCCAGCTGAAGTATCACAGAAAGAATGGATGTTAATAGCCACTTTCTTTTCTTCAGTTTTTCTCTGCAGACTATCTGACTCAGTTTCATACACAAAAAATAGTTACATGTTTTATTTTATGTCATACATATTTCTACTTCCATGTGCATCTTGTAGTTGGTGAAAAATCAACAGTACTATAACTTAAAGAACCAGAGTACAGCTTAGATGTTCATTGGGGACTATGTGTGAATGAAAGGGCCCATCTACTCAGATGAGTAATAGGAACCATTTTGAATTTCAGCTGTTAAAGGAAAAACATTGAGCAAGATTGAGCAATATCACCATTTGGATAATATCATAAATTTTTGTGGACATAAGGGTATTAACTTAACTATCTAGTATATCTGCAGTTTGGAAACAACAAAACTTTATTAAAAGGAAAGAAAATTTTCATGTTTCTTTGACATATTGGAGAAGGGCTGACATCACTGCCAGAGTTTTGGATTTTTTTAACTCAGGAACATCATACATATTCCATATGAAAACAAGTCTGGATAAATTCCACTTACAAGTTACAGAATGTGTTCAATCTTAACTTGCATTACATACAGTGAAACTCAGGGCATTTTCATCAAGGTTAAAGCTATCATAAATCTAGCTGTGAATAAGTTTTTGGTGGCATGGTTAGCTGGCTGGCTACATACAAAAGGAACACCTTTAGCTGATGAAATTGTCAAAGGCTGCTTTCATTAAACATCTTGTAAAATACATATTAGAGGCCTGCAGTCTATTTTAAAATATCATTGTACGGCATTACTCTTGCTTTGTAAGGGCTTGCTCAGCATTTGGGGGCAGGGGGGGCAGGGAAGGGAAGTCCTAGGCATATGAAAGAAAGCAGAAACTGCACTTAAGAAAATGTAAACACAAAATAATAAGTAGCATCAATTCAGAATAGCTATTGATACCCTTTTGTATCATCATGAAGCCAAACTCATTCCTTAGTAGACTGTGTTCTTCAACTTCTGTCTTATTATTTTGATTCCCCAGAGGTGCTGGATAAGCAGACAACTCTTACTCTATTCCCTATAGTCAAGCTTTGGTTTGCCAAATTATTTTGTGTAGAGAATGAATCTCTAGATGCCAGGCTACGAGCCTGCAAGTATTTAAAGCACAAGCTGGAAACTCTGTTACTTCTTATCTGGGATGTGACTACTCAAAGGTAAATAAAGTTGCATGTCCTTGGATAGGCTCAGACTACTCTCAGTTACTGGGTCTTTTTCAAAATATCTATTTAAGTCAGATCAATTAAAGAATAAGTGAGTAACTAGGTGATCTGTCTGCACAGCTAATTGCTTGTCTGGTGTCTCAAGTTTTATCTTTAATCTCTCCTCATTGCAAGAAAGCTAGTATCCCTTTGAGAGGCTTGACTAATGCCTATTAGAAATATTCTAATGAATTTTTGAATTGCTGGGGAAGGTGTCATAGTTTAATGGTAGATTTTTGCTCACACAGCTGTCTGTGGAACATTTTAGGTGCACTATTATCTATTAAACTCACAGTGGGTAATGGCATAGCACTAAGCATATTTGCTGGCTTTGCAGGAGACTGAAGCTCAATTTTCTGTTCTATTGGACTCTTATTACAAACTTAAACATAGTTCTTCTAGAAATGAGCCATAGCTACCAAACTGTCTTGTAATCTGGTCTTTCTTCTGGAAGGTTTTCTTTCAGAATTTTTTAAGTGTTCAGAAAGTGAAAACTCGGAAAGTTTAGCAAAAGGAGAATAATATTTCTCTTAGTTTTCATTGTACTGACTTTTAACATAAGTTAAGACTACAATTAAGATTCCATTCCTAAGCCACTTTATATTTACAGTACTTATTTCCTGCACACAGATCCAAGCAGAGTTGCCCTGGACTTCAAACCTGCAACTAGCATTAAGGTGACAATTAGATGAGATCACAGTAAAAGTGCTCTGCTCCTTACTGAGTCTGAATAACCCCAGTCTTCAGGTTAATTGCTGTAAAGACTCCAATCTGAAATTATCTTCTTATTCCTCTTTCTTACAGCATGCCCTTTTTCAAAAGAATTGCTAAGGCAGTGTTACTGAATGGATTGACTGAACAACAAAACACATAATTAACTGGTCATTCATCTATAACCTGTCAGTAACAGTTGTGTAAAGATCAGTCTCTTGGGTAGCCAGCAGAACTGATATCTGCATGACGTGACATCATCAAAATCTAGTGAGATATTTACATTAAGAAAGAAGCAGCATCTTGTGGCGCTTGTGTCTTTTCTGTGAAGATTCAGATGGGTGTAACAGTGGAACCACTAAAAGAAAAAGGAAAAATAGGATTATTATGTGGTAATCTGGTGTCAGTAGCTCAAGGTCAACAATCACGGTGCTATGTTACATTCTGTGTTTGATTCCAGAGAAAAGGGATCCTGATCTTGATTAGAAGTAGATGTTACCCTCATGTAAAAAAAAAGAGTACCTGGACATAAACTGGCTGAAGTTAATGGCCCTAAGATCTCTCTGTTCTGCATAAAGCACACATCAACGATGAAGACACAAGTTTTTTTCTGCCCACATGAGTTCAGCACTCCTAAATCTAATCACTGGTAATACCAGGAGGCTGATTTGAAACCACTGAGTAATTTGGAATCTGACCTTATGCACAAGAGCTCTGCAAGGTTTTCATTAACGCTTCGTAGTACCTGAGGCAGCGAGGCATTGCTCTTTCCACTCTGTGTTATAAGTTTAAGTTCTTTGTATGGAAGATTTGTCATGGGTATTACGTATAAGGCAGTGCTATATTCCTTTCAGAACAAGTCCAGGTGTACATTCTTCTAGCTCCCAGAAGACTGCAAGCTTTCTTTGTCATAGCAATATCAGTAACAAAAAGCAAAACATCTCTGCAGTTTAACTACAGTGTGCTGGAGGAGACATTCTGGAAACCATCTGCCTGGGCTAAGTAAATCAGAGTATCTCATAATACTTCATTGGAGCTTTGTATGTAGTATTTCCTCCATGTTATGGTCACAAATCTTTTTTTATGTTGCTAAACTTGCTGTGGGGAGGGCTCTTTCTGAAGCTGTATTTTGGGGAAAATTTCCTTTTAGCTTCCTTTTGTTTTGTCTTCCATGTTACCTCTTTAATCCCCTCTGACTATGAACTCTTTGGGGAATTCAGCCTCAGCAAGGTAAATAATCCATTAGTGATCTTCATGCTCTTCCATTCCATTGTCTCATCTGAGGCTGATAAGAAGGTTTGTTTTCATTTGGATGATTTTTTTTGTATGGGCATTTTTTCTGTAGAAAGCTGAATCAGATGTCTCTGTGCAAATGCACATGGCACGGGGAATAAACAAGAGTTAAGAGATGTATGCACGCCTGCAGGGCTATGATCTTATTGGCATCATGGAGACGTGATGGGGTGACTCCTATGACTGGAGTGCTGGGATGAAAGGGTACAGGCTCTTTAGGAAGGACAGGCAGGGGAGATCATCCTCTATGTCAATGACCGGCTGCAGTGCATGGAGCTCCACCTGGGGATGGATAAGCCAACCAAGAACGTATGGCTCAGCATTAAAGGGAGGGCAGGGACAGGTGACATTATAGTGGGGGTCTGCTACAGCTCACCTGACCAGGAAAACAGCAGATGAGTCCATCTATAGACAGATAGGAGCAGCCTCACATTCACAAGCCCGGGTCCTCATGAGTGACCTACTTCAACCACCCTGATATTTGTTGAAGGGAAAACACAGCAGGGCATGAGCAATCCAGAGGTTCCTGGAATGCCTTGACAATGACTTCCTTCTACAAGTGGTAGAGGAGCCAATAAAGAGAGTTGTTATGCTGTACCCTGTTCTCACCAACAACGAGGGGTTTGCAGGGAACCTGAATCTCAAGGGCAGTTTTGGCTGCAGTGACCATGAAACAGTGGAGTTCAAGGTTCTTAGGACAGTGAGGAGGGTGCACAGCAAGCTCATTACCCTGGACTTCAGGAGACCAGACTTTGGTCTCTTCAGGCTTG
Organism: Microhierax caerulescens; assembly: GCA_035590215.1. NCBI lineage: Eukaryota > Metazoa > Chordata > Aves > Falconiformes > Falconidae > Microhierax > Microhierax caerulescens. Next base: position 13,148,712 of record JAVJGJ010000014.1, on the reverse strand, counting down.
GTAAAGTACCATGGGATAAAGCCCTGGAGGGAGGAGGTGCCCAGAAAAGCCAGTTAATATTCAAGGATCACCTGCAAACTCAGCAGCAATGCAGCCCAGCAAAGAGGAAGTCTGGCAAAAGAACCAGGAGGCCTGCATAGATGAACAAGGAGCTCCTGGAAAAACTCAAACACAAAAAGGAAACAAACCTACCAAGGGTGGAAGCAAGGACAGGTAGACTGGGAGAAATGCAGAGAAACTATCCAAGCAGCTAGGGATCAGATTAGGAAAGCTAAAACCCTGATAAAACTAAATCTGGCTAGGGATATCAAGGACAAGAAGAAAAGCTTCTGTAGGTGCATCGGTGATAAAAGGAAGATGAGGGAAAATGTGGGCCCTCTCCAAAAGGAAAAAAAGAGACCTGGTTAACCAGGATATGGAGAAGACTAATATATTTAATGACTTTTTTGCCTTGGTCTTCACCAGCAAGTGCTCCAGTCGTACAGCCTAAGTCACAGAAGGCAAAGGCAGGGACTTGGAGAATGAAGAACCACCCACTGTAGAAGAAGATCAGGTTCAAGATGCTCTAAGGAACCTGAAGGTGTGTCAGGTTCCACTCTCCCATAGCGGAAGGGAAGAGTGACTCAGATTTGCTGATTCCCCTGGTTGGATTTAGGTGAAACAACACCCAAGGTCCAGAAACACCAGGTCTTTATTCCAGGCTCACACAACGAAGTAGCAATAATAATTTGCAATTTTCAACAATGTAAGCCGGTGGGGGGTGGGGGGTGGGGGTGGGGGTGGGGGTGGGGGTGGGGGGGATAAAAAAAAGGAAAGGAGACAGAGAAAGAGAAAGGAAAGAAGAGAGAAAAAGGAAAAAGAGAATTCACCAATCCTGGATCCAGCATTGGTCCAGCCGATGGAGGTGTCTACTGTGAAGTCCCCTGAATGTTGGGGGAAACCCCTTTAGATATGATCTTTATCTACCCCCAACATGCCTTCTTCTTACTTTTCATCTAAATTAGCTCATGTGCATAGTTTTAGTTTTCAGAACATTTGTTTTTGAGGAAGGGGTTTCGTGCGTTGGGGGCACACCTCTCCCTACCACTATATAGTTACCAAGGCTCAGGCAGGTCCAAAACTCAGGGAGGGCTCCACCTGCTTGCATTTTGGTTTATTGTTGCAAAACTACCATATTCTCAGCCAACTGGCTCGGTCATTATGGTAATCTCTGTGGATGCTTCACTGTTTGAGACAAACTTCTCAGGTGTTTTTTTTGGTTTGGGGTTTTTTTTTTTTTTTTGAGCTTTACAAGGTGTTTAAGTCCATGGGACCTGATGAGATGCATCTTCAGGTCCTGAGGGAACTAGAAGATGATGTGGCTAAGCCATTACCAATCATGTCTGAGAAGTCAGCAATCCAGTGAAGTTTCCACTGACTGGAAAAGGGGAAATTTAACCCCCATTTTTAAAAAGGGAAATAGGGAAGACCTGGGGAACTACAAGCCAGTCAGTCTCACCTCTGTGCCAGGCAAGATCATGGAACATACCCTTCTGCAAACTATGCTAAGGCACGTGGAAAATAAGGTGACTGGTAACCACCAATGTGGCTTCACTAAGGGCAAACGGTGCCTGAAAAATTTCTTCTACAATTCTTCTACAAGCGACCTTCTACAATGGAGTTATAGCATTGGTGGATAAGGGAAAAGAAACTGACATCACCTACCTGGACTTGTGCAAAGCATTTGACACTGTCCCTCATGACATCCTTTTCTCTAAACTGAAGAAACATGGATTTGATGGATGGATGGTAGATAAGGAATTGGATGGATGTTTGCAATGAAAAAGTTGTGGTCAATGGCTCAATGCCCAAGTAGAGACCTGTGAGAAGTGGCATTCCTCAGGAGTCAGTATTGGGACCAGCATTGTTCAACATCTTTGCCAGCAGCACCAGGCAATGGCATTGATACATCCGCAGCACGTTTGCCGATGACACCAAGCTGTGTGGTGCAGCTGACACGCTGGAGGGAAGGAATGCCACCCAGAGAGACCTCGACAGGCTTGAGAGGTGGGCCAGTATGAACCTCATGAAGTTCAACAAGGCCAGGTGCAAGGCCCTGCACCTGGATCGGGGCAATCCCAACCATAAATACAGGCTGGGCAGAGAATGGAATGAGAATGGCCCTGAGGAGAAGGACTTAGGGATGGTGGTTGATAAGAAGCTCAATATGACCCAGTAATGTGCACTGCAGCTCAAAAAGATAAATGTATCCTGGGCTGTACCAAAACAAGCATGACTCGTACGTCGAGGGAGGTGATTCTTCCCCTCTACTCCACTCTTGTGAGACCCCTGCATTCAGCTCTGGGGTCCCCAACATAAGAAGGACACTGACCTGTTGGAGTGAGTCTAGAGGAGGGCCATGAAGATGATCAGAGATCTCAAGCAGCTCTCCTATGAGAACAGGCTGAGAGAGTTGGGGTTGATCAGTCTGGAGAAGAGAAGGGTCCAGGGAAATCTTATAGCAGCCCGCCGATACCTATAGGGGGCCTACAACAAAGCTGGAGAGAGACCTTTTAGAAGGGCATGTGGTGATAAGACAAGGGATAATGACTTCAAACTGAAAGAGGGCAGATTTAGATTAGATATGAGGAAGAAATTCTTTCCTGTGAGGGTGGTGAGGCACTGGCCCAGGCTGCCCAGAGCAGCTGTGGGTGCCCCATCCCTGGCAGTGCTCAAGGCCAGGCTGGATGGGGCTGGGAGCAACCTGGTCCAGTGGAAGGTGTCCCTGCCCATGGCAGGGGAGGTGGAACTAGATCTTTAAGGTTCCTTCCAACCCAAACCATCCTATGATTCTGTGAAATAGATTACTTCAATTGAACTGCCAAAGAGCCTTCAAAGGGCAAAAGTTTGAGGCACTCTTAAATTAGGTTAAAAATCAGTGATCTATAGCTGAAATTTTAGAAAATTAGAGTTCATTAATCTCAAATCTTAAAATGCTTTATTAGTTTCCATGAATTGTACTTCTGGTTACTTTTCAATACCTATATTTGCTTTTGGAACTTATGACTTAAATTGATTCAAGCCATTTTATGTTTCAGTTCTAGATATCATGAGAGGGTGGATTGTATTCAGGCATAAATTATTGGGAATTAAGTACAAAAATTACTTTAAAAATCTGTCCTTATGTGTATACATAAGTCCTACTGTAACTGATCTTGTGTTAGAGAATCTTTGTAAGTCTGAAGGAAATTTTTATTTCAAATTCTGGAGAATTTCATTAATAAATATGGGAATACAAATCAAGAATAATATGGTGTTGAAGAATAACAAATAGATAAATCGTGAGTGTGTATCTATACCTGTTTTGTCTCTGTGCTTACAATTGCCAAGAAAAAAAAGTAATTGTACATTATTTCTTACTCATTTTGTTACATTGTTTTTTTCTGTACAGTAACTTCATTAAAATTCTTGCCTTCTAGCCAAGGTCAGAGAAGAAAAGGAAAGAATATTCCTCAGCAATAAAAATATTTATAAGCATCTTGCTGAAGTATGACAATTTTAAGAAACAGACTTGAGATCCTTATGATGTAACCAAGAATATAACTTTTTAGTTCTGAGTGGATTTATTATCCATGAAAGATACCAGACTGATGATACTGAAGATGAAATTACTTTATTCATTGACATATATGCTTCAACACTGACCTGTGAAAGCTTTCTCAAGGGGAGGCAAATAGTCAGATATTCACTTTTGGCTAGACACTATCATATTTGATGAATGGTATCTTACTGTAGGAGGACTCCACTGGGACTAAATAAAATAAAAAGCAGCTGCTAATGTAGGGGTAGAACAGTCTTCCTTTTAAATGTGTCAGATAGATGAAGATGTGAAGTTTCAAAATGTGGACTTTGTGCACCCCATGAATGTTGAGGAAAATCTGTATCATGACAGTCATTTATTCTGGGTGACATAGTCAAGAGAAGTCTCTTCACCCCATGCAAGGTCAAGTTTTTTGGGTTAGGTCTGGTTCAATTTTCAGAGTGAGATCCTTTCGGCAGTTCTGACAGCTCTGGCAATAGACTGGAGAAGCTGCAGGGAGGTAAATTCTATATGTCTCAGCTGCCACTGTAATCCCAAACTGCATTTATTTTAACAGTTGTTGCATCAGCCCTTCTCAACTGTATTTGCAATCAGAATAACTGGCAGTAAAATGCTTGTGTATTTACATTAATTCTCCAAAAGCCAGTGACTGGATAGGTAAGCCATTATCAGTTCACTTTCATAAAGGCTTCTTCTGTACATAGTAAATTTTCAGAGAAAGTTGGTATGGTCCTCTGTTTATGTAGAATCCTCCACATGGCTAATAGGAAAATCGGTGCTGAATGAGGTGTGGCTTTTGAATGTGAAGAAGAATCTAAGATAATAGTCAGACTAGAGGATTTTGTTTTGAAACAGTAGTCTTAAAAAGGATGAAAAACCAGGGTCATTTTGTATCAAGCTGAAATACATTCTTTTTTTCTGGAAAAAAACACTCTGTTTTTGAAGTCATTCTGCCTTTTATTCAAGCTAAGAAAGGCAAATTTCAAAGCAAATGTAAAGCAAAAGTATTTTAAAGAATGAAATTTTATCTTTACATAAATATTGATGGTTGCAGGATGACATCTATGCAAGAAGCAAGGACACAGATGATTTGAACTCCTTGTCAATAAACTGCAAGGGTCATGAAATCCATCTTTTGATTTTAGACCACTGTGTGACTTTGAGTGTATTTCAGTCTTCTCCCTCAAATATTTCTGCTTTAGCACCTACCTATATTCTAGGCCCATACAATCGTGAATACTTTTGGTTAGCTGAGATGCCAGACACACACAAATTTATTTGCTCCCAGCTTTGGCAATTTTTTGCTAAGACCAGGAAAGAGATCCTTTTTGACTCTCAGAGGGGAGACAGAGATTCTTCACAGTGTTCTGTACAAGTGCTCCCACAAGTGAGATTTTGCCAAAGCCTCTCTGTAGAAGTCAAATGTCCCAGTACATCTCTAAGCATGGTAATCTATTTATCTCCTAGTGAGCATATAAGAGGATTTCACAAGAGGATTTTCAAGAGGAAGAGTAGAGTTAACTCTCACCTCATGCCTTTCTCTTTGTAAACCCCCTGTTTCCAGATTTATCTAGCTAAAAGCGAGAAAAAAAACCCATACCCAATCCTGATGGGCTTTTGGCTTTTTTTTTTTTCCTTTTCTCATGAGTGCCAGCACTGATTTTCAATAATCCCTCACAACTGAAAAAAACTTAAAATACATTTTTCTCTGCATTTCAGCCTATTGCTGTTATACCACACACACTTTCATGTGCTGTGCCTGACTACGTCTTCAATATAGGTATGTCAATCCCCTTATTGAAACATGCAAATTAATAGTAGGGTTCTGGTATAGTCATGTCTTGTTTAAAGACCAGTTTTATTATTTCCTTCTTGATAAACAGGCTGTCTTATTTATATGGAATAGCATAAGGCCAGAAATGGCTTAAAACATCTTATGCCGACAAGCAAAAATGAATTTTGCATCCGAAGAGGAGCAGCTCACCTGAGGATCAGGCATGTGGAAGCTACATCTGACAACAGCAAAACCAGCACAGCAAAAAGGAGCAACCCAGCTGGAGAGAGAGGAGAGAAAGAGTGGCTGCCACATAGCTGTACATGATGCTCAATTACACTTGTTTACTGCATTTTTTTTCTGATAAACTCACTATAGGTCAGGAACATTCTGCCTTTAGGGCCTGAAGAGGAAAATTGTGGTCAGAGACCCTGAAGCAACAGTATTTACAGCTGGTTTTGGTGCCTGCTTCATTCCATTCCCAGATGCTTAAAAGTACTTTTGAGTATGATGAGGGCAAACCTTATATGATGGGTGATGCAAGAATGAGAAGAGTAAGAACTATCCAAATGTCCAGTAAGATCCAGCTAAATTGCAAAATAAGCAGCTAGCCAAGTATGGCTTATTGATCTTCTAGCTATGTCCCTCTTGTCACCATATACCCACCACAGCAGGCCTAGCTGGCATCTGGGATCTATGATTGTAGAGGAATGAAGCAGGTTAATTAACATTGATAAATATCCAGCTGTGGGCTGGCTTCAGCAGAGGTGGGCTGGCTGGTGTGGATAAGGCGCAGCTGTGGCTGGTTCCTGCTCATTAGTTAAATATCTCTAAGGGGTATGGAAGAGGAGCACTGGAGGAAGAGACCTGGAAGAAGCAGAGGGAGGAGAGAGAGTGCCCTGGAGGTAGGAGAGAGAAGGATGCAGCAGAGGCAAGACATACTGGCCTGAAGAGTATGAAGAAACAGCACGAACAGTAGATGAACTTGTGAAACCTTGTGGGGGATTGGTGGCCGCGCCTGGGCAAGGTGCAGGAACTACTTACTGAAGTGAACCTGGTATGGGATGGTAAAAGCCTTCTTGCAGCTGGCTAGTTTGTTTATGCTGCAACATCTGATGATACATATATGCATCTTTAAGGGTCTGCAGTGTGTAATAATGACATCTTTCCTGCATGTACTCCACATTATAACTAAATAAATACAAGAAATAAAAGCAGTCTTATTTTTTCTTTATTGTGGGCTGTCTTACCCTTTTTTTCCTAGCGTGTTTATCTAGTACTAACTTTGTTATTGTAATATAGTAATAATGTCATCATATTCATTTGCTTTCAACTGGCAATTGTATTTTCTTACCACTAGTCAACCTTGACATATTACTTTTCTTCTCAGCTTTCCTACTGTCATGATGAAGGGATGGTGCATTCTGGCAAGACTACAGGTTAAACTTACAAATGTATAAAGCTAGAAAACAGTCTATATATATCTAAAACTGTTAACAACTTGCTTGATTTTTTTTCTTTTAAATTCTTTTAAATTTAAAAGAAAAAAATCTCCAAATAAAATTAGTTTCATATTTGTCTTGATCTTTGTGTATTTGCTGTGTTTTCAGGTTTCACTGTAGCTGTTCCACAAGTTTCTCAAATGTAATTTTTTTCTGAAGTTAATGGAACATTTTAGTTCTGCTTCCAACAGCCTGACTAGATGTTGCTTTGTAACTTTCTCTGTAAAATCTCACTGCTCAGAGCAAAGTATCACATCACAAAAGCACGTTCATAACAATCTGAAAGTTCTTATGTATGACTTCTGGAGCAGGTAGCAGTTTTGACTATTATGTGGAAAAGCACAAGGGCTACCAGAAATGTTTTAATGCTGCTGGGTTTTTTTGTCTCTACTGAATCTAATGCAGAGATATAGAGATTAGCCTGTGGACATGTGATTGTCTTGCACACTTAAATTTGGTTTTACCACATCCTTTCTCAGTGCTGAATTTTAAAGATTCAGCCAGTTTATTTTGCAACAGTAGTCAGGTGTTGAAAATTTCAGAGAAAAGCAGACATTTTCCTATGATTTTCATATAAGAATTTCTTCTATAAAATAATTTCAAATTACAAGAGGTTTCATTCTAACCCCAGGCAAACTCTGATTGTATATGCAGAAGCATAATGATTTTGCACATTTAATACACCTTACACTCTCACATATACATAACTTCATATATACATAGTAACTTCTAAGTTACTAATTGATTTAGAACAGTAGAATGATGTAACAATGAGTTCCACAGACTAATTAGAGATTCATAATTTTTGTCAGTTGCTTTTGAATGTCTTTTGCGTAACTGTCGTATGATAAGCTGAACAGTAGCAGATGTATAACCTTAGGTATGTCATTATCTACTATGTACAGGTAATACATTGCCCAATACTACTTGTTTCCAAAAACTAAGCAGTGCACATTCATAAATATTATTGCATGAAAGTCTTTCTGTTCTGATGATATCTAATTTCTTTTCCTGGATTATTTCTTTTCTCTATTTCTTGAATATGGATTGATCAGAAATGAGCAGTAATTTACATGGGAAAAAATACCTTGCAATTTTTCTTCTGTTGAATTAAATGTTGTATAGGTGTGGGCAGTTTAATATACAACTTACTCATGTTAAACCATCTTACTTGCCTTTTACTAAAGTGAAGAAATTCTCATTCAGTGGTACCAGATAGACAGGTAAGATGAATAAGTTTTAATTTGCTGCAACAAAAGTTTTTAATCACCTTACATATGTAGAGACTGCCCTCAACAGGAGATAATCACTAAGAAAACCAATTTTAGCATGTAATATTCTAGATCTCAGAGAACGTTAGACATTAAAATTTCAGTTAATGAAACAGTCTGTTCATATTCTTAAGTGTGTGTTGTTCTTGTTTTGTTTTGGGGTTTTTTGTTTTTTTGGTTTTTTTTAATATAGGTACATGCTAATTAGTAGAATACCATTTTGCACATTATGTTTTTGCTTCATCATCCTTTAGTAGCATTAGACTTTCCAAAACCTAAGGGACAAATTTACACATTGAAGAGACAGCAATATAGCTACTTTATAACTCTAAATCTTGCAAATGAACACAGAAAATTAAGGTGATTGTTTTCTCTCATATCAACACAATGTTACGGAATTAATGCTTGGAAAAGCCAACAGGAGGTTATGGACAATGATTTTGTTGTCCTGTTTATTCCTGTCTTCTATGCCATGCTTCAAAGGATTTGTTGGAAGGAAATGTTATGATAAATTCAACTTAGCAAATTTGTTCAAGGTATTTATTAATTCTTCTCTGGTAAAGTTTATATTTTTTCAAATCTTCATTCTACAGTATGATGTATTTTATGAAAAGTTGTCAGCCGCTTCTGTTTTTCTACCGGGTCCAGCAAAATTGCACTTTTACTGTTGTTGTCAGATGGAAAAGAAACACAGACATACAACTTAATGGAATTATCTGTAATGTGCTAGTGCTGAAAAGCCCAAAACACTGACCGCCTCCCTACTATGCAAGATGCTGCACAAACACACAAAAAATACAAGTCTGTCTCAGAAATGTGACAATCAGATCTGCGTGCTTTGAAGGAAATAGGTAGTATTATTCTAAGGGAAAGGGTAGATAAGTGAGTTGAAATATTATTACCCTTATATCAAGTCCTTGTTTTCTCATGGTACAAGGCACTTGGGGTTGGCAGTCCAGGAAAAAAATGTGGTATTAAAAAGAAATATTTTGGGATTTCTTGATTTCTGGGAAAAAACACAGTTACCTCAGCCTTCCAAAGTACTCCCAAGAAAACAGACATGCTCTGCACGGGTGCACTGCGGTTCCTGCTTAGCACACCTGATATGATCAAAGCCTACAGCAATCTCACTGCCTTTCCAGAATATCTTGTCATGTTTGATTTCAATACAATATCATGAATACAATTTGTGATAAAGGTTCTCCTTCTGAACACAAATCACGTAAGGACAGTATCCTTCTTTGGTTCCTAAATTGAAGGCAGTGCAACAAATATCAGCCCGAAGCAGAGCAATTTGTTTCTCTTCATTGAGGAGATAGAGCAGGCATGCAGTCTTCCCTCAGCTGTGATTAAAAACCACATCTTTCTCCAGAAAGCCTGAGCACTCCTTAGGCTATATCTTAGAATGATCCTGTTATCAAAGTGATCAAAAGAGCTATCGAATACAAAATACATGCATTCTTCCAGAATCAAATACTAAAAATTGGGAGAACCTATTTCTTGGTGAATGACTAAACTAGGTCAAGTTCATACTCCATCACTTTTCCTTCTTTTCTTCCATGAAACTTGTATTCTTTGCTTCACTGTGGGAAGTGGTACAGATGGAACAGGTTTTCTTCCCTACCTAAACCTATGACAAAGCACCTAGTTCACCCTTTTGTAAAGTGAAGTTCTGAGTCTGAACATCCTCAGGCTAAAGAGAAACCTGACACTGCATTTTAATCTTCATTAGTAGGTAATCTAATATCCAAGCCACTATGTAAAAGTCAATTAGCACTACTAAGTTGGTTTAAGTCACCATAATTGCTTAACTGCTTACTAAAGCAAAATTATATGTGTTAGGTGTATTCAAACAGTATCTTCAAGTGACTTGGGAGCTATTCTGTATGGAATATGGATCATCAAAAAACACAGCCTCCAGTCATGTTCTGAATATGTTCTTAAACCAAGCTGTTGATGTCTTTATTTGGAAAATTGCTATTCAAGTAAAAACACACCATGGAAAATGTAGGCATCAGCTAGTCAGGGTTATTTTGCTATTTTGGATTTAGGTATATAAAGACTATTCTTTTTGTAACTGTTAGAGTGCTTCAAAAACAGACTGGGAGTCATTTTTGTGGCATTATTCAGAGCAAAATCTACAGTCTGAACTCAGGATTCAAGCCCTGCAGTCTTTTATACCGCATCACATCTCACTTTGAGATGGTTGATATGCTGTAAAATATTCCAAGGTTTTTATGTTATGTTTTTCATTTTCCTTCCAAAATACAACAGAACATACAGACTATTTAGGTATTTTTTTTCTAGAGCTTTAAATAGCTGACAAAAGGGGCAGAAGAGCAAAAGTAATGATGTTATTCCACTGACACCTAAATTAGTTATTCACGTATTTTATATTAGCAGAATTCTGAGGGAGAAATAGAAATCTTAAAGAGTTTTTGGAGAAAGCATAGAGGGATTAAGCATAAACTCTTAAGAAGCCTTGATTACTCTTTAATGCAAATATATTAATAATGAGAACAAAGGAAAGGAAATTGTAATTGCTTTTCTAGGTTGACCACATGATATCAGCTTTATAGCTCTCTTGTGTTTCCACATTTCCCAGCAATGTGGGATGAAAAAGGGTTCTTATTTCCTTTGCCTTCTGCCAAGGAGTGCTGGTTTGCCTCTGTCTTCTCTTAGCTGAGTAGTAGTGGTACTGTGCATTTCTTTTCCATTCTTCTGCTTAAATTTGAATTCTGGCCAAAGAGACAGAGAGGAGAGCAGTGGCACTTTGCTCGTTTTCTTGTCTTGCATCTTTTCCCCTGTCACCCTAGCTACCTGAAGATATATATACATCTCTGAAAGGAAAATGATCTAATCCCACAGTTCACCATGAAGAGAGCTGGCAGGTAAATAAATGAAAGACAGGTTTCTAATGGTCTTTTATGTGGTGGATTTTTTGCCCTACAATCTTAGAGGTCTAGAAGTGGACCATCGCCAACTACTGCTTCATTTCAGATCTCCTTTGTTTAAATTTCTCATGTTTAATCAGACAAAATGATACACTGTGATTAGGAAACACTGATGAGTTGTCCACTAGTAATCTTTTCCTACAACAGAAAAGATCTCTCCTATGGCTCTGTGTTCATGGAGTTCTTTGGGTTTGAATAAACATAGCTGAAATAAAGAGAAAAAAAGATAGAGGTTTCTAGTCACAAGACCTCCAACACAGTAGTATTCTTTTGTAATCATTCATTTTGGTCTTGGGAGGCTTATATTAGGGGTCTTTTTATGCTTTTTGTGCACTGTGTTTGAAATGCAATATAGGTGCAGCAGCACTGAAAAAGTCTAGTCTATTTTTTCCCAAACTGCCTTTTTCCAATGAGCCAATGGGATACTTTATACTAAAAAGCAACACCTGATTCTCGTTGGGTTCTTGTTTTTAAAGATTTAGACTTTTAAATCAGAAGAGTCCATTTTTAACACCTGGTTTGATAGCACAGTTTACTGAATTTCATGCAGTTATGCATAGAAGAATGCCTTTTAACAGGTAAATAATTATATGACTTGATTGTAAGACTTTACACCAGTGTAACCTGATTGAAGTCTCTAATCAGTGGTGAAAAACTATTGAGAACTAACTTGCAATTCCTTGGTTCTTGTCCTTCGAAAAAGACTTGGTTCTTGTCCTTCGAAAAAGACTAAGGACAAAAGGTTTTAGGGATAACAGAAATGCCTGGTGTATATTTTTATAACTGTCCATACTGAAAAACACTAGTTGCTGGATTTTTCTGAGCAATCCATACTGTTTCAGATCAGTGTCCAGTTCTTTTTTGGCTTTTTCCTTTCCTTTTTGATACCAGTATGCTCTGAACTATTTTTTTTTTTATCCTGTAGATCATTTTTAAAAATACTACTAAGCATAGTTGGAAGACATTTCTCCCTCTGCCCCCCCATATTTCCAAAAAACAAACAAACCAACCAAAACCAAAACCAAAACACTCCTAGTACATCTTGCATAGTATTGCCACTATGGTTTGTATCTGCAGTCAAATAACAGTTAGTAACAGCCATAAAATTTGGCTGTTTATCTCTTACTTCTCCCCCATTTTCTTTACATACTCTTTTTTTTAATCCATTAATAGAAATGTTGCTGGACTAATTTCACCTTTCCCATGCTTTTCTGTTTTGCAGTCTATTCTGCCGAACAAATAAATAAAGCATTAACTATTATCTGGTATCTTACAGACCTCCAGTAGTCCACAGGCCACAAGTTGCAAGACACTGCACTAAAGTACTTAAGAAATGTGTCAATCAATTTCTAACCCACTAGCAATTATCTTTAAGACCTCCCACAGGACCAGAGAAGATGGACGAGTGTATGGCTCCTTGCTAAGGAAACCTTTGTGAACAGAACAGTATACATAATAATTCTGAAGCCCATAAATACACCAGGGCAAGTGCTGGATAATCTGTAAGCACTTAGCAAGTACCAAGGTGATAACAGAATAAACGTATTGCCAGGCATTTGTATCAATGCATATTGTAAGACTATATCACCTTCTATGAGGTGATAACATGCAGAAAATCAGGAATTTAGAATCTTTTTAAAACCTTCTGATAAGTATTTTTACACTGATTTGTATGACTGGTAGGAAATTGTGGTAGACATGATGATATTGCAACAGGGTGGCTATAGACCAGTTGACAAAAATATATTCTAAAAGCAGTACTTATTTACAAATTTCGAAGGAGGAACCAAGTGTCCTAAGTTCCTAAGTCCTATACCATTCAATATTCTATTAATAATTCATTTTCATTGTAAGTGGAATCTTGGAATAAATCAATGAATGTGGGAATGGGAGAGGCTGTGCTGGTCTCCGGTCTTGAAAGGGATCAATGAGCAGCACTGAGAAACATCAGAGATGATTTCTTAGTTCTGTTTGGTCTGGCAGCAGACTTCAGGAAGCAGTGTCAAGTTTTAAGCACAACATATTACAAAACTAGAGAGCAAGAGAGAACAGCAAATAAAACTATGAGTTTTAGCAAAATAATAGAAAGAAAAAGCTGATGTTGTTGGTGGGCAAGTTTTATTGAGCTGAGGAAGGGCATGCTGAGAATTAACCATTTATGGACTTAAATTTTCCATTCATGAACTTACAAAGGTTTCTTGTTCTACATGTCTTTTGAAGATAGAATGAGAAATAGTAACCTGAATTTTCATCAGAAAAGACTTGTTTTCAAGGGACTTTCATTCTAAGAGTATAGTTGCGCACTAATAGATGAAAGCTGTAAAAGTCTTTATATTTAAAATGAACACACATTAGACAGACACCTGACTAGGACAATCTAGACGTACTGTGTTTTGCCATAGGATGAGAGAAGGGACCACAGGAGTTCTTCAAGTCATTTTTCAAACCTGTGATTTATATGTTTCACCATTCAAAAAGATAATTTACTAAGAATTTTTAACTCCTTCTGAATGTTTATGGTGACTAGCTAAAAGGTGTGTTGTCTGCTTGTTCCATATGTATTTAGTTAGGAGAAAACCACTTACATTGTCTGTCATATTGTAAGTAGAAAGGATCAGAAAATCCTGCCTTTTACAATATTTAATTTAACCATGTTGCTGAGACATTGCCATAACTCATCATTTTTCAATGGAATGTAATTTATAAGGATAATTAAATTTTACTGTGGAGTTGAACTGGTGTTTACTTCGTACTCTGACCACCTCTTCTGAGAAGAAATTACCATTATTAGTGCCCAACTGAGTAAACATCAAGAAGGTTTCTTTGTGTGGGTGATAGTTTTCTGAAAAAAATTCCCAACACCAATTTCTTTTGGAGCTGAAATTAATTTGTGTCCAGTTTGTGTCCAGCTGCTAGGTCATCTGGCATTAAAGCTTCATGACATGTCTGGGAAATAAATAACTAATTAAACAAAATTAAATTGGATTAATTTAAAAATTATATATGTAGTCTGTTTGTTTTACCTGATTGTAACAGTCTGCTATATTAGCTGCAAACGTGATCAAAGTTCTTATACTTGCTTAATTAAGACTGCAATTTTGCACTTACATTCACAAAGATTTGTTGTGCTTATCCCAAAATGGTCACTTTTTTTTTCCCGTATTACATTAAAGATTTAAGTCCATTATGTTATATATATAAATAAATATCTCTAGGTACTTCCATTGACTATGTAACTCATTATTTGGATGTGAATTGCAGTGGAGACAATCTTTTCATTTCTAAATCAATCATTGCTTTGTCATTCAGATCTTTTCTGAAAATTTGTACTGTAATCACTTGTCATGGTTTAACCACAACTGAGAGCTAAATACCACACAGCAGCTTGCTCACTCCCCCTCTGGTGCGATGGAGAAGAGAATCAGAAAGGTAAAAGTGAGGAAACTTGTGGGTTGAGGTGAACTTTAATAGGCAAAGCAAAAGCTGCACACACAAGCAAAGCAAAACAAGGAATTCGTTCCCCACTTCCCCTGGGCAGGAGGTGTTCGGCCACCCCCAGGGCAGCAGGGCTCCAGAGTGTACTGGTTCCTTGGGAAGTCAAACACCATTAATCCTGAATGTGCCCCCCTTCCTTCCTTCTTCTTCCCCCAGCTTTACATGCTGACCATATGGGATATCCCTTTGGTCAGTGGGGGTCAACTGTCCCATCTGTGTCCCCTCCCAGCTCCCTGTGCCCCCCCAGGCCACTCACTGGTGGGAGGAGTGAGAAGCTGAAAAGGTTTTGACTCTGTGTAAGCGCTGCAATAGCAATAATGAACACATCCCTGAATTATCAACACTGTTTTCAACACAGTTCCAAAACATAGACCCATACTAACTACTATAAAGAAAATTATCTCTATCCCAGTGAAAGCTAGCACACAGCTATCATCTGTTATATGATAGGCAATCAAATAAAATACTAATTAAAAAAATACTTTGCATTTTCTTCTGGTTTCTTTAATATATCTTGGGTTTTCTTCTTCTTCTGGCTGTTTTTCATCTATTAATATGATTATATTTTATAATTTATAGAATGCATTAGAGAGTAAGCCTATCATATATCATATTCCAGTGATCCTGCTCCAGTAGGTGCAATCTCTGAAATGTATTTCATTTGCATTGCAATGATCTCTGAATAAGCATGCTATTTGCAAATAAAATATTTTAGTCACAGAATCATATGAACATGTAGTAGTTCAGACTAGAATGAACTTCAGTAGGTCTTTAGTCCAGCCTCCTGAATAAATTCATGTGGACTGTTCCCACTTACCTTCTTCACCTTTATGTGTACAATGGGAGCTGTGAAGAGGAATAGCTTCTTGATTTTCCCAAAGACCAAACTGGGGCTGAGCAACCTGTAGCTCTGCAGATTGTCCCTCCTGCCTATTTTGGAGATGGGTGCAGTAATGGCCTTTCTCCAGCCAACAAGGACCTTGCATGATCTTCACAACCTTTCAAAAACTATGTAAGTGGCCCAACAATGATATTAGCCAAAGAAACTAGATTTTGACAGCTGAAAAGGTGGGATTCAGCTCCAGATGAAGTCTCCTAAATTTAGGTATCAATAGTAGGTGTCTATATACAAGCTAGATATTTAAGCTTCTCTTCTAGAAGCACTTTAAGTCTTGCCTATTGGCAGGCAGCTGACTTGCTCCTTGGGTGCCACTGAGTGTTTTGACTACCTCCTGAGTTACTAGAATGGAAGTTTAGGTATTTAGTTCACAAGTAGAAACTTCCATATAAAAAGAAATCTTTCGGTGTCTTTATTGCAAACAGCATTCTACCTGGCATCAGTGAAAGATAACAGAGGCATTAGAGTGTCATAGTGTATCTTTCATAGGATAATTAAAATGAAGAAACTTGTTTAAGTAGAAGAATTTAAAAAATATTGGGTTTCTTATTGATTAGAAAGTATCTGCCTTAAATTGTTGTGCTTAACATCATTTTAAACACTCTAAAATAATTTTTAAGTGTTCAAGGGTTTTCCATAAAGCACAGAAGCACGTGTAAAACCATAATTTCAGTACTACTGAGAGGCATGAAAAAGTTCTCTCTCTATCTCCACTCAAATACAGCGTCCTTACATCTCAAAGATTATTATTAATAAAGATGTATCATTCTTTTTTTCAGATATGCCTTTAGTAATTATCCCATCGCTCCTATTCCCTTGCATAACAGTTTAATATGGGACACTCCATTCCAATCTGCAAATCAGGAGCAGTTTCATTACTCTTTCCCACATTCAATCATAATGTGTTTATGGAATGCTAATTTTACATCACCTTTCCTATACCTTCTACTCTTAAGGTCATATTCAATTGGAAAAAAAAAATATTATATAGCTGGGAGAACCTCAATACCTGGAACTCTGTGGGCTTAGTGGTGTATAAATAGAAGAGAAGAAGCTGCCCTCTCTCTCTCTCAAAGTTTATAATCTAAGTAATTGGAAGGGATAGTGATATATAAACAGAGTAAATGTGTTTGCCAAGGCATAAAAACTAGTAATAAATCCTTTTTTTCCAGGGAGCTGGAAGTCCACAAGGAAGAGTATAAGGACAAAAACTGAGCAAGTAACAAAACGAGCAGTCAGATAAAGTAAGCAACTGAAAAAATATTTAGCTTTTTCATTAGTGTTCACAATTTGCAAACAGAAGCTTACAGAGACTCTCATTTGAATCTTTCTCTACAGGGGTGGTGTTTCAAATTGAACAGCAAGCAGAACTTAGCAAAAAAATGAACAGTATCAAGTTGCCACTGATACTCGCTTTGGATTAGGAAAAAAACTAACCCTGTTTAAAACTGTATTGGTATTATGGGAATGGAGGATAACAAAGGTGATGCCAGTTTTACCAATGATGTTCATGAGGAATCCTGAGATCTATGAACAATTAGGTCTTATGTCTGTAGCTACCCTACTGGTTAAAAAAGTGTAAGAAAAGATAGGATTAGTGGATAAATGTGAAATTCAAGGAAACAGTTTCCCCCCCCTGTAAAGGGATATCATACTTGACAAACTCTTTAGTTTCTCTGTGGGAGTCAAGACAGACAAAAAAGACATGGCTTACTCCGATTTCCAAAATACATTTGACAAGGTTCCTCTCTCCAAGAAAATATACTACTGTGAGATAAAAGATACGGCCATTGCACGGAAACATGCCTCTTCAAAAGGAGAGAAAGCAGGAGGTAATGGTTTATTTTCCCAGTGGAGAGTGATTACTAATGGAGAAAGGGATCTGTGCTTGTGCCTGTGCGATTCATAAACACCCTAGGAAAGGGGGAGACAGTGAGGTGATAAAGTCTGATAATAGCACTGAATGTCCCTGTAGAACAATTCAAAGTATATCTGTCTAAAGTAGTTCCCTAGGGAAAAAATAATCCAAATCTTCCATACACATTGATGACTCTAAATGAGCAATTAGAACTCAAGAAAGAGATCTTGACTTGTAGTAAGTTACTGTGTAATAAGTAACAAAGCAAAACTAAACACTTTAGGAATGACTAGGAAAAGAGCAGAGTTGTGTTAAAAAGAGAAGACATCATGTTGCACTATGCAAATCTATCTGCCCTCCTTATTAAGGAAAGGATGTAGTAGTTTTAGAAAGAAAAGACACAGAAAAAAGTGACAGGAATTATTTACTTCCAGACAGTAAGGAACCATTCCCCGAGCAAAGGAACCACTAAAGAGAAAGACATTCTTCAATCTGCTAAATTAATGTGGGGAGGAAATGGACAAAGAGATGCAACAAGAGATCTACAAAATCATAAATGACATGGAGAGTATGAATGGAGAAAGATTTGTCACTGCCTCTTCAAATATAAAAGTTAGGGAGCATCAAATTAAACAATACAATGCTTAATACAATGGAGCTGTCTGGCACAAGTTACTTTGAATGTCAATAAGCACCAAAGGCTTCTGAAAGCAACTCTAAACTCACAGAGATATTAATGTGAAGATAATCCATTGAAGGCTATTATACACAAAGATACACCACCTTGCTCATAAAGTTCATGGTCTGCAAATATCTGGGAGAGTATTGGAGACCATCCTAGCAAAAACATTCCTCTTTTCGCTACCCTTTTCCTCATACTTTCACCTACACATCTATTATTAGCCTCCATCACAGACCAGATACCAGATTTGACAAGCTTTTGATTTGATGACTCTTCCAATACTTCCTAACAGTTTGTGCATTTTCAAATACAGTTTCCAACTGTATGTGAAATAACAGGTTCCTCCATTTGTGTACCTGTTTCTTAAGCCTCTTCTGGTATTGCCAACCCCCTTAAAGAAAACATAAAATCATTACTACTGAAATCTTTAGGTGGTACTAGAGAATGTTATTGATAAAAATAGGAAATCATTATTTACACATACTGACTTGGATATATTATAAGAAAAAAAAAAAAAAAAAAAAGGGATCTCCTAAATGATAAAGTTCTGTATTTCAGAATAGGGTTTCAATAAATTATTTGTCATTACTAGTCTTTCTGTAGCCATCAGAAATTACAAGATTGTTAAATAAAATACTGGATGAGATATCTTGGTCTTTATATGCAGATCGTCAGATAACATCATACCCTTAAAATGCTTAGATCAATGAGTAATTAGCTCAGTTCTACACCCTCTGACTTTGAGGTCATGGTTCTGAGACTCATCACAAAGTCTGGACAAAAGCAGAGTCTGCTGAATCATTCTAATAGTTTTCTCTGCTCTTTATGTCGTGCCTGTTGCCATGACTCTGAACACACAAATAATGAAAAAATACTCCTCCCTTCAGCCTGGGGACTTTATACAGAATCCTTACATTTTAGCATCCTCATTGATTTCCATATCCTTTGCTTTTTTGCTTATTAGGTCGTTCATCAAAAATCCTCTTTGGCCTAAAGGTTGGGGAATCACAATGCCTTTAATGTTGCGCTGTGTATCTCTGACCAAATAAATATCAGAGTGCATCTCATCATAACTATCTGCCAATCTCTAGACCTGAAATAACTGTATTCTGCTAAGATTATGCTTTGGATTTTATTTTTTACTACACTTATTGCTTTCTTTTTATCTGTTTTCTTAAGTGATGGATTCAGTTGTGCTACCAATGTGCTTTTCTTCTTGAGTCTACTAAAAGAAGGACACAAGATGTTAGATAGTTTCTGCATTGACTTTGCCTCTTTAGTTGAATTCTTTATTAATAAATTATTTTCAAGTCTTCCACATTTGTATTAGAATGCTTCTGTTGTTGCTCTGCATTGAAAATTGCTTTGATCTTTCCAGTGTGTTTACTGTGTCACCTTTCTGGTTTCTCCCATGAAATACACCTGCTCTCTTTAGCACTCACCTAATATCACAAAAGACTCTAAACAAGGACCTAGGACAGTTACTAGGAGAAGCAGCTTGAGATGGAGCTTCCATGCAAACAGAAGACACAAGAAGACCAAGTTTAATTTGTGTTATATCCTTGGCATAAGCCTAAATTTCTATAAGACTGTGGTTTGTTGAAGCTAAATTATCTGTTACGACTACAAAGTACTGTAGCTGCAAAGGTCAAAAGGCCATAGGATGTTAGTACTGCAAACACTTTTGACATGTAAATGTAGCTTATGATAAAGATATACATCGGTATAAAAGTAAGGCTTGTTTTGAAAGGAATGGTGCTGTATGCTTTTGCTTTTTGTCCACCTTCATTCTAATAAGAGTCTCCTACTTTTGCTCTCAATGCACACTGCTTTTCAATTATAGATATCTGTATAATAAGCTGAAACTTGGAATACATTCTGCTGCTACACTCTCATGCTGAAATAAAGTCACCAGCTGAGGTAAAAATGAAATTTCTGGTTTTGATATTATATTATTATTATACAATCTAGAACATTAGTGAATTAAGTCCTTTTTAGGAAACATTCAGCTTTGAGCTTTGTTGGGTACAAAAAAGCTCTTATACTCAAAATATGTCTTTTGATCACCAAGTAGAAATAGCTGCAGAACTACTTTTCTTTTAATTCACTTTAGATTCTTTTGTTCAGTGTAAAAATAAAAATATAATAAATTAAGTTGTACTAAAATGAAAATTACTGGCCAAAATTTTGTGATTTGCTATTTCTTTTGTGTATAAAGGCTATAAATTGCTACTAATACCATTAGCTTTCCCTGTGCAAAGGTGGAAATGGATACAAAAGCTACGAGACAGTGAAGCAGTGAACATGTTATTTTCAAGTAACATAGCATGTCATCTTCTGGAAGTTATTCTGAAAACAACAATTCATGTATGATCCCTTGCTGTCTGATTTACAGTGCCGCCATAACTCCTAGTAAAGTGCTTGCCAGTTTTCTCAAGGAAAAAAAATAATCTAAAATTAGAAGTTTTAAAACAGTACATTATTTCCCTCCCTTATTTCTAAGGGACAGGAAAAGCCGGAGCAACAGTATTTCAACTGGAAAGGCCTTTTCAATTTGGCAACATATTTGTATGCGTAAAGAAGTAGTTTATGTGGAAACAATTCTGCTTGAACCAAATATAAAAAAGAATGTATAATTGTGACTCCACTTTTTTAGAAATGAAAAATCTGTAATACTGACAAGCTGAAGGCCCCTCAGTGTCCATTGTGTGAAAATCTTTTTGTCTTCAAGAAGTATTTGATGACTTCTATTGTGTAGCATGCCATATAGAACTATAAACATTTTTCTTCATGCTCATATATGCTTAGAAATACAGCTATGTAACGTTCTTGGGTTTGATTGTAAGAATGATTATATGCATAAAAGCTTTCTGCAAAGTGAATCTAAACCCAAGAAATTTCAGGACAAAACCTGCACGATTGTGTGACCTCAAAGGATCCCATGCTTAGTTGAAGAAGCTCCATGAATCTGTTTCTTAGAATAGTTTGTTGGGTGTTTGATGGGAGAGATTTCAGTAAACCCTATCTTCTGACATATGCAGGTCAGAGTTTGCTTCTTAGCAAGCTGCAGTCATTTCTTTAATTTCAGTGAAAGACTTCTATCTTGCCATTTCCTTAATTCAAGCTCTTCCTTAAGTGAGCGCTTAAGCAAATATTCTGCTAAGAACAGGCTTTGCAGAAAAGAAAAAAAAAAAAAAGTTTGCATGCTGTCTCAGTCAGAAAAGCTGCATGATAAATTGCAGTGAGAGTTCAAAATCTGGTGGGTATGTCCCCAGTAAAAAAGTAGAAGTGGTAAATAGGCAGCAGCGGAACATGAGCAGTTGATGATACCTTCATGTTTGATCCTGACCTCTTTACTCATAGGCTATTCACAGGCTACTCATATCAACTGAATTTTGTCTTGTGTTTACTAGGCCCTTTTAATTCACATAAGAAATTGAGTAAAGCACTGGGTCTCTGAAGTTCAGTTAACATCAACTGGATTTTTAGATTGTATTTTATATATGTTAAAATAAAATTACAGGGGCAGTTTCTGGCTGAAATGCTTGCGGTTCATCACATGTGCAAACATTTGATGCTGAAGTGTGCTTCAGAAGTTTCTGAACTCTTTTACATGATTCATAAAACAGTCATTATCCACTTACCTGGACTAAAAACACACTAAAACACTAAACACCTGCCCTCAAGGCTGTGTCAAGGTTTTCTTCAAGAAATTCTCTTTGAAATGACACAGGCCTAATGGGTAGGTTTTAGAAATATTAGAATATTTTAAGGATTGACATAAATTTAATGTGAAGTCTCTTCTCTTCATAAAAATAAATAATGACAGAAATTGGAGGGAAAACTGAGTAAAGCAATTATGAAACTATGTACTTGTGGGAAGGTCCATCTTCACTGGCCTACACTCCACCTTGACAATTTTACCATAATAATGTGTGTTGCATTCTGGTGAGATGCTGTTTCCCTTAAGCTGTTTTCTTTTGTAGAATGTACTGTTGAAGATGTTTCCCCAGCACCTCTAGCCTCAAGTAGAATACACCAATACCTGATATCTAGTATCTGAGTCAGTGGTCAGTGATCAGTGAAAGAGCTGGCTCATCACCTTGAAATTTCTGTATCGCTTTTTCTCCCCTTCCTCACAAAACAGCATATTTTCTGTCCTTAAAAGCAGAAAAAAAACAACTACCCTCTCAACTGGAGAGAAGAGCTTGTTAAAGTCTGTGTGGGTTAGAGCCAATTAGCTCTATGATGACTTTAATCTCATTGGAGATGGTAAAATACTGATTTTATAGAATAGTTGTTAATTAAGTAAGGTGGAGTGACAATGAGGGGTGGAGTCTGTTCTGCAGCCTTTGCACAGAATGGTCCCCACACACTCAAAGAACAGGTTTATCTTTGGCATAAACCATCCGTTCTTTATCTTGTTTCCTGAAACCTGGAGCACGATGGTTGTTCCTGAAATTACCTTTCAGCAATTTATTTAACCTCATGTATTTGGTCTTAGATGTTAGGTTGATTTACCCTCCTGCAGAGAATCTTCACATAGAAGGAGCATTAACAGTTTTACTTATGGCATGATGGTATCCGGTGTACCTGGTTTGCACCTACCTGTTCCAAACTAGGCAAATCAGAAGTTTAAAAAAAGAAAAGCAATAAAGTGCTTCAAAGATGATTTTGTGGAATAGTATATACATAAAGGCCTTAGAAATTACTAATTGGCTTTATTTAATTGAGCTGTTATCTACTTGCCATGCCCGCGTATTTGTTATTTGATTTATCCACAGGGATCTGTGGAAAGGAAGTGAAGGAAAGGACTGAGGGAAGAAGAGGGGTTGCAGGTGAAGAAATATTTCAGACTGTTCCTCAGTCATCATAACAGAAACTTGTATCAACCAGTGTAATGCACAGCAACTCGGGAACAGAGGGGCCACAGAGTCATTTTACACTGTCCTTCCTTTAATTCCATTGAATACCAAACTGTCTGATTTGAGTATCTGGATGACAACACATAGGCAAGTTCCAATTAAATTCCTCAACATTTTTGTGCCTCGTCACCAAACCACCTTTTCCTTCTGCTATTCAATGGTGGTATCAGCTATTCAATGGCAATGTGACCGTAACACCATGAGCTGCATCCAAGGTATGTCTCATATTCTGGGAAAATTCAGTCCTATAAAGTGGTACCAATACATACAAAATTGTAGTCTCATGTGGTAAAACAACAAGCAGTCTGTAGAGCTAATGCAGACCTGAAGAGGAGACAGTGCCAGCATGTGTCACTAATTTCAATTCTGTGGTTTTCTTGATGTGTCTATGATCATAATTTTGGAGCTGAAGCTTAAGTGTTTTGCTAGTAAACATTGTTGCAAGCAACAAGCGTTTTTCCACATGAGACATGAAGACCATAATTTCTTTAAATAATTTAAAATTTATTTCCTTTGGGCTTCAAAACGTCTATATTATTTGCACTTATCTTTGACAAAACAGGTGCTCAACAGGTACAATTATTGTCTCTGCAGGCATTGTACATTTAGAGAAACAGTTTATCTATTGAAGTAGCCATCAGGTTTAGGGTTCATTTTATCATCTCTATTATTACGTAACACCCTTCAATCCCATTCTGTACACCTCCACAAAGTAATTCTACATGTCTTCAATTAAAACTACAAAAATTGTGAAAAAGACACCTTTTTTCCTTAATTTGGAACATTTTATACTGAATATCATCTCTGAGGAAGAATTCCAAGAAGTTTCTGGAGAAGTGGGATGAAAGTTTTGATAGAAACAACACAACTGCACCAGAGCACCCTGTAGTTCAATGCCTTTGGTATAGATGTGGTAACCCAGGCTGCAAAACTGCTCCCTGTTCTACTGTAACAAGGACGTGAACTCATTTCAGTGGAGTGACCTACCAAGTCACTCTTGTAACACACACAATTGGTAACTCCTGCACATGATATCCACTTCAGCCCAATGAACAGCTGCTCCCTTACTGCTGTAGATGACACTGATTAAAGTGCTGTAAATGACTGACAAGATAGCTACTAGGGTCTCAGACACCATCCGTAAAAGGATTAAAGGAAAAGTTAATGTCACCAAGCCTTAAGCCTGACCTTATGAACAACTCTCTCTGTGGTTTGCCTTAGATGAGGATTTAAGAAAACATGTAATTATCATACTGTTTTCATAAAATAAACAGAATAATTTGTATAAAAATTCTGAGGAATAATTCTTAGGAAGTGAGGAGGCAGATTCAGGCTAAGTATCAAAACAAGCAGTGAAGCTGGAGAAGGCTTAAAAGTCAACAGGCTTTAAAGGCTTATAATGATAATAAAATGTATGGTAATTACCAATTAACAGCTTAATTGTCTGACTTAGACTTCCATTTACCTTATCTCTCTGGCCTTAATCTTTCTGGAATGGTCATTGCAAAGGGTTAATAAATTTTTTTGTTAAGTTCTACAATGGGAAATTTTAACCTTAAACAGAAAGCATAACTGCTATAGTTTTGTCCAGATCAAAGGTTTAGCAACTTAAAAACTTAAATATCCCTCTCCTTTGAGATACACAGATCTAAGACTTTGGCAGAAATTTTTGTTTATCTTATTGAACCATGATTCCCTGTTTTTTACTGGGTTCTTAAAGCCTTAAAAGGAGAGAAAACAGTTTTACCAAAGTAGAGTTTTATGCTGAGGAGCTGATGGAATTGTATAGCAGTGTTCAGTCAAAATCTATGTATTAATGTAGGAGGATAGAACTTGACAGGACCTGCCAAGGAAGATACTGGTCTTGTTGCAGGCACTGTTTCACCCATCAGGTGAAACCTTCCTTCAGGTTCAGATTTTGTTTTCTTATGGCTCGGTAAATACCATACGGCCATTATGGTATTTGGTATGGCTGCAGGCATTACACAAATTTTCTTTATACTAATTTTGCAAAGCACCAGGGATAGAGCCTATCTGACTTTTTGTGAACTTAGTACAAGAATTTGCTGTGGGAATCAAGGAACTGGAACTAGGTACCTGGTGTCTCTTGTTACAACGTGGAGTTTAACTTTCAAAGGATTTGAAATAAGGATACAATCCCTCAGAACAAAAGCTCCAGGGTTATAGACAACTCACTGATGGTCAGTTACTGGTCACTGAACATGTACTACCTTAAGAGAAGGGGAAAATTGCTTTAAGTGTAAGAAAGAGGAAGGGAGGAAGGGAGAGTCAAGCCAAATAGCGGCTGAGGAAATGGGGTAAAGGCAACTGGTGCAACCTGGGCATGTAGCAGCCTCCATCACTGTGCATAGTGTAGTCCAGTAGCTAAACTACATTTTAGCAAAAGGTAAAGAACTCAAACAATTTTATAACAAAGTAAGAACTTAGAGGCAAAGGTTAATGCCACTGAATGATGGGGTGGTAGAAGCTACAAGTTTGCTGAGGGGGCAAGAATCTTGGTTTGTTTCAGCTGTATCATGAACCTGACTCTCCAACAGCCTTTTGACCAGTCAGCAGGTTGTCCAGGACCGCATATGACATCTGTTATGTGTGTAATGGTAAGTTTTCTCAGCAAAATCAGTACATTTTTCTTCTCTAACAAACCTGCAAACTCCTCAAAAAATAAAGTCTTATGTATGTGACAAATAAGCCTTAGTGCATGTAAATTCGATTTCACCAGTTACTACTTCAGGTAAGAGCTTGAAGGGTTGCAGAATACCACTGATGGCATTTCTGTTTGAAGAAAAAGAGAAAATAAATGCTCAAACCCCTTTGAATCGTCACAAACTACTTTTGAACACTTTAAGGCTCAGTGAAACAGGAAAAAAGATCTTCCTGTTTATGAAACTTGGATTGCCACTCAGACAGCACTACTGCATGGTTTAGATGATCAATAATATGAATCATAATGAAAGCTTATGTAATCAATTATACAAAGCATCTATGCAAAAAGAGACGTGTAGGTAGACTATGCAGTGAGCAACCATTATTACTGATCAAATATGTGATAATAATGATGTGGTTTAGAGAATTATTCAAAAGTATTAAATCAATACTTTTTTCCTATTCCACTAGCTTTAGATGTGTTCCTCAAAGGTAAATCTGGGAAGACATGGAAGGGAAAAGATATACACAATTTTAACTGGAGATTCTGAAGCACAGGTTTAGTATTGAAAAAGAGTATATTTTTGGGAAAGACCTTCCCTTGGCCTAAATAAGTGTTGAGATGAAACAAAGAATTTTTTTTTGCTACTGAATTGTTTGAAGAGAGCAAAAAGAGGAATCTCATCCAAACTGTATAAAGATAAAAAAGAGTTGTTATTCAAATTTTCCAAAACAAGATAACACACATCTTATGGAACATCTGGAAAGCCTGGATTTCTCACATAAAATTATTTGGGATCTTTCTGAGGGTTTGGTTTGTTTGTTTAAGGGATGATATTTTTGGGTGGTGTGTGGTTTTTCTGTTTTGGTTTCGTTTGGTTTTGGTTTGGTTTGTTGCAAAATTTCCCATACAGTAGCTGAACAGAGGCCTTGCCCACAAAGTAATTTTCCTTA
Organism: Microhierax caerulescens; assembly: GCA_035590215.1. NCBI lineage: Eukaryota > Metazoa > Chordata > Aves > Falconiformes > Falconidae > Microhierax > Microhierax caerulescens. Next base: position 13,122,155 of record JAVJGJ010000014.1, on the reverse strand, counting down.
GGATGCTACACTCCCAAACCTGGGCAGAATAAATGATTTAAAGGACTCAAGAACAAATTTAAAGCACAGTTTGGATGTTAATGAGCATTATAACAATAAATGAAATTTAATTTAGGTTTTCAGGGAATTCAAAGGAAGGAATAATAAAAGTGAATAGTGAAGGAATAAGAAGTTGGCACTGATCAAACAGGAAAAAATGAATGAATTTGTGGAGAAAATCCCTGCTAATGGATTGAAATTTATCCCAATTTCTATTTTACAGTGGAATTAAATATTCTAAACCAGTTCCATATTTCAATAAACCATTTATTAAATCATGAAGCTGTCTCTGTGACTTGTTTGTGGAAGACATGTATGAGTCACTGGAAAGTAGACTAGGCAATGGGCTGTTAAAAATCAGTGTGGTTTTGGTAGAGAAGTGATTTACATATACACACAAATTTCATTTATCTCTGTTTACTATGATTCAGTGATGGGCAAGGCAAAGTTGCAAAATTTCCTGATGCACTGGGAATTAAACCCAAGACTTTACATATGGTGCTAGCACAATGCATTTCTTGATGCATATTTTAATAACCTATTCTAGTCAGCTTAGGAAATACTTAGAAATACTTGTTGACATTTCCCATTTTAGTTGAAATGTTGCTTTCTTCTTCCTCTAGGCATGACATTCTTGTAGATCCAAAAATAGCATGCTAATTTTCCAAGCTTTGTTAGGTAATCTTTAATTGTGAATTTCTCCTGGTAGCCTATTACCCATTCAAGAAAGGCCATTTTTTGTGCACCCAGGAATCGGAGCACAAATTTCTTTGGCATCTGCTGAGATGTTTCCCTAGCTGTTTATGTATTCTGCATCAGACATGCTTTCTGAAGGTTCCAAAATTAAAATTAATTAAATAAATGTGGACAAAATTAGCCTTTAGTATGAATAAAAGATCTATACTTTTTTCCCCTGCTCTACATTCTTACATTAATTAAAGTATCTGGTAATATCGTTTTGTTGTTTTGACACATTTTCTTTTATTTATTTTGATGTGCCATTCACAAAAACCATAAAGCTTAAACCCAATGCACAGCACAAAGTCTCTGGTGTGAGGTATCAAAACATTCAGGAGCATGATGTCAACTACTGAGGAAGCAAAAACTGTTCCAGTTGCAGAGTGTAGTTCAGAGATGATTATGAATGGGTTTAAAAATATCAGCCTCTGCTCCATTAATGAGGATGCTGGGGCTGGAACTGTCAGAAATGGTAGCAAACCTTTCCTTGTTCTTTTATTAACTTATATCCTAAACCAGACACCCTGACACTTTGTTTATTTAAGTATTGCAAGCTCCAGTTTCAATGTGTCTTAGATCTCCTGAAACTGCACTTTGTTTACAAGAGCTGAAATTTGTGCTGCTGAAGTTGTCTTAAAAGCAACCTATTTGAATGCTTCTGCTGATAGCTCATGTTTCAACAGCCACAAGCAGTAAGCAAATAAAACAAAAATATAAAAGAAAAACTAAACCAGCTTTCTATATCCAGACTGCTAAAAGTCTACTTGGTCATCTAGGAGTCATCAGAATATCATTAGCATGGAAATAATCCCTTGACTTTTCCACTACAATAACTTGTCTATGGTGAGAGTGAATTTGTGAAAGTCCTAAATGTTTTGGCTTTCTACACTACATGCAGTGACTGAATGACCCCACTGATTGTGTTGAAAACCATCTGGCAGCCTCAAACATCAAATGTTTTGAATCATTCACTGTTCTATTGACTTCAGATGCACTAGCAACTGCAACAAGTAAGTTACATGAATTTAATACATATCTGAACAATAGACATGAATGAAAATATTGTTGGATGAGTATCTTCTTTCTTCTTTAAGCAATAAAAAAGACTAAATCTCAATATCACCTGTCAGACTTGACTTCAGTGTAAGAACAGCCCTCATCATGAGATACCACATGATTTTTCTTCTCAGTAGGCAGAATTATTGTCATTCCTCTCATCCAAGCACTATTCTCTAACTGAGAAAAATTCCTCTGTTGACAATATCATGAGAAACCCCAGCACCTCTTTATATCCATCCAACTGCTATTCTTTTCCAGTGAGGGGTGTCAGGCAACACTGTGCATAAAGTGTTATTCTTTATCTCCAAAATCTATTGTCATTTGTGCAGTCAAGTGTCCAGTTAAATAAAGGACCTACACATATATTGGATAAAAATATACTAGAGGACTCTGTTCTAAAGATGCTGTTTTCTGAGCAATACTTAAGTGAGACTTTCAGGATCAGACCCATTAAGTGTTGGCAAATGTTGTTATAAGGACAGGTGTTCTACTGAAGTCTGAAAGTGGTTTTTTCAATGCCTGAAAATGGTCAAGATGATAACAGCTTCCACTGGCTGGAGACTTGAGCCATTATTTCCCCCTGAAACAGTATCAACCACTCATCCTGAAGATAGAACTGGAGTTTCCAGCAAGAAATCCTTTTACTGCAAACCCACAAGGGAGTCCATACAACTGGTATTTCTATCAGTGTCTTCAAACAGCCAATTATCCATCAAAAAATCCCAAACAAGCTAAAAAAACCCCACCAAAACACATTGGAATGGTAAATACAATAGTTGTTTTCTTGCATCAAATTGAAAGAAGCTTTTCAATAACTAATCAGACCTCCAGACTTTAATTTTTTTACCAGATTTAGTATATTAGTTGATTGTTGCTCAAAGGAACTGAAATCCTAAACAATTATTTTGCCTTTTAAAATTTATTTTAATCTGAAAAAAGTAACTTTTCTGAGGCAGAGGTAAAAAATATTAATTGGGGAAGGCAGTAGTCAGGTATGACAATTTCAGAATAACTAAAAAAAATTTTTAAAAGATTGGGGTTATTTTTGTTGTTTTGGTTGGTTTTGGGTTTTGGTTTTTGTTTGGTTTTGTGTTGTTGGTTTTTTGTTTGGTTGGTTTTTTATTGTTTGGTTTTAATTAACATGACCTCCTATCCTTACATCTAGTTTGCTTATTGTCAGATGTGCCTGTTGACAGTTCTGACTTTTTTAATTTTAATTGTTGGTATTTATCATATTACATTTTCACAAGAGATTGAAAGTATTCTTCCCTGCTAACCAGAATAGGATGAATGACTGTTTACTGTTATGGTATTAGTGCTTCCTCTGTGCTCTGCCCACATTCAGCCTACTCATAACTGATGAACGAAAGACAATCTTTTGCCCTCTGGAACTGAAACAAGGAAATTTAACAACTCAATGAGAAAAAAAAAAAAATCCCTTAATTCACTCGTCCTTTACTCCATTTTGTCCTCTCTTCTGAACCTTATAATCCATGGTCATCAGGTTTCTAGAAAATCATTAACACTGTGATTTTGATACATCTCCATCATGAAGTCTCACACTGAGAAAGAAGTGTGATTGATGGAGGATTTTGGCTAGTGTGCTGTTCTGAACTGCTGAAACAGCCCAGGGGAGCTGAAGACCAATAAATACTAGCTAGGCACCCCTGAGGGGTCAGCCCTTTGACAGCCACCAACTCTCCAGACTCTTTGTGTAAGAAGCTGCACAGAGAGACCAGAGCATCCTGCTAAAGAGTTTAAGAGGATTTCTGATACACACTTCAGGATTTGAAATCTTGGTGCATTGCAATAAGTGAAAAAGAAGTAAATAAAACTGTTGGATGACAAGGCATTTTGATACAGAATCATCTTTTATTGATGTTTCTTTCTTCTCTAAAAAGGATCTGATTTAAGGACAACAGGGCTGGCAGAAAGGGTTTTTTTCCAACATTTGCTATATGTTTCTTCAAAGCTGCTGACAACAAGAAAAGCTCTTCTCATTTGACTGGCATTTTTCCCAAAATCAGTATATGTAAAGCTTGCACCTGCTTAACACCTTGAAAAATTCAGCAACATATCATTTAGTCTGGCTATACATTCCATCATGATTGCTGTAACTAAACTCCAAACAGAAACAAAAGCAGGTTATGTAAGGTTTAAATAATTTCCTTTTTTTCGTTGAGTTTATGTCTTTGGTTTTGTGTTGTTTTTTGTTTTTGTTTTTGTTTTAAATTCTGTAGAGGAAGTTTAGTGCTAACAGAAGTCTGAGTTTTTGTTTAAGAAGCTTACCAGTAAGAAATGTTCAGATCAGCCCATTTCACATTATTTTTCTTAATAGCTTCTACTTACTTCGGTAGGGCGTCATTATTTATCTTGGTCAATGACTGTGACATACAGCTAGTCTCAGAGGCACCAAATGGCTAAGCTAAAGGCTAAAGGTTCAGCTCTGGAGGGAGCAGAAAATCAACATGAGTGCTGCAGATGGCTCATTCGTGGCACTAATTATCTTTTGAAAAAGGTATCACCAAAGGCAAAATGGAAACTAAAGTAAGGAGATTTTAAATAGAATCTTACATTTGTCTTTTTCTAAGAAGACAAATGATTTTTTGTGTGCAACAGGGTCCATAAACAAACAGGCAGGGTAGAGCACATTCCTGATTCTAGGTACACTTTTGTTCAGGAGGGTCTGTGTCTAGGTCATTTTGGACAGGGTCTTCAATAGTGGCACAGAAATGTGAAACAGAGGACTCTCTATGTCTGCTGATCTGCCACGGGAGGTTAATTGTGGTTTAGGGCTGTGCTGTACTACTTCTGGCTTCCCTTTGGCAGCTGCTATTCAATGAATACAAATGGATCAGGCTCTGACACAACAAGCCACCAACACGTTTTGGAATCAACTGTAGCATTTGATAACAGATCCAGTCCCTGAGGTAGAGCTCTCTAAATGGCTCCTAACTCCTATATGTTAAAAAGTATCTCAAAATGGTATTGATGGAATTATTGTTTGTTTTATGAGTAGTAAGTTTTATAAGGTTTTTGGACAAGAGACAGCTTTTTGGTCTGTATTGGGTAAACACTTCCTAGTGACAGTATAGCCATATAATCATTGGACACGTACTGTGTTGCAAAGATACTGATCACCTTGTTCTATAATTGGAACTGAGCTGAGTTTTATATCTCTGCAGGATGCAAAGTATGCTCTCATTTCTGTGAAATTTTCTACTAATTGGGGCTTAAAATGGTTCTTTCTTTGATGCCCATTTGCCAAATTATTTACTTCACATAGAAAATTTCCATTTTTGGTTTTAGAGTTACTATAACCTACTGAGAAGAGGTCCCCACATATCATACATTTTACTGAAATATTGTCAGCAATGGAATCTGAATAGAATAATTTGAACAAAGTATCACTATTAAGAGAAGTATAACTGAATTACTGAATTCGTTTTCCTAAGCAGGGCTAATTAGAATGGACAAATCACTGCTCTAAAATGACTCTACTGCTCAAGCTAATATCTCTGCAGAGACCTGGTGTCTCACTCAGAGCTTGCTTGGGAATCTCTCATATTGGTGGATTGCACTATGTCAAAAAAAAAAAAAAATCCCAGCACCTTTAAAGACTGTAATGAACCATATTCTCATTCATAGTGCTGTTCATTAAGTACAAATTGAGTTGCAAAAAGAGGACATAAAATCTACATCTACAATGAGATTTGAGGAGTAAAACCAGGACATGATTGACCATTATGTTTAATCATCATCTTGGTCCCTCACACTCTTTTGGACTGCTTCAGCTCTCTGAGACAAATCTGCTGTAAAGGAGGCTAAACCTAAGCCTCCTTTAACTAAACGAAGGTGCAAGCATTGCATGTGCCTTGGTCTAAGAACTGGAACTGAACCCTAGTTGTCCTAGGTCAGAAATACCCACATAGCCTCTGACGGCTTCTGCTGGCATTTGGGTCCCTAATCACTTAAACTGTGAGAAATTCTCAACTGATGCAAAGGTAGGGCACTTAATTGTATTGGTACTTGTCTTTGGAGAAAGATGTGGTGAGCAAATCCCTGGTAACTCACATGCATCTCTGTACTGCATGTAACCTGATGAAGGTGAAGATCTCTCCCTTTAATTATGTTATATTCTGTTGTTATTTTATTTTGTTTAAAGCAGGAAGTAATCTAGACAGAACACATATGGTTTCTTTTACTACATGGAGAAATACACCATATGGGAACCTCTCAGAACAGGATCTTAGAAACTACCTTACATTCATAATTTTAGTAATAAACCAAATTCATTTGCTCTAGTGAATAACTAGAAGTAAGATGACTTAATGTTGTCTTCAAGTTAAAATTCCAGTTAAGTCTCATTATGGATTTGCCACTGAAGCAGTTAAGTAAGTTCCATTGCTAAGTTACCATTACTAACATGGTCTCCTGTGCACTATGCCATATTTTTGTTTACCTACTTGTTTGATTTTCTCAAGCTGTGTAAATTTCATCCCCTTAAGATTTAGATATCTTAATTTACAGTTAAATGAATTAGCATTCAGCTAAGAATAGACAATTGATTTAAGTATTCATGTGTAGATGTCTTCATGCACACTGAATATCTAAGCTCTCATTTCAGTCACTTGAGAGCTGGTCAATATGATCAATAAACCCTGGACAATTATTTGGACATAAATTTAAATTCTATAACTAGAAATTCCACTTAAGAAAATTAAAAAATAAAGACTATGAGGGTGGACAGACACTGGAGCAGGTAGGTTGAGTGCCCACCTTAGAGTTGTTCAAAACCTAACTGAACATGGTCCTGTGGTCCTGAGCATCCTGTACTAGGTGACCCTCATGCACAGGGGATTGGGCTAGATGATCTCCAGACATCCCTTCCCAACTCACCTGTTCTGCAGTTCTGTGATTCTGCAAGTGACCTTGCCAGAAAGCATCAGTATCCTCTCTCCCTGTTATTGAATCCATAAGGGCAGAGAGGAGGCATTTCTGGGAGAATAAAACAGGAACCCTGCGTTACAGGCATTCATATGGGAATATTGAGGGTTTGTTCTTCTGCTCCTAACACATTTTATGCCATGATTCTTAAAAGCACCATGTTTCCTGGAGTGGAACTAATAGAAAGCCACATAAGGACTTTACACTCCAGTCCCAACCTGTTATGTCACCATCTGTACACTTGTCATGGCACCATCGTACAACTCAAGGAGCAAGTGTTCACTGTTACATCATTAAGCATGACCATGTTTCAGACACTGTCTCTATCCTATCTATGCATCCTAATATTTGAAGGACACCTGGAAAAAAACAGGACGGGGGACATGTATGTAAGTCATATGAATTATGTAGTGCATAGGCCATAGATAGTACAGTTCTGCTTAAAATAAATGCGGAAATACTCCTGGCAGTAGGCACCACCATGGCTTCAGTCATCTCTTTGCTAAAAATAGGGCCAAAGGTTAGAAAGCCAAAGAAGTCTTTTTTTGGGAAGGAGGGAGAATTACTGTAGCCAATTTTGAAATCAAGGCTACAACTGTAAAACAAGAGGTTCAAGTCTATTTCAGGGATATGTAAAATCTTCATCTTGTGATCACATAAGGAATTGCAACAGTCCTAATCCACCTATTGCTTGAGGTACATTTGGTTCATACTTGTTTTTTTCTTTTTTTGTTTTTTTCTTTTTTTCTTTTCTTTCTTTTTCTTATTTTTGGGTTTTTTTTTGTTTTGTTATACATGAAACTGGTTTTGGGGGGTTAAATTCTTTAACCTGTGCAAATTATAGCTTTGACCTGCATCAAAAGAGGCAACTCTGCACTGAACACTCTCAGCTTTTAACACTGTTCATTGATACACTTCTAATATGATATAAAAATGGACATATTTTAGTAAACACTAACTGACATGTCATAGGGAAATGCCTATCAGCTTCTGAAAGAACTGCAAAAGTGCAGAGAATAGTGTTGAGCATCCTGTTTCTTTCTCTGATTCTGCAGCAGCAATTGAATCAAAGCCACTCTCTTATTTGAGTGTTGAATACTGCCAGCATCACTATCTCAGATGTGTGCTCTTTTCAGGTCTAATTTTAGAATCATAACAGGCTAAAGTTGTTGCAGAGGATTACACTACTTTCTTTTTTCTTAAAGGGAAGAAGTCTGAAGTCTGTAAAGCTGATCTGAACTCCCTATCTGTTGCTAAAAAGGAAAAAAAAAAAAAAAAAAAAAAAAGATGTTGAAGGGTGCATGTGTGTCAGAATTTTAGGTCAGAGCAGTACAGTGGTTTTGAAGGAAATCTCCTGATGGTGCCCATTTATAATGTTCGGATTTGTATCTTCAGGTGATTTTGGAGCTAATAAGTCAGATTTATATATAAAACTAACCTAGAAGATTCACTCTGAGATTACATCTACCTCCAACAACTACCAGGCATTTAGTGCATAATACAAGAGATGAGCCAGTCTGAAATAAAATGGAGTCAGTACCGAGTCCTCAGAAAACTTTCGAACTGTTCTGACTGCATTACACTACTTACTAGCATAGATGTTGACCCTTCTAAAAAAGGGGACTTAATTGTGTCACAGTCTCATTACCACCTACACAGTAATCTGCCACATACAGTTATGTTAATGACAGCTGGAATGCCACTTGACAGTTGTGGGAATTTTTGAGGTTTTGCCTTCCCCACCCCCACCCCCCACTCCAGGCAAAAAGGCATCTGCCAGTGAGATTCTGCAAAGGAGGAACAGAAAAGGAGAGAAAGCTGCAAAATATGGCTAGACAAGCTTTGAAGTTGTGTCATAAAAACTTAGGTATGATTAATCAGGACAGATTGTCATTAGTATAAAATGTCCATTACTTTCAGTATAAAAAGGACTGAGGAATTAATGATTTCATGAGAAATGAAAATTAATTTTTTGGCCACCTGGACTGGAATAGACTTTGTGAGGCTTTTTTTTCTCTGCATTTTAAACTGACTTCTTCACCAGGAAATAATAAGTTGTTTGTCTACAAATATAATTTTTTGTTATTGAAGGATATTCTGATATTATTTATTTATTTACTTATTTATAGGTTTAATTATTTATAAATAATTTTCTATTATTTACATATTTATTTTTCATTTCAATTCAAAGTGGAAATTCAAGAAGCATTGTGAAAGGAAAAATTCTGTGATACTGTGACAGAAGTTATAACCTAGAAAATCAGTGACTTTTCTCTTGAATATTGTACTATTTTTAAAATGGTTCAAAAGAACAGTGATTCTTTTAGATTAATATTTTGAATTGATACAGCTTTTATTTTCATTTTCATAACTGGCAAACATAAGATTATTCAAAAATTATTTTTCTCAGTAAATATTTCTGTAAAACAGAAATTTCTGATAGCAAAAACACATTAAAAGTTTGATTTGGTTTAGTGCAATATAGACTTGTTAAAAATCTGTGATTCACACTATCATGAAAATATTTTTTCTTCTGTTTATTCTTTGAGAATAAAACAGCATAAAATTTTTATTAATTGTGTCTGGGTTTTATTCCTTGGTTCAGGAGACAGTATTAGAACATCAGTATCCAAAATCTAGCTTGTGGTTTTCAATTTTCAGGCTAAAAAGAACTAACTGAAAATGATCTAATTCACTGTCTAGCTGCACAGTGCAGCTGGTCAAACAGTCTCAGCAACCGGTCTCTGCTTTTTTTGAGAGATTCACTATTCCAATGTTTATCTGAGGAGAGGAGAGAAGGGGAGAGGAGAAAGAGGAAAGGGAGGATGTTTTCTGGCTTGAATATACCTAGTTAACATTTCCCATCTGTTGGATATCATTAGCCATTTTTTTTTTCTTCTAAATTACATACCAGTCTGTTATTGGAGATGTTCTTGGATTTATGTCTGTGGATAAATCAGAATGAAAATTTTGAACAATAATCTGTTTATTGAGTAGTCTAATTTTCTTTCAGTTGCAATCATTCACAATTTGGGGTTACCTTCAATAACCAACACAAAATGGAAAATATAATTTTTACTGTAAGATAAAATTTACATTTCTATTTTGAAACTCTTGAATGGCTGAACAAGTCCAAAGCTTCTATGTAGAATCTTTTGTGGTTGAACAAGATAGGTACTCTTTGTGTGCTTAGCTGGAAAAAAAAAAAGATACAGTTTCTCCACACTGTATTTTCTGCAGTTTGTCCAAAATGAACTGAGACATCAAGAGTTCACATCATTCTGTCAATAGGCTAAATCCCCTCTTGTTCCCCTGGAAGATAAATGTGTTCTGCATCACTAGGTTGTTGCTACCCTATAGGTTCTGGAGACCTCAGACCACCTATAAGGCATTTATCTAGATCCTTTCCAGCTTGTTCATAGATTAATATATTACAAACCAGTGACACTGGAAACAGATAGGGTCTTCCAGTCTCATTACTGCCATTTATAGAAGCCATGCCATCTTCCTGCTCCATCATATTTCCTGTCTTACATAAAGGTCTCTTTTTCCCTCTTAGCTATGGCATAACACAGCAGCTCAGACACAACTAGTTATCCACAAAAATGTCAATCCTTTTCAGAGCCACTGTTTCTCAAAAACAGTTCAAAAAATGTGTTATTTATATTCTCTGTTCACACATTTGTCTCTGCAGTAAGCTGTGTTAAAAAAAAAAAAACACATTAATACAGAAAAGTCCTTTTTCTCTTAATTTACTTATCTACCAATATTTCTACCTTGTAAACACATTTTTCTCTCAACAAACTTGAATTTTGGGGGCTAACTTTTTGCCTTTTCCCGTACTCAACTTTAAGGACTATTTGCTCAGAAAATAAAATGAATGGATCAAAGTAACAGTGGTGAAGTGGGGAGGAAGACAACAAAAGAGGACAAGGGGATAAAAAAAGTAAAAAAATGTTTAGCATTAGCTTGATATTGGTATCAAAAGGAAGTGGCAGGGAGGTTTCTTCTCCTGGTAAGTTGTCATCTGCTTAGAGGTGAGAGTACGTAAAATAGACCTGCTACAATTGACAACATAAATAAAAAAGCTATTTAAAACACAACACCAATGTCAATAAGGAGGAAAAAAAAAGTCAATTACACAGAGAATAATTCTACAGGAAAACTGAAAAGAAAATAGAATGTACACAACTGTTTTCTTAAAGATAAGCAGGCTAAATGACAGGAAGAGAAACATGCAGAAAAACAATATGAGAAAGGTCTATAAAAATACCAAAGTCTAAAAATAAAACAGCATATATAACTATAATAAAATTAGTATTTGTGGGAGGCAAAAAATGTACCACCCATCTTTCTGTTTTGTTAGCTGGAACTTCAGTTGATCATGGGAGTATTGGACAAGATGCAAAGACCCCTCAACAAGACAACCAGTGCAATTGCTTTTGTGGTTTGCAAAATGTTTTCTTAAATACATTTTGATATGTAGACAGATGATATCAGAAGAAGGGTGGTTCTTATCTTGGACTTGGGACAGTTGTGCTCTCTTGGCCAGAAATGGTTCCAGTTACATACCAGAGAGTTTGACACACAGTTGTAGGTTCCCCATTTGTAAGACTTTTGTACGTGTCAGGGAATCAATTGCTGTGATGACAGAAGATCATATATCTTCCAGAATATTATATATAGCTTTATAAGTTATTAATAGATATTCATGAGACAGGCAAGGTGGAGTTTTGGCCAGATTCAGGTAGAGCTAATTTTATATTATTCGTCGTGTTTGACATAGCACTTGGTAATGATTGTGCCCTTGCAGACAGAAAACTGTGAAAAGGTATCTCTAGATGTGGTAATCCATCTACAGAGTCAAGTGTTACATTTGGAGGTAGATTTGAAATTCATCTTTATTTAATGGATAGGGGTATATGGATAATAGAAGCTTCCATGATACATGACTTTGAAATATGAGTTTTCCTGTTGTGATGCCTGGATTAGGCTTCCCTTGAAGATATGTTGAGAAGCCAAAAAAGTATCTGCAAAAAGACATTCCAGTGTTGGAACTCTAGTGCAGGGTCCCTCTAGGTTTTTTTACATGTAATAACAGTGATGTATTTTAAGAAAAATGAATTAGTCAGATATTTGATATAGAAGAGGCAAACATGATGTCCAGTGAAGTTCCCCAAGCTTTTTTAGACACTAGTACCTGAGTTACACCTTCACAGGTGGCATTTTGTGTAATTTTATCCCCTGATAATACACCAACAATCAATTAATTGTATCTACTTTGCTACACCTATATTAACATATCTCGATCTATGTAGAAAACAAAGCCTATGAGACCTCATCTTCCCTGACCTGAGTGTGATGAAAACTCTTAAACATATAGTTTCTGAGTTATATCTTTATTCTGCCCATATCAGTAAGGTCTGTAGACACAAATGGGTGATCAGTGTTGAATTAAGGGTAACTACAGGAGCCTTTAAGAAACACAAATTTAAGACTGGATCCTAAAGTTCTTTAGGACTGGATCCTAAACATGCCATTGACTAAGGTGGATGGATAGAAATACCAAGTTAAAGTATGAAATAATAAATGAAAAAAGTTCAAATAGTAGCTTTTCAAGGAAAAATAATGAATTTCAAATTGATTGTATGTTTTGGGTTTTTACCTACATATATGTTAATAATGGCCATAAAACAATCCATTCACAATACACTGCACGTGTTCATAACCTTTGAAAGTAAGGCTGATGTCATAGGGAAGAAAAGGAAGAGAGATATAGCGAGAAAGTGTTTCCATCCAGTTTTTACTTGGAGTGCTTCTATTCGTTTTCTGTAAATAGTCTAGCAAAAAGAGAAAATTATTCAAAGACACATTCTGAAGACAGTATGCAGAGAATTTTAAGTATGTTCTTGCAGAATAATAACACACAGAATATTTTTAATGTGCTGATGCAAATATTTGCCCCAGAAATCCAACTGTAAGAATTGTCAATTTTAGACAGGCTGTAGAGATATATCAGCATGTCTAAATGTGCCAACAAAACAGACGAAATCTGAATTTCTGAATAAGCTAAAACCCAGTAAATGATACATGAATATTCATAAATATAAAAATCTGTACACTGACATATTATTTGTACGAGACATTCAGTGAATTATTTTGAATAATGAAAAAATCATGGAAACTGTGATGTGATTCCTAGTAATTCACACTAGAATAACAAGAAGTAAATTCCATCAGTGATTCACAATGAATAGCTCATCATGTTATTTATTAGCCTGTTGAACTCTGCAGATACATTATATAGCTGTGAATAAATATGGATATGTTTGTGTGGGTAACTACTTGTTCTACATTTACTTTCTGTTTAACTTTTACCAAATTAATCCTTTAATAAGTGATCTTTTTCTTGTCCATGCAGAAATTATGCTCCTGTCTGGGTTGCAGGCTTTTGCTCTAGCTATAGTTGGATAGCACTAGATACCCAACATTGTATGTCTTAGTCCTGTTTAATTTAATCAACTGCATGTTTGTCCACATCACTTGAGTATATAGGAAAATCGGGATGCTTTTTACTTTAGAATTTTTTTTGCTATTTGAGGAGACAGTGATGCCAAGGGAGCATTAGCTCCCATCAAGAAACTTTACTAAACACAGAGAAAGAATCCATTGTGTGGGGTTTTTTTACAGTTGGCCAGCAAAGCTGATTCATCTTGGGTTTGTTTTAACTTGAACACAACAGAGGAACAATCCCTGGATAGAGATGAGAGTAGGAAGTACTACTAAGTATAAGCAAAAGAACTTGTAGATACTCTTCACATCTGATAAGCAATGGTTATAAATGTCAATTAAACACTTATAGCCTGCCACAGAGAATCCTCATAAAACTGTTAATTCCTTATTGCCATCTGGGGTCTTAGTGATCTCAGCAGTCTCCTGTGGGAGCCTGGTGTTTCTAGTACTTTGTTCTGATGGAAAAGATACACTGCAGCTTTGCAACATTAAAATGACCAACACCCTGTAAACTGCCAAACAGGTAAGTGGCAATAACTTACAAACTAAAACCATCCACATTTAGCATTTTTTTTGTAAGAATACTCCACTGATTCTATTTTCTACTTCCTTGGAGTGCCCAGTTATTATTGCAAACCCAGAGTTTCTATAATATTTGCAGAAGTACAACTGTAAAAAGCAGTTTTCTCCTTGAAATCATACTTTAAACCTCACCTTTTGTAGAAATGTATTTTCCTTTTATGACAGTGCTGGTCTCATTACCACTAATTAATCCTTTATTTCTCTTGCTCTATCTGCTATTCTACGTTTTTCTTTGGTATTCGATCCATTTAGAGCACATTTACATTTCACATGGAAATGCAGACAGTCACGGGCTTACTATCCACCCTGTTACCAGACAGTCAGAAACGCATACTCCCATGCAGTATGGACTGAGCACAGTCTCACTGAGGGATAGGGTTCATTGGCTTCAGCTTGGCAGGCACACAGGTTTGAGTTTCAAACTCAATTTGGATCTTGTCCTGCCAGTTTCAAGGATAAGCAGAATGCCCTCTATCTACCTTCATCTTTAACATGCCAAAAAATGTCTTCCCATAATATTCAGTTGCTGTCTAAAATTAGGATTTCTGTCAGATTTTACATTACTTAAAAAGATTGCACTTTCATGCCAAAACAAATTAATAATATTCTGATCTATGTTCATCATAAACCTTGAGTGGCGTGCTATATAAAGCAGGCTATTCTACATCTGAGAAGAAAAAGAATGAGGTATTAGACTGCTGCCTGCTTCTGAAGGATGGTGGCTTTTCATAGTTTTGTAATAGTAGAATAAGTCTGAGGGAGATGAATTATTGGAAGAGGACACATGACCTAAGAGTCAGAGGTGAACAATGAATGGATTTATTACAAGTCATGCTTCTACATCCATATATATATAGCAACATATTACATCAAACATCTATATCTTAATCTTAGTAATCCAATAAATCAGTCAAAGAAAATACCAGCACTGAAGGCGTGATTCATGGTATGCCACATCATATTCCAAACCTATCCACTGCTACTTCTACCCAGAACAATAACAAAGAATTGCCCATCAGAGAAGTGTCATTTTTATTTATATTGATCCTAAAATCACCTTTTGAACTATTTGCACTTCAAACTGAGTATGTGTGTCAGTCAAGAAAAGGCAAGCAAACTCTCACGGGACTGGCATATTTCCAGTATTGCTAGAGAAAGGCAGGAGTGAGAAACAAAGAGAAAAGGAGGGTAAATTTCACAGGAAGCAAAATATCCAGTGGGATAAATCCACAAAGCCTGCATGCAGTTGTTAATGACCTCAGTAGAACTCCTGTCCTGGGCTATGACCTTTGCAGATATCATGACTGGGTTGGAAATGTCTCCTCCAGAAGTATATCAGGAAAGTAGGAAATCATGTTAGCGATTTAGTGAGTAGTATTCTTGCACCATGAATCAGAAATAAACCAGTGTCCCATCCTGGTACCATGGGACAGCTTTTGTTGGTTTTCCCCATAGAAAATCTACAAATCTAAGTTCCCCTGATATTTATAGCCCTTAAAAATCCCATAGAATATTTTACAACACTAGTGGATAGGCTCCAGGTTCTTTAGATGGGTACTTCCAGCCATAAATACATTTATTTTTGGTTCCAGCTGGGTATATTTGTCTTCATTTCTGGTCCAGAGTCTTGCAATAAAATATCTTCTGGATAGCGATCCCACCATAGGTGCTGCTGAAGCTTTGGCATGATTTCATGTGAGCCAGAAGTAAAAGCAACAGATATGGTGTATCACATCGGTAATACAGAAAATATGTACAGGGTGGGAAGGACCTGAAGAAGGACCACTCTTCTCCATTCTCTACCACTAAGTTTGTCCTTGTTTCCTTGCTGAGAAACAGGGTGGGAGAAATTCCTGTAATAGGCAAACCAGGGAAACCCCTTTACAAATTTTGATCATTCAGAAGTTAGAAAAACTCAAAAAGCCTGCAAAGTATTTTTTGGATATTCCCTGTAATAAGATACAAATATTTCTGACAAAGTAAACAGATAGGAAAGACATGGTTCTGTTCAGAGTTTTAAACAAGGATGGATGGTCTTACGGATATAGCACTTGGCCAAGACTTTCAGAAGTTTCAAGGATAGTTCCTGAAGTTGTATAGTTTCTTTGTATGGTCTGGTAGTAGTTTCACTCTCTGTTACTATTCTGTCTCTAAAATAGTGCAATAATATTTCATTTCCTTAATTTTCTCTTAATCTGTAAATTTTGCTTGACTTTTTGGCTCATACATAAAAAGGAGCTGATCTTTGTTTGGACCTCTAAAATCCTTGCCTATAGTGAGTAGCATAAACAAAAACATAGGTTTGATTTCCGTAAAACCATAGTTTGCATTATCTGAGTTCTTAAAAAATTAGCATCTTTTAGTTAATGTTGAGTTTATTTCAGTTTAAATTATGTTAACATTCTATATTAATTTATTTCATATTTTCCATTAATTGTATTAATTTAACTATACTTTAAAATTTGTATGCACTAAAGGTTATATAAGCTTTCCAGATTAAAAAAATGCTAAAATTATTGTTAATAATTTTCTGAAAGTGTGAGTTTAATATTTACCTGTGGTGAAAGAGGCAGTGTCAAGAACTGTTGAGTGAAGGATAGAGAGCAGAACTGAAATAGAACTGAAAACTGTGACTCTATGAATATATGCAGAAGTGGTGTACTCACATTTGACAACCTCATGGGCTTCTGGTCACCTCATATGAAGAGGAACATAGTGCCACTAGAAGGCTGAAAGAGATGTAAGGCTTCTCCACAAAAACATTAAACTGATCGAGACACAAGCTCAGACAAGAGATGACTAACAACAGCGATCTGTAAAAACATTAATATTATGAAATGGTTGGTAGTATTGTGATTTTGATTATATGGAAATGGGATAACATCAAATGGAATTATGAAGTAAATTTTCTGAAATACTGAAAGGAAATACCTTTGTCATTCAGTACTTAAATGGATTGATGAACCTGTGGCTACAGGATGTTTTGGATGCCAAAAGTATAAATAGATTCAGAAGTTAATTAGGCAAGCTAATGGAGGAAAGTTCCACCAAGGACTACTAAATATGGTGGTCCGCTTACAGCCTCTAGCTTTATTTAGTTCAGGAGGTCCCTGAACCAGAGGTAGCCAGAAGCTGCAAGAACATAAGCAAGTACCACTCTGTTCATACCCTATTCTTACACTCTTTCCCTGAACATCCGCAGCTGGCCACCATCAAAGGTGAGCCTCTGGTCTGATTTCACACTGTTGCTCTTGGGGGGTGTGGGGAGACACAATGGAGAGACTTTTGAGGGGCTTTTTTAGTGACATTTGCTGCCTGGAGTTAAAAACTAAGTTAAAAACCAATACTGATAAAATACAGCATGCTGACCCAAATGCTTTTTAAGTCAAGCCATTTAAAATAGTAGTTATGTGCTGGTTCTATTCCATTCTAAGCAGGAAACTTCAAAGAAAAGTGACAAAAAGGACATCAGCCTGGAATTAGCTCAAATTCCTTCAGACAAAGGAACGGATCTGGGTCTCTTATTCCTTGGATAGTCTCTAAGCAGGGAGTTAACAGTGGTAGAAGCTCACAGTGACACAAAAGGCTTGCTACAGTAAGTGTGGCATGAGTAACACAGAGACACAGCTACACCATGGACCCCAGAGGGAACAAGTGAAGAAGAAGCCAGGACTGCTCAGATGCCAAATTTCACTTTCCTGGAAAATGTCACTATTGGCAGCAGTCCTTTACATGCTTGAAGTACTTCCAAGGTTAGGCACTGGTGTGAGCAGAGCTCCACTGT
>JAVJGJ010000014.1:13075969-13098970 GCA_035590215.1 Microhierax caerulescens | reverse complement strand
CGCCCCCCCCCCCCCGGCAGGGAATAAGTGAGCAGCTCTGTGTTGCTTAGTTGCTGGCTGGGGTTAAACCATGACAGACCACTCTCAGGTTTAGCTGTAGTATAGATCTAAAGTGTCCCTGGAGTGTATGCTTAGGGGTTTTAAATGATTCTGTCCTATGACTTCATTTGTGACCTACAGGTCAGTGGCTCTACTTCATTATATCAGTTGTCCTATTGTACTGGATTTAGGATATCCATCTAGAAGCTACACTGGAGATGGACAATAGAACAATTTTCAGAAGTGAAAAAAAAAAAGGGAGCAAAAAAACCACATTTCTTTTGTGGGTTTTATTTGCTTATTCTGCTTTTCTTAATGTGTCCTTCACAATACTATTTTTAATGCATTTGTTGAATTAATACTTTGATTTCCATAGTTTATGCAATAAAGGCGTATTTATATTAGTTAACTATGCAAAACATTTCATGCAAAACATCCTAATTAAAAGCTGCTATATTATTTCTCGATCCCAATGGGATGTTTTAACTGGAAATATTTATCCTAAAGATTGTGCTGCCAAATTATCTTTTCTGTTATAGCTGAACAACTAAATTGAACCTAAAAACTACAGAGGACAATTTTTCTCAGATATTCTAGAATGTATTGTTAGTATTTCCTATCTTGTATAGATGTAGTGGACAATATCTGCACTGCTTAAATAAATGAGGTAAAAAATAACAGCCAGTGGCAACCTGCTTTAATAGGCTAGAATCTTATGAAGCTGATTTATGACCTTGACAAACATCTGAATTTGGATCTGGAAACATCTGGTGACTGGACTGTCATTAATTCAGAGCATGTGTTTCTCATGTTCTGTCACTTTTTTAAACAAAAGAATATTTTGTATAAAACTACTTGAAAGAATACATGAGAATTTATGGTAACAGACTATGTTTGCATTCCAGTTATCACTACCACAAAATTCTACAGTTACTGATGAAAACACGCAATCAAACAGTTGAATACTACAAACCCAAAAGAAATGTGAAAAAAACTCCTCATTGTTTGGGTGTGATTTTTTTTAATGTGAAGTTGTTTGTTTCACTTCAAACTGTGTATGATTTTCCTTTCTAATTTCAATAATCTGGCATCTTGCAATAAACCAAGTTCAGTGCAACAAACCAAAATATATGTAGTCTGGTATTCTTGCACTGAAAAAATGCTAACTTTCTAAAATAACGTATTTCCTAGGCTATCAGCTTTATGTTTCCTTGTTGAAATCATAAAATGCCCTTTTCAAATTTCTACAGCATGAGTTTAATTGTGGTTGTAGAAATTCACCTATTTAGAATGTCATCGCACTAATAGTCATTAATATCTTTACTAGTGAGAGTAAAATACATATGTGATTGCATGGTGATCAGTCAATTTACCATTTTATCTCTGCCTTTGTAAAAATTTCTGTGTTACAGACACTGTGCAATATTTAATACACTGCTTTTAGAACTATCATCCAATACATACTGACATTGTTTGTTAGTTTGTTCTAAATAAAGTAAATGAATATTTCATTTTAGGGACTTTATTAAGCAACCAGTACTTTCACCTCTAATATCCAATATGAAGATGGACTCAATATAAACAACTTCCTTCTTAACTGGATGGTTTCAATATTTATAGTAGGATTCATGTGAAAAACTGAAAACATCTACAGGTAGACATCTATACCTCAGTTTGTTAAACTTGGCTCCTTTACAGCCAATGAAAAAAATACTTACTAATCTGTGATGAGATTAATTGTACTTCACAAATATAAAAAGGGGAGCAGAGTAGCTTAAACTATACAGTTACATTTAGAAAGCTGAATCTCAGCCCTGAATTCTCTAAGGGTATTACCAGCTATGACTAAAGAATTCATCCATACCTTTCTTAATAGTAAATTATTGCAGTCAGTGCTGTTTAGAGTATGATTCATTTCATACTGTTGTAGATGTCTAAAACAGACTCATAGAAATTTTGGATGGAAGGTATCTTTGCAGTATCATCTGGTCCAACCTCCATTTCAGAACTGGGCTCTCAACATAAATCACAGCTTTGTCCAGGTAAGTCTTGAAAAGTTCCAAAGTTGGAGGCTTCACCAGCTCTCTGAGTAACCTTGTTCAGCACTGCTCTGCTCCCCTACTGATTTTATTTTTCACAATGTCCAACATGAACCACCAAGACAGGTTTTGTGACCTTTGCCCCTTCTTTTATTGTTTGCTACTACCAAAACCAATTTGGTCTTAACATCTTTATAACCACCACTCAAGTAATTTCAGGCATCTCTTAGATCACCTCTCAATCACCTCTACACCAGATCAATGAAGCTTAGTTTCCTCAGCCTCTCCTTATTTCTCACATGCTCAAGGCTTTTGACAGTTCTAATTCTGTTGGAGCTCTACCAGGTTTTCCACATCTGTCTTTAAAAAGAGGACCCAATACAGGGTGCAGCAGCCCTGATGTGGCCTCAGTAGTACCAGCTAATGGGAATCATAACTTCCTTCAATATGGCAGTCATGTTTCTTCTAACACAGCCCAATATATTAGGGCTATATAATTATTTGCAATGGGAGTTGATTGCTGGTTCATCTCTAGTGTGGTGTTGAGTCTCCGTAATCCCCAGGTGCCTTTCAGGAAAGCTATTACTCAGCCAGTAGCTTCCTATCCTATACCACAGAATTACTACGCTCCAGGTGCAGAACTTGGCACTGCTGCCTGTTGAAGTTCTTGAGGTTTCTGTCAAGTATCAGTCCCTGGAGTTGTTAATTGAAACATTTGTCACTGGATGTAAGCCAGACTGGAAATGAATGTGAACTTCCCTTTAAATACAGCTGACCAGACAATCTCCAACCTACTTACCAGCTCATTGATCGAGCCAGTATGTCCTTAGCTTCCACATAAGAATGCTGTGGGAGAACATGTTCAAAGCTTTAATAAATTCTATCACGTCTACCTTGAATAAATGTATATTGCACCGTTCTTCCCTGTCCATGTAGCTAATCATTTCATTATAGCCTTTCACATTAGACCAGCATGATTGACCCTTTGTGAATCCATCTTAACTATTCCCGATTGCTGTCTTCTCTTTCATTCCTCTGGAACTGAACTCAAAGAGGAATTGACTTAACATCTTTCCAGGAGCTGAGATAATCCTGTAATGCTCAAGATCTCATTTCTGCCTTTATTTCAAAGTGGGAGCCTCCTTTGCTTGCCCTGATTTTTTTCCCTTTCTTGTTCAGCTTGATTACTTCTCTTCCTAACAGGCACTATACTTTTTCAAACGAGACACCACAGCTGAGTTGGCAACACCATCTGCCCCATAAAGTTTTGGTATGATGGATGGATGCATCTGCTTCTAGCCTGGGACAGCAGCCCCTGACTAGAAGGTGACAGGTCAGAGGTCTTCCAGCTGCTGATCCCAACCGGGCTGTTGCTCAACCAGTAGAAGAAAATACCGACTTGTTTTGTGTAAGAAAACTGAACAAGGGCATTACAGGAAGCTGTCCTAGTACTCAGTAAGTAACTCACAATACAAAGTCACTTTGTCGGCTAGAAAGGAAAACAGAGGCATGTTATTTGTAACAAGTTTCAACACTTGAGTTGTTCAATAGATTTAGTTTTGGGCAATAAAATATCTGCAAGTTGAAGTAATAATAATGATATAATTATGGTAATATGCTAATAATTGTTAATGTAAGTTTGATGTTAATGAAAAGAGTGATTTGTGTAGGTAATAAGAATCAGACACCCTAATGTATTGATCTCAATGTGTGTAAGAATATGTAAACTAGATAAAATGAGGCATGCTTAAAAGAGTGATTCTTCAGAGTTTTCCCCAGGGCAGTTTTTATTAATGCCAGACCACCCATTTCTGCTAGGCCATGTGAAAAGGAAAGAGATAATAAGCTAAAACACTACTGAAAAACAGACACTTTAATTTTAGTGATAAAGACTGTTAACTAAGAACCCTACTTCTGCTGAATTCAGCCTCTAACTTTCTTCAATGAGCTTAGGGTGACTGTTCAGACATGAGCCTAGTGAGATTAACAAATATTAAGCAGGCCTCATCAAACTAATTTTATACGACAGTTTAAAAGTTGATTTGCCAGTAGCATCTCTGGAAGGTCATTCAAATAGGAGATTTTTTTAGTACTGAGCTTCCATCATAGATGATAGATAAGTCAGCACATACACTTCTGTATCAGAAAACACAGGTTTAGGTCCCTGGCAGCTTCTAAGTAAGCAGCATAGACACTGAGCTATATGTATTTTGTTCAGGTAGATAATAAACTCACAGTCTTCTCTATGTACATCTCTTGTGCATAACTATATAATTTGCTAGATACTCATTGAAGCATGGACTGGAATTAATCTTCCCAACTAGGTGTTATATTCACCAAGATATAAGATCTTCCCAATGTCTTTTAAACTATATGGATATATAAAAAATAAAGCCAAGGAAAAAGGAAGAGAGGGAGTTTTCTAAGAATAGTTGGTAAAATAAATCTAAGGAGATACAAGTCTCAAATCCTGATTCACATCAAGATACAGGGAGGACCTTCTAACCAGAGTAAACTGAGCAGAAATCAGTTGGATACCAGCTGTTTCCTGATCCTTTTCCTTTCCTGTCTTGATTTTTGATGTCTTTTTCAAAAACAGAGAAGTTGGAAACTTTCTAAAAATGAGGCAAAATTTGTCAGTAACAGCACAAAAATTTAGCTAGTAACTCTGGTGCAGGTATAAACACTTTTGATCTTTTTTAAAAAGATGCAGACTTGAATTTGATTTGATAATGTTGTTCTTTTAATTGACTGTACTATGTTGATATCATGCTGTTCTTTAATATTTCATAAGATATAGCTGGTTTATATAGTACATGAGTTCTGATACCCTAAGGATAGCTTAAGGTGATTTATGCTGAAATATGGCTAACACAGCCCATCTCTACATACCATGGGTGCTTGCTGTAGCACTGCTGTGGCATAACAGAAAAAAAACCCCAAGTATTTTAAAATATATATTTGGAAAGCATAATTCATCAGGTATAAATATGATTTAACTTTGGTAATCAAATAGATCATATCCAATTTTTTCCTCAGGCAAAATTCATGCTTAAAAAAACTGTGTGTGAAATCTTGTTTTATCTCATTAAGAGTCAAAACTTTCTTTTAGACAAAAATGAAAATTTATTCTGAACTTTTTAAATAAAAGCATAATGGTACAGTATGAGAGAAGTGGAAACATTTTATTATGAAAATATATTTTATTTTATTTTTTATTATTTAATCAATTTATGTATAAACAAAAGGAAAATGTTTTTTAAAGCTGAAATTCAAAGTAATGAAACTTCACTTCAAAGTTTTGTAAAGGACATATTAACAGTTTTGAACTGTGAAAAAAAGGAAGTTTAATTTCTTTCAAACCAGATTCTTTCTACCAATTTACCTTTTGTTAAATTACCTCTCTCTGTTTAAAAAGAGATTTACTAGAAAACTCCTAATCTTCACTTATTTTTCATCTTCGTCCCAAGCAGTCCGTCAAAGTTTTAGGCTTTTGATTAATATAAAAAATTGTTTAGATGAATCCAGCAAGCTTTTAGGTTAGAAGTTATTTGCAGTAAGTATAAGGAAAATCTTTGCACAAAAAAGCTGCTCCCACATCCACAAACTGTAATAAACAACCTGGCCATTAGCTCTGCAGAAGTCAAAAGCAGCTGCATGTAATGCCACTGAAAATACTACCATGATCATGATGGCAAGAGAAAGTGATATGTTGGTAATCAAACTAGTCTGATATATATCCACCTGCTGAGACTAATCTTTGATTTTGATTGAACAACTTTAATTACCATAACATGTATCATAATAATATTAATGGTTTACATTATGTGATTTAGAAAATTAATAGTTCATTTTTAAAAGTTAATTTCAGAAATGAAGTGCTGTTTTGAGTACATGGAAAAGGTACTCAATTTTGAAAAAATATTGAAACTTTTTCTTTCTTTTTTTTTTTTTTTTTTTTAATCTAGGTTTCCAGGTAACTATGTGGAACTAAAATGACAAGAGAGATTATCAAACGGAAACTATATGCTGTGTGCCTTGATCCTTATCCTTTTATGGTTTCGTCATCAAGTTTTATGTGACATGTGGATAAATGCTGCTTCATTTTCTCTCTGCCTCAGTATTCTTTTCAAGTATACTGGAAATGTAGCATATTTTGAACACTAACATTTAAAGCTAGGCTGGGCAAAATGTTAAAGAAAATGTGGTCAACCTCCCTTTTTTTGTAAATCATCATGAGATCCATTGATAAAAAGCAATGTAAAAGAGCCAGGTATTATTTATTGCCAGGAACAGGGACTATGGTACAGCTACTGATACTTTTTATCTTAATCCCAGATTCTGAGTCTTCTATAGATACTGTTCATTTGTCAGTTACAGGAAATTCACTGCACTTCTTATCAAAAGGGAGCTGAACAGAAAGACTGATCAGATTGCTGCTGCTGCTGCCTGCTCCCTTGCCTAGGCACTCAGTGAGAGCTGTAGAAGAAACTTTCAGCCTGGTGATACTTGCACCAATTTTCTCCTGACAGTTCTATGCATCCAAGGTAGGCATTTGCCAGTGATTAATGCTATAGAAGCCCATGAGAAAAACAAAACAAAACAAACCCAAACATTTTCATGCAGCTATCAAAAGTTGCATGACTTAGAGGAGCACATCAAATTACAAGAAAACAGAGCAAGAGAGGGCCTTGGCAAGTGGTACTACGTGGAGACTGTCAACATATCTTCAACAGTACTTAATAAGAATGCCTCAACAGTAAGGGATAGGATGCAGGACACCACCCACAGACTATTTACTTTGGTAATTGATTACGCATAGGAATGGGCCTATAATGTATTGCCCTAGCTCCTCTGTCATATGACAAGAGCAACTATACATAAATCATGTCAGGTATGATTTATCATGACTGTTTTCTAGAACTTTGTTAATTTCATGGCTAGTTAGTTAACTTTAACTAACAGATAATTTAGACAGTTTACATTAACTTGATTGTTATTATGGCAATAGTTACAGAAAGGAAGAATGATAAGGAAATATCAGAATAAGCCACGGAAAAGAAGGAAAAATAAGGAAATATAAGAATTAGCCATAGCTGTTCACAGCTCTGACTCAAATCCATTCTGAATGTTAAAGGCATGGTGATAATTCAAAAGGATTCAGTTCCAGACTCTTTTGTTAGGATGACTAAAATCAAGATTGGCACTAAGATATGAATAGCCCAACTACCTTTAACATCTAAGAAACACACAAACAAAGCACTCAACATGGAGAAGCAATAAACTAAAATATTGCTAGATGAATACTCAAAAGTTAGGAAACACCACAATTAAGGTTTCAAATGTAAGCCTAATTTGACACCCTATGCTTACACATTATGATAACAGCCTCTGCATGATCACATTGTATTTTATTAATTGCCAGTCCCACATTACAGCAACTGGGCACAGACAAGGTGAAAAGCCCACACTAACATAAGTGTGACTTGCCCAGCACCACAAAGGAACTCTCTGATAAAGTCCAGTTTCTTTAGGAAGCATCCAGCAGCCACAATTTTAAAATCTTCTTTCTTTCAGCTCCTACTTCATTAGCTATGTACCTTTATTTTCTGAAAAGAATTACACTGGTATCCTACAGTCAACAATCTCTTTCATTATAAACCTGATTTGCAGTCTGTGAACTGAATGAGGACAGAATGCTATGAAAAAAATTGCATTTGCTAATGTAATTATAGATGGTAATACTTACATCTAAGACAGACTAATTAAGGCTGTATAGGCAAACTTTAATTCTGACATTTTTCTAACTTCTGAGTAATTGACCTTGCAATCTCAACACTCCTCATGTATCAATTATAATTAGCTTTTAAAAACATGAAAAACCCTGCTGTTGTTGAGGCAGAAAAAAGAGAAGAAATCTTTTCCTCTGGAACCAAGCTGTGCTTTTTTGAGTCAAATCCTTCAGAACTACTATTCAGAAAGCTGCAAGAGAACGTATCACTAGTAACCTCTACATGGGGCAGCAACTAGAAAGGGGAATACACATCAGCACTGGGATGTTCCCCAGATGTTTGTTGTCAGGACACAAACATGAGGATGCCTGGGTGCAACCCAGGCTTGGTACTATTGCTGCTGTTGCCAGGTTCTGCTGCTTTTGCTTTGTCTCTGTAGTCCTCTTTCCCTGTTATTGCCTTATTTTGTTTTCTCATTCTCCTGGGCCTTGGTCCTTGCACCTCTTCTTCTGAGCAGTGGAGTGGCTGCTTGTTCTTCTCCAGACTGCCTGTATTCAGCCTGCCTGTTCTCAGGATCATCCCCAATGACCTGTTGGCACCCAGAAGAAACAACCACACTCAAACTTGTACTCAGCACCAGCAACACAGGCCCACAACGTGCACCTGGCACACAGAACCTTTGAAAAATGAGCCACAAAACTCTGAAGATTCCACTAAACTGCAGGTGGGGGGGGGGGGGAGTTTTGGATGTGGTTTGGCACTGGGCCACTTTCATACAGAGTCCAGAAGGCAGAACCACAACGTCAGCTGTCAAAACATGAAAACCTTGCCTCCCTGACCAGCAATCACAATATTGCTTTTCTTACCAGTGATCTTAATACGACCCTGCAAAATTCTCTCTCCAATCTCATTTTAAGAACCGCTTACAGAAAACTCATGTTTTATTTATTTTTAATTAATTCAGAAATGCAAGATAGAAAACTTGAGTATAAATTTTGGAGCACAGTAAACTTACAGGTTCTGTAAAAAAAGTGTCACTGAGTAGCATTTTGGAATCAATATCTCTATCTCTATTCCACACGCAGTAATAAACAGAAGACTTTGAGTTCCAATTAGTAGACCAAAAATTTAAGCCATGTCATATGAGAGGCACAGAAATAGAAATACTTCTTTTAGAATATTTTTAGGTAAATAAAATGTCTTATTACATAGAGAAGTTCCTCGTGACAGTGGCAAATCTTGTTGCAGTTCAATCTCTGCTTGAATTCCCCTGCTTGTCTGGAGGAGAAAATCAATATTTCTTTTCACATTTGGTTTTACATGCTAACACAGTGAACTAAACCTTGACCTGTAGTTAGTCGCCAAAGTTGCATAGGTTTTTCAAATAACTACAGTCCAGGCCTAAGGAATGACATTGATAAAACAGAATCTGCTTTGGCCAAATTTACTTTGGAAGAGAAAAATAAAATAAAAGTGCCAATATGGGATCCTGGTATAGATTCAGTTTGATTTTGATGTTATAATGTTAGGGAGAAAAACCCCACCAGGAACTGTGACATTATCAAGCGATACAGCCAAGACATTCTTAATACAGTATCTGAATTCCTTACCAGATGCTGTCCAGTGAGAACACCATTTTAAGAATTAATGAATATAAACAAGTTATAAATGAATTTAGAGTTAACATTTTCTCACCATTAAAACAATGAGATTGTGGCACATTTGCAAAGGTAATATATGCATAGAAGTGTATATGCAGCTGGCTTCATCTCCCCAGTGCACATGTTTATATTCGAGCTTCTTGTCCTGGGTGTCACTTCTCAGTGAGGAGGAGCAGTCAATTCTAGGGCACAATTAGTCTCCTACTAAACTAAACCTCTAAAAAAAGATCCATATCTAAATAATGGGGTCAGGTGTAGTCATAGGTTGTAATCTACATTGAAGTTCATCTCTGATGTCCCAAGACTTTTTTTCCAGGTGTCATCCCCCCACCCATTTTTTTCTGTCTTTTTTGTTTTTTTTTTTCTTTTTTTACAGATAAGCCCCCCAAAAGGCTGATTTGGTTTCACTGACACTTTTTATAACTTTCTGGGTTTTTTCTAAATATTCATCAGAAAAAGTTACTGGAAAATCCCTTGAGACCAATTTTGTTTTATTTAGGGGAAATAAGAGAAATCATCTGATAAACTGTATAATTAGTTACTCTTTTTAGAATCTGTTTATTTATAGTTTCAAGAGTTATCTTAAAGCAATTGTAAGTAAAGGTAAAGACTAAGACTAATTTCAAATTTGAAGAAGTTTAGAAAAAAATAAGTGAAAAAAAGTGGTAGATATTCTTCACACATGTAATATTAAGAAGAGAGGAAAACAGAAGAAAGTAGGTGGATAAAAAGCACATGTTTTTTAAAAAATATTTTTTAAAACTATTGAACATTTCCCATGGCATGTTGTTTTCCCTTATATTTCCAATAAATTCTAACTATTCAAGGGTTTTAAAAGTGTGATTTCTCAAGTCAGAGACAATTTACATATAGACATGGAAATGTATGGATCAAAGACATCAGATAAATTAGTATCAGGAGACAAAGATTTTCAGATTTAGTGGGATTAAAATAGGGCTATGAAGTAGTAAATATGAAGAACATTGATGAGAATGAGAAAAATAAATGTTTATTTTCAACCGATCATTCTTTGTGGATTAGCTAAGCAAGAGAACAGCTATCAGTTAACTGACTGAAATAAAACTCAGCCATGATTTATTGGACTAGCCCTCCTAACAGCCAAACTCTCCCCCAGCTGCTCATTCACTCCTGTCTCCTACAGGATGGGGGCAAAGTAGAAACAAGGCAAAAAGGCTCATTGGTTGGGGATGAACACAGATTAACAGGGAAAGCAAAAGCTACATGTACAAGCAATGCAAAATAAGGCATTAATTTCTCACTTCCCATCATGGAATCATAGGATGGTTTGGGTTGGAAGGGACCTTAAAGATCATCTAGTTCCACCTCCCTGCCATGGGCAGGGACACCTTCCACTGGACCAGGTTGCTCCCAGCCCCATCCAGCCTGGCCTTGAGCACTGCCAGGAATGGAGCATCCACAGCCTGTTCCAGTGCCTTACCACCCTCACAGTAAAGAATTTCTTCCTAATATCCAATCTAATCAGCAGGCAGATGTTCATCCACTTCCTGAGAAACAGGGCCTCAGCACACATAACAGTTCCCTGAGAAGGCAAATGCTGTAATCAGGATACACACACACATATACACCTTCCCCTGACCTTATACTGCTGATCATAGCATCATATGGTATGGGGTATCCCTTTGGGCCGTTTGTATCAGCTGCCCCGTTTTTATCCCCTCCCAGTCCCTCGCCCACCCCCAACCTACTTACTGTGGGCATGAGCATGGTAGAGTGGGAAAAAGAAAAAGCCTCGGTACCGTGCAAGCACTGTTCAGAAACAGCCAGAATGTTTGCATGTTATCAACACTGGTTTAGCCACAAATGCAAAGCAAAGCACTATATAGGCCTGTATGAGGAAAGTTAAATCCATCTCAGCCAGACCCAGCACACATCTACAGAAAATATTCTAAACACATGTTCAACATAACAGTATTTTTTATTTAAAATATTTCCGAAGACAAAACGTTCATGTCTTTTATCCTACTTTAATTGGAGTTTTGTATTTCCTGATTCTTGCGTTGAATCTGCATGAACACTGGCTATTTCCACATCAATTAATTAGCACCTGTGGCTTTGCAAATGACCATTCACATCAAAATAAAACTACTTAAAACTTAAATATAAAGGCTGAAATGCTATATTAACTAAGGTAAAATAAATATTAACCTCATTTTAATGTACTGAGTTATCAGCAGTGGGCTTAAGAAAATCATAAAATAAGATCAGGTGATGGAATTTCTACAGGGGGAGAAAAAAGTAATTATTGCAGAAAATAGACTAAGCTAGTTAATTTTACAAATTAACTTATGAAATGTCAATTACCACCCCCAAAATTCATTGTAATAATGCAGCAGAAGTTGGAGATGAAATTTTGCTTGGAGCAAACTTAAGCACATGCACAAGAAATAATGGAGCATGTAGACTCAGAAAGACACAAACAACTTGCTGCAGTGTTGAGTGTCAGAATACCCTGGCAGCCCGTCTTATTTATGGAGAAAGATCTCAACAGGCAGAGGGCATGGTGTCCATAGGTATGCCCACATGTAAAGTAGACAATTTAAATAGTGCCCTCAGTGTATAAATCTTCTTCACAACTCCTGTCTTGATTAAAGAATATTTTTAGTACAGGCTCAATTCTGAGCATGCCAGTCACATTGGGACTTTATAAAATTGTGTCTTTGGTGACTATAATGACAGAAGTTTTAAGATCCTCAGTGTGGGTGGCAAAAGAATAGTCAGGTTTTCTTTTAAGAATAGCTTTCCTCATGGCTATCCTATTCCTTTAGACTCTTTCCTAAGTAAGTGATAACAAATGTTTGGTAATTATTCAGAGCCCCCACACCTTCTCTGTACGAGTTAAGGGTTTGCTCAGCAGCCCCACTGTGGGAATGAAGTACACCTGTGTGAATAAATCTGCACATCTAGATCAAACATGTGAATAGGAGTCTCGCTAGGTTTTGAGGAGCTACAATATACAAGAAAATAGGTGCATAATATACAAGAAAATGGGAAAAGCATACTGGACCAGACCGAGGGTCTGTTTGCTGAATGATCTGTCTTTCACAATAGGAAGTGGCAGCTGACTAGACAAAGCCTGTGACAACCAGGCAAGACTTTAAGATACAGGATTATTCTATATTTCTCCTGCCCTATCCTCTGCTTTCAGCAGACTGTCTAGGG
Source organism: Microhierax caerulescens (assembly GCA_035590215.1). NCBI lineage: Eukaryota > Metazoa > Chordata > Aves > Falconiformes > Falconidae > Microhierax > Microhierax caerulescens. The sequence continues at coordinate 13,086,298 of JAVJGJ010000014.1, read as the reverse complement.
TTTTCTGGAGCCAGACATATTCTTGTTTGTTAAAGTCCCGATGCATTTCTCTTCCATGAGTCTGTCTTAGTGCTTTTTGAACTGATTTGTACTTTTGACATCCAGACTACTGCTTGGCAAATCTTCCACAGTGTATTTATTCAGGTAAAAGTACATTTCCTGTTGGCTTGTTTCAGCCTGTTCAGTGATGATGTCATTTGAGGCACCCTAGTTCTTATACTGTTAGAAACGTGGAGTGTTTTCTTATATCCAGCGGGACTTGAAGTCCCAGCTAAATTCAATCCTACAGGAGTCGTATTTCTGAACTATAATTGACGTTGCTATATCATTCTGTTAGAATGAATAGATTTCCTTCACAGAAGACCAGATGCATGTTCAGGAAAATGATTTTTCACTGTTTGGACAACCTACCCTCAAAAGAAAGAAATTTATATAAAGATTGGGGTAATGACAGGTTCAGATTTGTTGTTAGAATTACCTGTCAGATACTTAGAAAGAATCAGGTTAAGCATGTTCATTCTTTCACTAATCAGAAATAATAAAAAAGCCTTTCCAATTTTAACATTTGACAAAAATTGATGGGTTTTATGCATTTGCAAGAAATAATAGCACCATTCAGAAGCACTCAATACAATGTTTTATAAGTGCAACATAAGGTATTGCAAATTCCAGTCTCAGGCAAGAATACATTGCTTTTTATCCCATAAATAAATAGTTTTTCCTATGGCAAGCTATCCCAATAAATTTTATCCACAACCTCTAGAAAATTGCAGAGAAAAGACAGAACTGTCTGATTTCATTCAGTGTGAACAGAGAAGTTAAAATGATCATGACATAAAGCAATCATGCTTAACATTCCTTTTAGCTTTCCTGCTTAACTCTGCCTTGTCCAGAAATTCTTCTCATTCTAGTCATTTACAGTGATATGCAGAAGTATTTTCTTTACTCCTAACAAGATTTTTAAAACAAATCCAGAAGCCTGGGAAATTTATAGATTTCCTCAATGGATCTCCATTTTGGGGTTAATTTATGAAGATGTGGCAAAGACCCATTATTTCAACTCCCCTGTCCTCACTTTTCTGTCTTATGCAGCTAAAGCACAAATAGATTTCAAATTATCACTGTATCAGAAACAGTGTGGCCAGCAGGACATGGGCAGTGATCATCCCCCTGTACTCAGCACTGGTGAGGCTGCACCTCGAATGCTGGGTTCAGTTTTGGGCCCCTCACTGCAAGAGGGACATTGAGGTGCTGGAGCGTGTCCAGGGAAGGGCAACGGGGCTGGGGAAGGGTCTGGAGCACAAGTCTGATGGGGAGCGGCTGAGGGAACTGGGGGTGTTCAGTCTGGAGAAAAGGAGGCTCAGAGCAGATCATATTGCTCTCTACAGCTGCCTGACAGGAGGTTGTAGGCAGGTGGGGGTCAGTCTCTTCTCCCAGATAACAAGTGACAGGACAAGAGGAAATGTCTTCAAACTGTGCCAGGGGAGGTTTGCATTGGATATTAGGAAAAATTTATTGACTGAAAAGGTGTTGAAGCATTGGAACAGGCTGTACAGGGAGGTGGTGGAATCACCGTCCCTGAAGGTTACATAAAAAATGCATAGATGTGATGCTTAGGGACATGCTTTAGTGATGGACTTCGCAGTCCTGCATTAATGGTTGAACCTGATGATCTCAAAGGTCTTTTCCAACCTAAATTATTCTATGATTATGTATAAGTATATTGAATGGATGAATAACATACAACTTCAGCTTGTAAAGTTCTAAAGATGAAAGACAGGAAAGAGTTGGTAAATCAGTTACCTGGATCTACAGACAGATGCTCCAACCTGAAAAATGTTTTTGTGTCTGAAAGACATTTAAAAAAGTAATAGTTTGCCTCTTTCAGTTCTATCATAATTGATTTAACTTTGGAAAGTATAAAAAATTAATATAAAGGAAAACCAGTCAAAATCCTGAGTTGGCTAAAGCTATCCTCTAGACCAGACTTAATTTTGCCAGGCTCCTTCTATCAGCCCCTTTCTAATTTATTTTGCAATGATCACTATAAAGTTTCTCACTGCTCTTTCTTCGAAAGTACAACTTGAATCTTGATACCAGCTATATGGAGTCTCAGCTACTTCCAAGATACTTGCTCTTCCTGACTTCAGAAAGTGGTAATAAAAGTGCTATATGAAAAACAAGAAGAGGGACACGGCTGTGAAGTGGCACTTGAGAACTGACTGCCTCCTGCAGGAAGGGAAGTATCAGGGATCTCTCCTATCACTTCGAATTACCTCCTGTCTTACTTCTCTGTTTGCCCACCGTGTACCTTGCTGGTTGACCCTGGGGTCCCAACTGGCACATCACACTCACAGCTCTGTTGTGACTACATCCACTCACAGACTGTTCTCTCCCTCCGCGCTCAAATTTCTCACATCCTAAGGGGCAATAAATGGGACTCAAGGGGTTTAGTACGCAACAAGCTATCCAGAACACTGGGATAAAAGAAAGGGACAATGTTGAGGGAGGAGAGGACTGTGTGTGAGACTACACCTACAGGGACCAGCCAAGGTGGCTTCACACTGCAAGTTCAGATGTTAAGCAGCGTTGCTCAAAATTATTATTTTTTTTAAACATAGAAGTAATCTATAATTAGAATTAATATGATCACACAACAAGAATGAAACAGACAAAAGTTGCATAAAGTATATATGTAGCACACAAGTGCAGCACAGATGAATTTATACGTCTTAGTGAGCAAGGAACATTTCCATGGGGAGGCCTGCAGCCTTGACCATACAACAGCATGAGAGCTTCCCTGGCCAGCTGGCTGGGAATAGACCTGCTTCCTAGAGTAGATAAGAGAGAAAGTATAAAAGGAACTATGGGCTTTGCAAGGTTTCTCAGATTTCTGCCTGAAAAGCATCTGTAAAACACAGCATGCAAGTCATCCTAAACAAAGCAAGCAAAATCATACACGTGCTGTTAGAGTTTCCAGCACTGGGCCACATGCTGGGAAAGAAGATGGATTTAACATCATGTATTGCTGAGAATCATGAGACACTTTTGAAATTCAATACTTAAAAAATAATATCCAAGAAAATCAGACCTTGTGAATTTGGAATCTTTAAGGCTCAGCTTTTTAAAAGAACAGTGAAATTCATATATAATATTGTAGTTCCAAGATCTGAAACTTTCGAAGGATAGCACTAAATATCCACGACAGCTATGATAAAATCATTAGAGGTGACAATCATAGAAGAACGATAGTCCTATTGCAGGAAGTCTTGTGGAAACACTTAAGTATTATGTAAGACAGTACATTTTAATTATTGCCATGATCCCTTCTGGCACAAAACTCTGTCAGACTTGGGTGAAAATGGTAATGAAACAGAACCTACTGGATTATTGAAATATGGAACTTTCCACATGAGACATTAAACAAAAGAAATATTGAGAAAGTAACCTCTGTGTTTACATTGGTTTGATGTACTTTTTATTGCCTGTATATGGTAGAATAGATAAAAATTCTTTCTCCTGGATGGAAACTCTCATTTAAATCCAAAGTACTGAAAATAAGATATGCTTGGTAGAGAAGTGGCATATGGTATGAAAAAGTGATTCTTGTCACTTACATTTAGAGGCAAACATTGGAATTGGGGACAATTAGAAGACAACCATTCTAGATGAAATGTCTATTCTGTAACTCATATTCTGCACAAGGAATTGCTGACATAATTTACTGTTGCAATTTCTGTCTTTGTTGAATGCCAACAAGATCAGTATACATGTTGTGAACTAAACAGACTGGCCTGAATATTGCAAAGGAACTGACAAATATAATCCCTGAAAATTCTACTTGTGCTTGGCAAAAGGGATTATATTTTTATTACAAAATCTGCCACAAATTGTTAGCATTGCAGTGTAGCTGCTATTCCAACTTTTTTCTATGAACTTTGTGAGGAAATAATATAAAGTTGCACTATCTAATAAATACATATGGTCCTACTAACAAATTGACATTAATTTTTTACCACTCTGAATCAAAATTGATATATACTCTGTGGATATTCAACTCAAACCTATCTTTGTACTCCCAAAATTTACCCAACTACAGGTTTCAGACATTCACTTTGCAAGTCCCTAGTTCCATTTTTCTTATATTTTAAATTGCTACTGGGTAAAAAGTTTTTCTCTTTATTAATCTGAAGTTTGGAAATTGTGTTCTTATATAACTCACTCTATTGTCAGGTACTAGAATAAAATAAATCATTGTTATGTAAGGCACAACATTTTCTTAGGTCAGTCATCCAATTTAGACCAAAAGGTCCTCTAATTTACAGGCTAGATACAGTAAATAATGGTTGTAACATTTGGTTTTTTCCTCATGTGTTTGTTTAGTGTTTCTCAAAGGACATTTGCATATTTCTGAGAATAAGAAAAGCAATGGCACTTTCCTTTGCTGCAAGATCACCTACTTCAAGAAATCACTCTGAAAGACATTTGAAGGAAGAAGGGAATTAACATAATTGCCATGTGCCGCCTCCTCTACCTAATGTTCGACAATGCTTTGGAAAGAGACAGTAGGACTTGTTTAGATTTTGAGATAAATAAAACATACTGTCAGACATTTCAAATCCCAGCTTTGCAAATCCCACCAGTGTCAGTTGGAGTCAAGCAACAAATTCTCACAGAACCACAGCACAGCAGCTCTGAAGCACTCACTGATCCTTTTGCTCCAAGTTATGACTAAAGGAGCGTATTGGCTATTATTAGGAGCCCAGGTTGTGCCACTGCTTCATAGCAGACCACTACAACAGTCTCAGATATAAATACACTTCATTACTCAGATTGTATCACATTTTATTTACAAGTATGCACACATTTTTAAAGCAACTTTAAGAGTGGTCATATATTGCTAGAAATAACACAAATGATACTCTGATTTCAGTAGAACTGTATATGCATTAAAAAAAATCAATTCATTGTTTTTTTTTTCCTGAAGACTTGTCGGTTTATACTCTTAAACAATTATTTGGATCCACTGTGAAACCTGTTCTGATCAACATGAGATTTTACTGTCCAACTAGCAAAATAAAACCAAAAGGCATGGAATTATGAACTAAAATGTGGCCAGTAAAATCTCAAATTCTTCCTAAATGACAGCACAGTAATTACTAATTAGAAAAATCATTAAGTTTTCATGCTAATGTACATCCCAGAAAACATCAGTTGTGTAGATGATAATATATATTATCAGGATCTTATTATATAACAATATTCAATATCACATAAATATAGTACATAATGACATTATACATATTATATAATGTTATATATTGTACTGTATTATATAATATATAATTATATTTTTTTATTACATTATAATATAATAAATTAGTAAATCCTGGAGAAAACAGAATGTCCTTTGGCTGTCACTGATGGATGGGGGAGAGCTGGTCAGATGTGGCAGTCTGAGAGCTAAGATTGCTAATGCTAGGAGTCCCTTTAGGTCCCCAAGGCTCTGAATGCCCTGACTCAGCAGTGAGGGGGGCAGCACACCCACCTCTCTTTGAGTCTGGCATAGGCAGAGTAAACAGCAGTCATTACCTCCCCTCCTGAAGTGATTTAGAATCATAGAATCATTTATGTTGGAAAATACTTTTAAGATCATCGAGACCAAACATAAAAAAAATATTTTGTCACATCCCTTCTAGATCTACACCCAAATCTACACCTTCCAATGTTTATGAACAAGAACTGAGGTAAGCACCAGATCCAGGATGGTGACAGAGTTACCTCATATAATTTCCTAAACACATTCATGAAGCTCCATCATAAAGCTGTTCAGAAGGAGTACTGCAGCAGGCTGTTCTGCAGCCTTTACCAGTAATAAGTAATTTACTTTTAATTTCCACCTCAAATTTGTTTCTGGCCATTTCATACCAATTTTCTCACTTATAGACTTGATTGCATTGATTGCATCTCCTTTAGACAATGATATATTTATTGGACTGATAAAGGCACAAATCTACCGAAGGACTTGGTAGAAGGGAAAGCAGCCCTGGTTTGCTATGGACCCGTGGTAATACGGGTTGCCAGGTCTCCTGACATTAACACGAACACAAAACTGACCATCTGCTTCATGAGATCAGGGCTGCCTCACGGCCTGCAAAATATCATATTCCTAGGAGCCTTCAACAGTTCTTATCTTTTCTTGATTTTCTAGAGATTTTATTGACAGAAAATATGGCTTCCTGAATATCACCCAGATGTTAGGGCAAAATGTTGGCAGTTCGCTGGGAAAGATCGGCATTTTTAAGAAGCCTGGATCCAGCACTGGGATCCAAGATGAGGCCACAGCACCCTTCTGCTGTGATCAAGAAATGACAGTTTGAAAATGTCATTTCTGAAAGAGCTGTTAGTTTTGGCATTTCACACTTTGGTCTAGTTAAAATTAAAAAAATAAAACAAAAGTATTTGGTTTGTATCCTTCAGGATAGCGCACGCAATATTTTCAATATTGTGCTTTGCCTCTGAAGTATAGTATACAGCTATATAGGGAGGAGGAAAAGACAGACACTAAGTTAAATAATTCAGAAATTCAGGAAAGTGAAACAACAAATAAAAATTGCAAAAATAACAGCCTCATTGGACTGAGAAAAGACAGGTGATAACTTTCTTCTACTTAGATTTTATTTTATTTTATTTTATTTTATTTTATTTTATTTTAAGTAGCTTTTATTGTATCAAAAATTACTTGCAAACAACTAGTTAAGGTCTAGTTAAATAGAGCCAACATTTCTGATCAAAAGTAACATGAAAAATGGGATATATATCATCTAGCTTTAACCACAAATAAGGTTAGTTTTCAAATTTAACTAGTCATCTAGACTATTTCCACAGTAAAGAAAAGAAAAAGGCATAATCCATGAGCAGTTTACCGAAATTATGATAGATTTCTAAGGCATAGAAAAGATGGATCAATGACTATCCTAGCTCTGGAGTAGAGTGAATAAGTGAGATGAATTTCATCACATCTCTGAAGCATAGGTCCTTTTCTTTGCCTTTTTTTTTTTTTTTTTAAAGCCTTATCTTTTCATGGGCTCTTCATCCCAGTACTGATTTCTGATAGCAGACCAATAAACATCTGTCATCTCTAAGTTCTCTATTTAATATGGTCCAGCCTCTGTTCCTGTCATTACAAGACAGGCATATGTATGAATGTCAGCATCAATCACAGCACAATGGATCTTCAAATCGCTTTAATACTTGACAGAAACAGAAACAGCTGCATAAGTAGTGCAGCTCAGTGGTGACTGAACACAAAACATAACAGAATCCATTTAAATTACATTCTTAAAAAGTTAAATCCAAATGCTGGCTTGCATGTTTCTGCCTTTAAATTAACAACTTATTATCATTTGTTCATAAACAATTCCAATTCAATCTTCCTCATGTACAGATACTACAAGATCAACTACTGTTGCAATATACATTTATGTGACTTCCCCTCATTATATTTTAGTTGTTTAATCATATTAATGTATTTTTCCATTACTCTTTGTTTGATTAAAACACTACATAGAAAAATAATTTTAGCCTGAGACAATAAGGATAATGAAGTTTTGGAATTTGATTCTGAGGTTAGATCACCAGGTGCAAAACTTTGATTTTCCCCCGTTGTGGTCTTTTGGGTGATATTAAAAAAACCTATACAAATTAAAATGTTATTTATTGGAATTCACCACATTTCATAGCTTATTTAATATTAATTGAATATAAAATTGTAAACTTGAAAATTATATTTTAGGTATGCAAATATATGTTTGTGGTATTGAATGCTTAGTTTAAAAGTATCTAATGAGGACATACAAAGTACTTTTTAATAGTTTACAGTCTTCTAGCCATACTAGGACTTTTGTTTGTCATACCTGTCTCATAGCTCTTTCATGGCCTCTGCAAAGAAATCCAAGATCTCAGTGCTGCTCCTGCAGAACAGGGGTCCGTGTGACAGGAACTTACAATACATGTGCATGCAATCTCAGTAGGAAAGTAAGCGATTAGATGGATGCTAAAGAAGCTATTTGCACTCTTCAGTGTTAGGCATCTGTCTTAGGTAGCTAAAGGCTTTGTTGGCAAGCAAGGATGGTATCACTTGAGACTACTGAAGAAGCTACCGTTTCCCGCCCGCTCTAACTAACGCTGCACAGTTTTCTGAGCTCTATGTCAATCACCTCCTGATTGCAGGCTAAATTCAGTTGGGGTATTTTTCCCTCAGAAAATTGCACCATAAACTCTCGTTACTCAGGGTTTATTAATGTCCATTTCAGATGTCCCTGCAGCAAAGGTAGAGCACAGATGGAAGGTGGCCACCCATCTGAGTTAAGCTGTTCCTGCCCATCAATCAGCATCTATAGTTTATAACAGGACACCTTAAGGAAAAGTGGTATCAGTGATATCTTAGTGTAAAAAGCTTAGAGGTTCAGAAATTGATTAATGAGCAGGTCAAGAGTCCATCAAGTGAGAACAAGAGAGAAAGGTGGGTGTACTGTTCTAAGGCAAGCTCGCACCACTCATCCATCAGACCCCTGCGTTAGAAGGTGCGTCACTTCAGTTCCCTCTTCAGTCAGTGGAGAAAAAGGCTTCTCTAAGGCTTATCCAAAGCTGAGACCTAACTAACTCAGCTCCAGTCAAGTGGAATCTGTTTCCTTCCTTTGACCAAATAGGAGGACTGGAAAGTTACTTAACAAACCCAGAAGTTACACTTTGTGAATACTCCTTAAGAACAAAGAAATGGTCCTTTGAAATTTTGGCAAAGTCTGAAAATTTGGCAAAGTTGAAGGGAGAACATTTTCACAAATTACTTACCCAGTGACTACACGTTGCATCCATTCTACAAATTCAGTGAACATTGCACTTCAGTCACTACATACCCCAGCTTTTCCTGAAGAGTATATCAAAGGCTAATGAAGAAAAGGTGTAGACAAGGCAGTTAGATTCAGCTTTCTTCTTTTCCACTCTGAAGCCTAGCCAGGACCACGCAAAACCTGACAGATAATGGCAGAAAATACATGTGATTTTCTAGTCCTCTTTTATATTGGCAGTCTATAGTGGTCTTTTGAGCTCTGCACTCCGTTCAGCTTATTCAGGAGCACCACAATAAAAACTGATTCCGATCTTGAGAAGACAAGCCATTTTCTAATGCTGAATTTCTCATGACTTTCTGTTTCCACTGTGTTTGAGAATGTAGAATATGCAGCATTCAAAGGATTTTTATCTCTGAGTATAGATGGCATGAGATATGCAAATATTAATACTGAAGTGTAGGACTGAAAACATATAGTTTCTTCTTCACCTAATTATTAATAATTAGAAAAATTATTATTGAATCAATGGGGTCGCATCAATGATGGGTGGGTGTCACACACAATATATGTTGCTGAAATAATGATAACTGGTTCCCTTGTTATGAATAATAGTTTTCTGCTTAAATTGGTAAATGTTCAATCACAGAGGCAAAATTATTATTGTTCTTATTTTTTTACTATCTTTACAAGAGCTCAATAGGAATTTTGACCAGCAACTTTATGAAAATAATAAAACTATGGATCCAAGTGATTTCACCCTTAGGTTTCTTCTGCTCTTCAGGTTACTTGACTGCAAAACTCTATGCAACTGAATAAAGAAAAATCCACTTTTTTTTAAGAGCAAGCATATACAGAGAGAAAAGCAAGTGTAGTGAGTTAGACAACTCTAGAAACATCTCCTTTCAGTGGGTGTATTAAGCTGCAGTGAGCTTTCTGTTGCCATGGTAGACCTCTTGCATTCTCCAGGCTAGTTCGGTATCTCTATATCAAATTAATGTCAGTTTACTCTTAGACCCACATTTCTAACTTAGAATAGAACCATAACTTCCTGTTATGTAACATTGCTGGAAACAATATAATGGAGCCGATTGATTACACTGACCATTTCTGGTATAAACAGCATACTTTTTTTAAAAAAATAAATCCATCAGGGAGGAAGTTTTGGTTCTGTACCTGAGACAGCATGGGATCCGGATGGGAAAACAGGGAACTGGCACCACGTAAGAACTAAATATGTTGAGGATTTTGATTTAAAAGGGACTCTGATGAACTTTTCAGAGATTTTTTGTCAAAGGGAAGTTCTATTTAAACTTCTATTATACTACTTCTAGTGAATCTGGAACCCATTTATGGGGGATCTGATGGTAGGTGGCTGGCTAGGCCACAGTGATCGTTAAATGGTTGAGTTTAAAATATTCGGTGTAATGAAAAAAAAGGACAGCGGAGTTGCTACCCTGGACTCCAGGAGAGTAAACTG
>JAVJGJ010000014.1:13040768-13058057 GCA_035590215.1 Microhierax caerulescens | reverse complement strand
TGCTCTAGGAGAACCTGCTTTCACAGGGGCTGGACTAGATGATCTCCAGATGTCCCTTCCAACCCTGACCATTCTGCGATTCTGTAATCCAGTTGTCTAAATTTAGGTGGGTTGTGCTGTTTAGAAAGTCCAGGGTATTTCTCATGCCCTGCAGCTGCCACTCATGAGGAGATCACATTTGTTATCCTATGTGAATATCTTGGAAACACTGTGATACACTAGAAGTCACTGGAAACCAGGGTTTAGACATTAATATAACAACTAACCTTAGACAGCTAATAATTTTATTTACATATAACATTATAACTAACAATTTCCATGTATTATAACTTTATATAGAACAGTTATAGAACTTTATCCATAAACAGTAAGGTTCCCCCTGGAGTCACCAGAAGGTCTGCCAGAGGCAGTTCAGAAGAGATTATCTCCTTTCATTTAACCATGTGAATTAAAGTGAAATAGTATGAACATGCTATACATATAATAAACATATAGTATGAACATGCATAGTATGAACATCCCTTCTGTTCAGTCACTCATTCTCCTAGACAATACATACCCAAGGCCTCAGCAAGATGGAGAAGAGCTCTGACTAAGCTATTGTTTCTATCAGAAGTCTAACAAATAAAGGAACAATAAAAGAAAAATGCAATCCTAAAATACCTAAGAATTAAAAAAGGAAAATGAAGAGCTGATTATAGGTATTTTTTTTCTCTCTTCCAGATTTGGCAATAAATAACATACTTTAGTAGTGCTACATCTAGTATCTCCCAGTGATTTTGTTTACAAAGCCTCTCATTATTACCCACTCTTCCAATGTGCACTTTAAAGAATGTGAATCGCATTAGCATGATTACATTTGCATTAAACACACCGTTAGTTTTTTTAAAAGTACAAATGCTTGTAATTTTATGACACACCCACATGAATTATAAAATGATGTATAATAAAACTTTGCTTGATTTCATAATTACCTGTTGTTATCCCTGTTGTTATATTAATTAAATATTCAGCATAGACATGTTAATCCTGAAAGTTTCCCTGGCACCCTCTCTTCTCCTCTCCTGACTTTTTGTTTTCCACATTTCATTGAGTTACAAGTTGTTTCACAGAATATGTAGAAATAAAAATGTTCAACAGCTATGGATATATTAAAATCTTCAAAAAAAAACATACCCAAAGTTAAAAGTGGAAATGTTAATATGTATCTATTATTTCTGGCAGGCATATATTAAATTGTTTTGATCATATTTCTTTACTAAGCTTCCTCATCTGTTTGAAATATAGCCTCTTAGAGCTATTTTTCCCCTCTTTATTTTCTCAGAAAGTTAGTTTGTATTTTATATAGCATAATCTTCTAAAATAAGCAGTTTTCTATTTGTCAGTGGTATACTATATGAGCATTTAAAGATACTTGTAAGTATGAGAAATTTGAGGCTTGAAATATCTTGTTCAAAAATAGAAAGTATAGGAGAATAATTACCGTATTGTTGTACCTTAATTCATATGAATAAATGTCCACCCCTGCTATCATTCACGTTAGCAGCAAGGTCCTCAGTGGCCTCACAGAGAATATATTATTAAAGCATATAGAGGTGATGTTACTTTCATAGCAGGTAGAACTCATTTTTTTAAGAATTAGGTATATGACCTAGGCAAACTTTTTTTACCATCAGGAAGAGATCACTATTTCCCTATGATTCATTTTATCCTAACTTAGGTGAGGAGTCTCTAGAGATCAGCTCATTTCACCTCCATTGCTTTGCTGGCTAGAAAGGAAATTAGTTTTGACTTGGGAGGCAACTCATTTGCCTACACATAGACAACTACTGTAAACATGCTATGTGGTATCCAGCCAGGAAGGCAAGGTTTACCCTTGGTCTTCTGTCAGATGCAAGCTGTGTTTTCACATCTCAGATATTGTAGGGAAACTGAAAAGCAGCCAATACCTGCATTTAAGCTATTGAATCATCTTTAGATGTCTACGTTTGAAGCTGCCTAGAGCTAGGTATAAAGTGTTATAAAACTATCTGTTGTGCTCCTTTAGGTGATAAGCACAGGCAGGTGTTTTTCCAAGCAAACTCACCAGAACAAGCACCTACAACATATGGAATCATAAAATACAAATTGTAATGGCAGTTCTTGGTTTCATAATTTGTTTAAGCTTTAAAAAGACTGCCAAATTGGGGGGGCTGGGGGGGGTGTAGAGTTGTTTGATGAGCTAAAATACTGGCTTGTTTGTTTGGTTTTGTTCAGCCAAAACTGTTTCAAAACCACTGCCACAAAAAAACCCCAACCAACCAAACCCCAAAAACAAATACAGAAACAACAAAAAAAATGCCAACTCAAACAAAAAACTGTATGCCAAAACTCACCACAAAACAAAATAAACTCTACTCATTTGCTGTACAAAGTTCAGGTTGTATATGCCAGATTTTGCATTTCAAGATGCAAATGTTCTCAAAGTACTGCAATGTGTATTTTTTTTAAAATAAAAAAATTACTTTGAGAAATTTCATGCTTCATACCTTTTTTGTGAACAAAACACGATTTCTTTACCTCTTCACCTGTCTTGATCCCCTCCTTATCACACTATTCCCTGTATGTACAGCTAGCCTAAATTTAATTTCTTGGTTTCAAACTACAATAATATTACTGCTTTCAGTACATTCTGCGGTGGCTTGTACTGTGCAAATGAAATGGCAGTCAATCATTATGCTTTTAGAGCCTTTTAATTTTCAGTTAATAATGATGATCTTTGAGGTTGGCCCTGCAAATGATCATTCATGTGAGTAAAATTAGGCACATAGATTGTAGGATTAGTGATAATGGAAGCTTTGGCATTGTTAGGTTGCTATGCAAATGCATAGCAATTCTCCTTTTGATTCCTATGTTCCCTTCCGTATCCCCACACCTTTTTAGACAGGTGAACTGTTAGTCACTTCCTGTGAAGTTTTAATGCTTTGCAAATCTGAACCCTTAGATATGCTGCTCTTAAACCACATTTGAACCTTCAAGAATTCATTGCAGCAATCTATCACAAAAAGTACACTAGGAATTAAAGGGTTAGTTGCAGTTATATAAGCCTCTGATTTGAGTTGGTTGGAAAAGAGAATAATACCATCAAGACCCATGTGTAGAAGCCCGTTTCCATCTTTCATGCATTATGCAAATAAGATCTTTTATTAAACATTTAAAGTAATTCATTCCCTCTCATATGTTTATCCTTTTATTAGCTGTACGTAGCTAAGCCATTTTCAGTGCAGTCATTGGGAGTTTGTTCCTGCTCTCTAGTCCACATGTGCTTTCCCCTAGCTTAACTGCCTTGTAGAAAATGCACTAGTCCATAGAATTATACAGAAGTTGGAAGAATAAAAACAGAGATGAAGCTAAAAATAATAACTTACATTTCACAGTGGCCATGCCTTAAAGACCCACAATCAGTACCACACAAAGCACTCCTGCACAGTTTGAGTCTGTATCCTTTGTTGCCAGATTGCAGACACACAAGTTGTACTAATGGAAGTGGTATTTCCTCTGATAGCCACAGTAATTCATCAGAATATTTCTCCTTCTTCTTGAACAATTTTTTCCCCAGTCTTCCTGCATTAAAATAAATTAAATGAATTTAGATCAGTTTTGGCTCAACCCTCTTATTATTTGTCAAAGTCTTTTAGAGCAAACCTCAGACTCGGTTCTTCTTGTCCTCTGTGGCAACAGTCACTGCAAACATCATTAAGGATGTGAGGTCTCTCCCTTAATTAAGAACTAAAAGGTTTCATTTCCTAAAACAAAAGCATGTGGCAGGTTTTATTGATCTGGTCTATGTCGCCAGCTGAACACATTAGCAGGGGTTATTGATTACTCTAGCAGTAATGAGCTTTGTTCCTCATCAGGTAAAGCACATGTTCCTAAGATCTTCCCTGAAGAGGCCTGTATGTACATATGCATTCACTAAGATATACAATGAGAGAGGTTTTTGAAGTCTTTATTGCTTATGTATCATTTTTTAAAATTTAACAGCAATCATTAGAAAGGTTATTTTCCAGCCATTATCTTGTTATAATTCCTTCTGAATGCTAATGATGCACTTAGGAATGAATTCAAGTCCAAAATAAACACAGCATATTTTTTTAAAATGTAAACACATATGGCTATTACTGCTTTTAATAACCCCCAGCAAAAGAAGCACCATTATATGTTAATGAGCAGCTGTGCTAAAAACCTAACAGAATGCATAGGATCTCTCCCCAGTTTTGAAAGAATCATTTCAGACTGACAACTGTCCTAGTTAACACCTTAACAATATTTAGTTCAAATTTGGATAAGGTTCTGCTATTTAAAAAGCAGCTTCTTCTTATATTCAATAGTACTTCCGTGGAGAAAAGACTTGCCTAATAGCATCTGGAAGCTGGAATTAGACAAGTTAAGATCAAGATGTGGACAAGAGAGACCCTGCAATTGACAAAACAAGGCTGAAGGGAGGCCTCCTCAAGCGTACACACATGAGTAAGTAGTGAGAGGACAGCGTGATGGAGGAAACCCTCGCATGCTTTCGAGGAAATCAGCACAAGTGGGTGTATCTGAACAGCCTGTACGCAAACAATTGTAGCACAGGGGAAAAACCAGGATGGATTAGAGGTCTGTGTGCAGCTGCAGGGCTGCAGTCTCATTGGGATGATGGAGACACGGTGGGATAGCTCATGCAGCTCAAGTGCTGCAATACAGGGATTACAGGGTCTTTAGGAAGGACAGCCTGGGAAGATGAGTTGCAGGAGGGAGCAGCCAGAACAGCTGGAGCTCTGCCTAGGCATGGATGCTGAGCTACCTGAGAGCTGATGGGACAGGTTTAGGAGACAGATCACAACGTCGCTCAGACATTGTGCTGTCTGATAGGAAGAAATAGATAAGGATTTCTTCAGACAACTGGAAGAAGCCTCACATCCATAAGTCTTGGCCTTCATAGGGAACTTAAATCACCCCAATCTGCTAGAGGGAGAACACAGCAGGGCTAAAGCAATCCAGGTGGTTTCCAGAGTGCATTGTTGACAATTTCATGGCACAAGTGATGGAGAATTGATGAAGCAAAGTGCTTTGCTGGATCTCAGAATTATAACAAATGATGAACTGGTCAGGAATGTGAAGGCTGGGGGAAGTCTTGCCCCCAGAGGGATGGTGGCGTTCATGATCCTGAAAAGAGGAAACAAGGCAAAAGAGGAGCCCAGGAGAGATGGTTGATTTTCAAGTGTCACTTTTTCCAAGCTTGTGAACAGTCCATCTCAATGTGTGGGAAATCAAGTAAAGGTTACAGGACACCTGCATGGATGAACATGGACTGAGTCTTGCAAGTATTTGTGACATTCAAATGTAAAAAAAGGGAAGTATATGAGAGGTGGAAACAGGGTAACACAGAGCCAATATAGAGACACTGTCCAAGTGTGCAAGGTTGTGGTTAGGAAAGCCAAACTCCATTTGGAGCTGTATCTGGCAAGGCTTCAACAAGTACATCAGCAGCAAAAGGAAGAGCAGTACTACCAGCCTGCTGCTCAACAGGGCAGGAAACCTGGTGAAAGAGAACATGGAAAACACCTTGGTCTTTCCTGCTAAGACTTGTCTGCGGGAATCCCAGGTTCCTGAAATCTGTGGGAAAGTCTGGAGTAGGGTTACTCTCAGTAGAGGACGATCAGTCAGGGGAGTATTTTAAAAACCGAACAAACACAAATTCATGGGACCTGGGCACCCATGAGTGCTGGTGGAGCTGGAAAATGTTGTTGCAAGGCCAGTCTCAATTATCTTGGAAAGATCATGGCAACCATAAGATGTTTTTGGGCAATGCAAAAAAGCAAACTGATCAAGACCTGCAAGAATGAAGATCAGGAAAACTACAGGCCAGGTAGCTTTACTTCAGTCCCTGGCAAAGCGAGAAGGCAAATAATCCCAAAATACGTTTCCAATCCTATTAATAAAATCAGCTGATTGAGAGTAGTCAACATGGATTTACAAAAAGGAAATCATACTTGAACAGCTTGGTAGCCTTCTTCAAAGAAATGACTGGCTCAGCAGATTAGCTGCTGTTGTTTATGTTGACTTCAGATTTTGACACTGTCTCCCACAAAACCCTCATGAACTGATGAAATATAGACTAGATAAAGTGGCCAGCAAGGCGCATTGAAAAGTGGCTCAACTGCCACATCCAGAGAGTTGTGATGAGCTGCATCAAGTCCAGCTGGAGGCCAGTCACCAGTGGTGCATGCCAGGGTTCAATACCAGGGCCAATTCTTTTCAACTGCAACATGTTTGCAGATGTTACAAAACTGGGACCAGTGGCTGATACACCATATGGCTGTGCTGCCATTTGAAGAGACTTCAAACAGGCTGGAGAAACGGGCAACAGAAGCTTTATGAAATTCAACACAGGTAAATGCAAAAGAATAACCTGAGGTAAGAGGACCAGGTTTGGTCCAAATGGCTGGAAAGCAGCATGGCAGGGAAGGACCTGGAGGTCCAAGTTAAACACAAGCCAGAAATGTACCCTCACAGCAAAGAAGGCTTATGGCATCCTGGGCTGCATTAGTCAAAGTGCAGCGGGTCAAGGGAGGGGATCCTGCTGAGACACACCTGGAGTGCTGTGCCCAGAACCGGGCCACCCAGTACAAGAGAGACATGGACTTACCAGAACAAGTTCATCAAAGGGCCACAAAAGCGACGAAGGGCTTGAAGCATCTGTCATATGAGTTGGGGCTGAGAGAGCCGGGACTGTTCAGCCTGGAGAAGACTGAGAGGGATTGGACCAATGTGTACAAACACCTGATGAGAGGAATAGAGAAGACAGTGACAGTCTTCTCAGTGGTACCCAGTGAACAGACATGAAGCAATGGGCAAAAACTGAAATAGAAAATAATCCTTTTAAGCATGAAAAACCTTGTTCTTTTTTTTTTTTGTTTGTTTGTTTGTTTTACAATGAAGGCAGTCAAACACTGGAACAGTTTGCCCAGAGGGACAATTTTCTTTATAGTTCTTTATTAACGCTATCTGAAGTCTCAAAACTATCTGATTTTTTGTCAGTAAGGACAATGATATTGAACAGAGCAATAAAGGCAGGTTCTGGAAATAGAATAAGGCTGAGGTGTAAATAAAAACCTCAGAGATCAAACCTCTGCTTTAAAATTTTGTAAGAACAAATGCAGAAATTTACAAATGCAGTAACAAAGTTTTAAATAATATTTGTAAAGGTGCTATACCATCAGAGAATAGCATGTCCTCAACTATGTGCAAAAATGTAGAACATGTTTTACAAGAAATAAAAATCACACACAGAAAAAAATGGAAAATAAGATAAAATCATCAGAGCTGTTGTCATTGGGAAAATAATAATTAAGCAAAAGAAGATGGGCAAGAGTTTGGAACTGGATATGAAAGAGAAGAAAGACATAATGGGTTTAGTAGTACGTAAAAATAGTAACCTGGATTGACATTATGAGTGGAGCTACTTAAAAAACCACCTTGGGACCAATATTATTTAATATTTTTCTACTACAGATAGACTGATACCTTTACAAAATAACTGATACAAAATAACTGATACAAAATAACTGATACCTTTGGAAGAAAATAAGTTAGTATGTTAATGGTAATTGTTGATGAGTGCTAATTTGGAAGTATTTTTAACACACCAAAAGACCAGAATGTATTTTAGAGAGGAAAACAAGGATGATATAGGATAATAGAGAAATATAATCGTTTAAGGCATATGACCATGCACCTATTTCTTCATTTATCTCAATTTAGACAGGTCTGGGGGAACGTTATTGTAGGTTACTTCTACAGTCAGTTGAAAAGGGCACCTCCAGACTGAGGCACAGATTCCCAAGTGACTGAGTCAGTTTCTAGGGAAGCCTTCCATTGATTGTAGAAGGAGTTTGAAGGGTGCCTAGTTATAACTAGGCCAGTTTTACAGGATTAATGAAATACATTTCTGCCATAAACTGAGAGCTCATCAGTTGAACTTCGCAAAATTTTACTGATACAGAATTACATTTAATCTACTGCAGCAGTCCAAAGCAGTTAGCCCTGTGTATCACCCCTAAGCAGCTGCAGCAGTTCTGATGTCTGCTGAAATTATAAATTATGTTCTCTTTTTTGGCTTAGGATCCTAATATTCCTATTAAATATGCCCTGCTCAGTGATGTGATTACACAATACTTTGTTTTTTTCCCAGTGAAAACCTGTCAGCATTTGCTTGGTGACTTTTAATTGCTACTTTGCATATCTGACCACAATGGGAAGGTTTCCATATTAACTTTATCTCAGCAAACATCCACACACATGGTTTAGTGAAGCAATGAAAGGCCCAAAGAAACCTTTTAAGTCCCTATATCCCAAGTGCATTTGAGGAACAGAAAACACAATACATGCCCTAGAAGTAACTACATGACTGTCAGTAGTTTTAGAGTGTAACTATGACTAAGACACTTCTGTTTATAGATATATATAGATACAAATAAATGTAAATATTCTAATTTATTTGGAATCAAGACAGAGAGAGAGAAAGGAACTCTAAACTTTCAGTCAATTGGAAGATAATGAGCCATCATCACAATATAGTCATCATAAAGACAAATCCTTGACTGTACCAGTAACATAATATTTTTTCCATACTATACTCAAAATGAATCAGCAATCGCAGACAAGATTTCATCTGGAATACTGCATATCCTAGTTATTTAGTATACCTCTACATTGCCAGCTATAACACAGTCAGGAATAAGTTTAAGTGTTAGACTTGGTTCTCCACATTGCTTAACTGTCAGCTCACCACTTGGATCTGTCCTGGACTACTCTAGCACAATTTCCAGAAGATAGGTCCATTCCTGTTCGGGAAGCAATGCCATCGAGGTTCTGCCTCCATAAGGCAATGTATATACAACCACACAAGGTCTGCCTGATGCAATTCTCATAGACCTACAGTATTATCCAAACCAGGTTTGAGTACTTCTACATATGCTATAATCCAGAACATAGAAGCTATACTCTCAATTCCATGCTATAAAAACTTCTCCCTAGCAAACTGCAATATAATCCTTTCAGTATTTCAGGCACTTTGAAATTATCCCTGCTACCACCACTGTCACACATGCTAACAATTTTATATTTTAAGGGCACTAGCTGGGCCTGAAGAAGCCAAGGGCCAGTGTATGTCTTCAGGTGTAGCCAGCGTGCCAGGCAGGGGTTGTCACTGGCACAGCATGGACATGAGCATATGAGTTCTACCTGGCAACAAGGCCAAGAGCTGCTCCTTGTCTTTCTTTTATTCATCAGAATAGAATCACAGAATCATAGAATGGTTGGGGATGGAAGGGAATTTAAAGATCATCTATTTTCAACATCCTGCCATGGGCAGGGACACCTCCCGCTGGACCAGGCTGCCCAAAGCCCCATCCAGCCTGGCCTTGAGCACTGCCAGGGATGGGGCAGCCACAGCAAGATTTCCCCGGAGCCTTCTCTTCTCCAGGCTGAACAACCCCAACCCTCTCAGCCTGTCCTCACAGAATTGCTCCAGCCCCCTGATCATCTTTGTGGCCCTCCTCCAAACCTGCTCCAACAGGTTGATGTCCCTCTTGTGTTGGGGGCCTCACAGTACTCCAGGTGGGGTCTCACCAGAGCAGAGTAAAGGGGGAGAATCAGCTCCCTCAACCTTCTGGCCATGCTTCTTTTGATGCAGCCCAGGATACTGATGTTTTTTTGGGCTGTAAGTGCACATTCCTGATAGGCACATCCTTAGGCTCCAGAAAGATTAAATCAGACAAATAGTCTGAGAAAGACAAATTGATAGATCAGGGATTTGGACTTGATGTTTTACAAGACAAAAAAGTGTTAAACCACATGAACTCCCAAAAGGCACATAAATATCTCCTATAAACATATCTGTGAAGTACTAAGGAATCGGAATTATTTTTGAGCTGTTCTAATGTTTTCTGACCTTTTCCAGTTTGTAGACATCTAACATTTCTTTAGGAGCTTTTGATGGCATGAGAAAAATCACATAGGTGTTATCCTGCACATGGAATGTAAACAGACTTTTCTTTGACGTCCTTTCCAGTCTCCTCCAGAGTAGTCCACAGATACACAGGTGTCTGTGGACACAGAGGGAAAACCTTTAAACCCCTCATCAACAGAAGAACTAAGTCATCCATAAATAAATATTAGGGTGGGAAACAGTAAAATGTTTCTATTTATTAGAGCGCTGTGGTTCTGAAATGTATTTTAAACATGAGAGTTAAATTTAATGTTATAAAGACTGTCATGAAATAAAATATTTCACAAAACCATTGTGATACCCAGGAACTGGACTGAGGAGGGCATTAATGTTCATTATGGTGCAGAGAAACTGTTGAGTAAACTGTGTTCCTCTGACATAGGCAAATAATCTAAGAGTTCAGAAAGACGAATTTTTTTCCTTGTATAAAAAAAAACCCAATTGTGAAATAGTGTAAAATTAATTCTCAGATCATAATTATAATTAAAAAACTTTATAGTCAAATATGATTCTAGGTCATTCATGCCATGCTGAGATGTTGCTTCTTATCTAACTGGGTAAAAAAAGAATGTATTCTACGAACAGAATAAAAAAGCCTCTGTCACAAAAGAAAATACAGAACCTATGACTCATTCTAACTAAAACAGAAACTCATGAACTCATATTCCACAAATAAATGTGAGAGATCCACACTGCATACTACTACATTTTATTTTAGGATTATTTCTTTTATAAGCACAAATGTTAAGTTATTACTGATTCAGTGCGCCCTTAAAGTTTTACAGTTCAGTTCACTTAAACTCTGTAGACTTAAATTTTCATTTTTGTTTTTCTGGTGTGAGGTAGTGGTTATCCTTCACTGGCCCCTTGCACAAATCCCAGAGCGTAGCATCCTCTGGCCCAGTCAAGTATGCCAGATCCCCTCCAAAAACTAAATGGGGAATCCCACGAAACACCACAGCCTAGATGCAACCTTAAAAAATTAGCAACAGGGGGACGTTGTACAAGAATGAAGTCATAATTAACAATACTAAGTGAAAGTCAACTTTTAAAAGACAAAAACTTAAAACTTTTCTTTAGTCTCAAAATAGGAAGGAGGAGGCAAATTCAAAACAATTTAGTGGAATGCAAATTACTTTAAAGAACCTAATTCTGGTACTTCAGCTGAAATGAACAATCCATGCATTCCCCAAATGTAAATTCCCTGTAAAAATGAGGATGGGATTCATCAAGCCTAATCTTAGTCTTCATCAGAGTAATTTTATAATTTACATTTCTGTAACTTACAGAAATAGGCAATGCTGGGTAGCAGTTCCTTTGGTTTATTCTAAACATGTACATCAGAATGAGAGCCTAAACAAATTTTTTATTTTTATTTTTTCCCCCTCTCTGTGTTTGACTATAAAGCAACTCCAAAGGAGCCAGTTCACTGTAGTCACACCCGCCACACATATTTAAAGGTGGTTGATGTGGATCCAGCTATTTCTCTCAAGTCTGTTCAGGACTAAATTGCATTTTTCTGTATGGGAGCAGGCCACAACAATGACTGAAGTATGGAAGCATCAGGTTCTTGCTGTGGACCAGGAGCCTTATCCAAAGCACATCTGTCATGAGGCAGTGATTGTGGACTCAATCCCCATGAATAACAGGAAACAGTTTAATGTTTTGCTAAAATGATAATAAAATTAAGTCAGTTTAGTAAAATTAAATATTCCTGTTTAGGTAATGTATTTAATTTTCCAACACAAATGCTAAAATAAGAAACACGCTTTTAAAAACCTACAGTATTCAGGAAACGGCAGTTGTTTGTGTATGTAAAATTACTTTTATGGAAAACTCCCAACTAGATACGGAAATTTTGGTTGGGTTCCTTCCCAGCCAGGAGCTGAGCACCCACATAGCTGCTCACTCACTGCCTCCCACAATGGGATGGGGGAGAAGCAAAAGTGAAAAAAGTCTTGGGTCAGGATAAACGTAGTTTAATAAGTGAGGGAAAGAAGCGGGGCAAGGGGACGCAGTGACGCAAAGTCAATCGCTCACCACTTCCCACAAGCAGACTGATGACTAGCAGGTTTCTGAGCATTGGCTACCTTGGAAAACAAACACCCCTCCATCCCATTTTTGTCACTGTGTGACACCATATGGTATGTGATGTTGCTTCAACCACTTCAGGTCACAAGTCCCTTCTAGGTCCCATCACAGTTTCTTACTCACCCCCAGTTTATTCACTCGGAAGAAGGTGGCAGTTTGAGAAAAAGGGAAAGCCTTGATGCTGTACCACCACTGCTCAGCCATAGAAAAACGCTGGTGTGTTATCAACAGCACTGGTTTAGTCACAGAACCAAAATAAAGCATCATACAGGCTACTACGGAGAAAGTTAATTCCATTCCAGAGAGACCTAGTACAAAGTTACATCATCATCATCATCCAGAGAGGCAATACTAATACAAAAGATGAAGATTTAGTTTAGTATCTCTACATTACTTACTGTTCAAAATATTTCCAATGCAACCATTTTCCGTCAGAAAATACTAATCAACAAGTTTTGCATGAACAGATATTTTGCTTTTTCCTAAGTGAAATGATTATGCTTCAATAAGAAAAAACTTGTCCTTTTTCCCTGGATCACTGAAATCTTTTTTTTTTTGGCCATCTTTAACTTCTATAGTCAACAGTTTAGCACAGGCATAATATAAAAGCTGAAGCATCAAGGGCTAAAAATCTGGAGCCGAGCTCACATTCCCTGTCTCATGGCATGCATGTTTTGCACAGTAAGTCATGCCTTTGGAAATATCAGGCTCCCATTACCTATCCAGCAGTTACTACTATTATTGTGCAATGCAGTCCTGTCTGCAGTTTACTGTTGGACTGACTATTGAGCACAAACTGAAACACAGGAGGCTCCGTCTGAACATTAGGAAATACTGTAGCATTTTTATTTAATTGTTTTCCTACCGTTACAACATAATACACTTACTGATTACCTATTTGATCTAAAGCATTGCTATTTATAACTTGTATCACATAGGGTCTGCCATACAATATTTCAAATAGGCTCAGCTTCTCTTTTGATCATGGTTTGACCCTCAGTCTAATTAGAGCAATAGGTAAAGCTTGATACCAATATAAATTTGTTTCTTGGCATATTTTGGCAATTTATTGTTTAATAAGATGGTTCATTTTTTTCTACTTGCCCACTTGCTTGGGGTGTGTAGGGTGTATGCAGTTGCCAATTGATTTTTAATGTTTTACTTATTGCTTGTATGACTTGTGCACAAGTGTGAGCCCCTGTCTGAAGAGATTACTGCTGGAACCTCAGATCTCGGTACTATTTCTTATAATAGCACTTTGGTTACTTCATTAGCTTTATTGCTTCAGCAAGGGAGTGCTTCAGGCCACCCTGAAAAGGCATCCGTCATGACCAGCATGTATTGAAACCCCCCTTTTTTGGGGGGTTCTGAGAAATCAGTTTGTCACTGTTGCCCTGGATAATTTCCTTTTCCCATTGTCCCAGTTTGATTCATGTTCTCCCTACAATTTTGTCAGTCTGAATATTTATACTATGAATCAGTGCCCCAATGGGTCTTATTATGCTCTTCCTTCCTGGATGATCCTCTTATAACAGAGAGGGTCATTCCTCACATCAAGGTCTGGCATGGCATATGATCCCACCACTCAACGCCTACTGGGCTGCAGCCAACAGTGGAGATCAAGATTCTTCTTGGTGGCAAACACAGAGGCCAGCCCAGTCTTGCCCTTGACTATGGGAGGAGGCACCTGACCAACCTTATTCCTTGTACTTCGTTGTCAATGCAGTTTCATCTGCGCATCCCATAACAAGTCACAGTCATGGCAAAACACACAGATTTACATTAGTAGTAGAACTACTACAGAGTGTATTTTATTTCAGTTTTATGCCAATATCCCCTACAGCCCTGCTGACCAAGGGATATTGTTTTATCTGAACTAGGCAGGCCTCCCCATTATCATTTTTACTGTAACAGACAAAGCATTTTTTTCCTTACCTGGAATTTATTCCCAGATATACCTGGTTAAAGATCTCTTTTACTTCAGGGAGGTCCTGTCTTCCACTTTTCTGTTGAATTAAATATAAACTCAAGAGTTCAAATAATTTATCATCTTATAACTTTTAGTTTCATTTCTCCTTCTCTAAATGTCTGGATGTTTTAATAAATCTCATCCCAAAATCTATTTGTTTTCTTAATTTGTACTTTAAAGGTTTCAGAATGTTTTTTGGTTTGCTTTTGGTTTTTTTTTCCTGGTGGCCAGCAGCTCCCACAACTGTAACAAATTCTTTTCTTACTGAAGTTCAACACCAAATAAGTTGTTTCTTTATCCACTAAAAATTCCACCTCATTTTTCTCTACTCCCTGGTTCACCAGAACTCCTTGGTGGTTCTTTAGCTTAGGGCAATCTTGCTTCCAGCATCCACTTTCCCTACATCGTGCACACTGATCCCATCCCACAGGAGAGGGATTCACTCTTCCACTTCTGCCTGACATTCCTCCTCTGCCAGTTTAGCACGACCCAGCTCTTCTCTATCAACCTTCCCTGTTCCTTCTACTTTTCTACATCATGATTACCTAGTAACAATCAACTCGAACCTTTTATCTAGTCCTATTAGATCATCCTAATAGTCTTTCACAACCAACTTCCAAGCATCTAAAGTTCCCCATCAAAGATTCATCTTTTTACTCTCAGACCCTCCGGCCCCATCGCCTGCCCTAAAGGGGCCAGTTACCGGTCCTGTCGTGCTGCCAGTGCTGCAGCAATTGGGGTGACATTGTCAGGTCCTTCTGTTCCAATGTCAGCACCAGCAACCCCCTCCTCCTCACCATCAGGATTCCGGGCAGGAGATGCTCTTCCTGTTCTGCAGGTTACACGAGCCTGCCTCGGCAACAGCACTTCTACTTTAACTCTTTCTTGCCCTGAATGCAAATCTGCTACTTGTTGCTTTAAGTCTGTGTTCTCATTTACCATGCCTTGGCAGGCAATCAGCAACCAGCCTGCCGTGCGTCCAGCAGGACTCAGTCGCACCTTCGAGAAGGTACGGGGGTTTGTACAAACTCACCCCAATACTTTAACATTTTCACAGGGTCCTTGACTCCCCCCTGCCCCGCTTCAGGTCCTACATTAGTGCAAGTTTTTATCTTACAACGTGCTTCATTCTGGTTGCTCCACAGAAAGAACCACAACCTGAGCTCTCTCTTTTTTTTTTTTTTTATAAAACACAGCAATCATATATTGCACAACAATTTCAACAAGAACATCTTTCTAGTTTAGGTCTCAGGCTTTCCCTTTTCTAGAGCATAATCAAAGGATCAGGTGGTGTTAATTCTGCACTCCTTCTGCCACACAAACATATCTGCACACATTACTTCATCTCACTTTTGTTCTCTACAGGGAACAGCGTAAGCTGTAAAATTGTTTGTAATTAAGACTTCCTTCGGGTGGCCATCCTTCACCATCACCTAATGTATACAAAGGCCACCAATTCTGACAATATATAAAAATGTCTTTTTGTTCAAATTTCCTCTGGGAATTCTGCCAAATTCTTTCCAATGCTTCAAAATACATCCCAGGGGTGTTTTTTTCTTTGCTCGGTCTGCCCCCCATCTTCCTAATAAGTCTGATATTTGTCTACAACGTATTAGTTATTACTGGTGGCACCGTACTTAGAACATACACCACAGTTCAAGACTTCTATTTAACCTTTTTTCTTGGTCTTTTTGTGGTTTTTTTTGTTGTTGTTGTTTTGGTTTTGGTTTTGGGTTTTGTTTGTTTGTTTGTCTTGTTTTTTTGTGGTTTTTTTTTTTTGGGGGGTGGGTGTGAAGGAGATATATCTTGTACACTTGCCACACTTTGCTTGAATATACAGACAGCACCTACGACACGATGTGCAGAAGCCAGTTTGTGCTTTTCCCAAATGGTGTTAGTTCTAATGTTTTGGTCACAGTTTCCCTTTCTAATTCTGCATTCCACCATTTCATACATTGATATTTCAATCGCTTTGTCCATCTCTGGCCAGCCCCTCGTGGTGAACATGTGGCTCCCCACTCACTTTGCAGTGACACGGAGGCTCTCACACCCCCCCGCACTGCGGTCAGCCCTCGTTCAGACAGTGTGTGACACGGTACCGTGCTCCTACACACACAGCTCTAGTAATGCTGACAGTTGGTGTTATCATACAAAGAAGGCATTTCAGTGAACAATTGCAAAAAAAACAAATTCTAATTTTTTCTGGCCCTAAGCAGCATGTTAAGCTTTCAGCTATTTGCCTAGAATTACCAGATATTTTTTTTAATTTATTTTTTTACATACGATTCATAACCCCAATTTTGAACATGTGACAAGACAACACATAAAACAAACCAGACACAGACCTCTATTTCAGTTGTTACATTCTAGGAATTCCACAAACCTTAAGATACCCTAAAGGAAGTTTTCAGCTTCCCAAATCTTAAGACAATCAAATATTCAAAACAAAGACTAATAATAAATACCTTTTAGGTTGTGCAGAAGTCCTTGTCCACCCGTGTGAGAAGCTGAGGGGTAGGAGAGTCTTGCCGACAGAAGATCCAGTCGGGGGCCCCGAGGGTCCCCAGGCCCTTGGATTACAGCACTGGCCAAGAGTTCTCCTGCCTGGCTTGCCAAATCGATGCCAAAACACCACAGAGTAACTGCTCAGAGACCGATTTTGTCTTTAAGCAGCAAATGTATTTATTTCGTGCAAGGTTGGGGAGCTAGCTGGTTTGCACCCGACAAACTAGCTCTGAAATCTTCAGTTTCCTGAGAGGTTACACAACATCTTTACATACACAATCATTTGATTTTGACACCTAATCATTCCATTCGCAATAGGTGGGATCTAGGTGGAGTAGACCTTTCAATTTTCTTTGTTCAGTGATTTCCTGGCTTGATGGTCTCCTTGTCTCCTTCAGGTGCCCACCTTATCTTTTCTAATTATTCAGAGTACATTCCTTTCTAAACAGAGCATCACCCAGAGCCTTGTACCAAACTCATCCTGACTAATTTTTTTTTTTTTTTTTTTTTTTTTAAGTCCTTGTTCTGTTTCAGAAGCCAGGGCACACTGTGCTGAGCAGGCACAGGGCATGGCCAAGCAGACGAACTGACCAGCCCCTGCTTGCACACATCGGCTCCTCTACCCACTCACCCCTCTCTATCTCCCCACTTGTTCCTCCCCAGGAGACCTTGATCCCTCCCTTCCCCT
>JAVJGJ010000014.1:13022431-13034490 GCA_035590215.1 Microhierax caerulescens | reverse complement strand
TTCAAATGCAGAATTTTTTTTTTTTTTGAGGGGGGGAGGGGTAGGGGGTGGAGGATGGTAGGAGGGCAGTGTTTTTAATGGGAAGCCTTTACTTTTCTGCAGCTGTGAGACTCCCTGCTCTGCCTGCAACCAGCAGCACTGAACAGCACCATCAGGAACGCATCCCTCACAGGTAGCGCTAATTTGCCACTGCAGCTGTATCGGTGAGCCATATAGCTGCATTAGCAGAGTCTGGGTGAAGTCCTTTGTAAAAGTCATTAAAAACTAAAATAAAACAAAGGAAGCAAAGAGAGGCTGGTTAACAAACCTTGGGCGTGACGCTGAGCCCCTGTCAGGAGTAACATCCATGAATTAGCAGGACGTGGGCTAATTTAGAGCCACCAAAAGTACATGCGAAAGCAGTGCTCTGAGGATCAGCTCGTGGATTCCCTGCAAAATACAGCAGGGGTAGCCAAAGTTTAAGAATAATTACTGTGAGATACAGGCATGGGAATAAAACCCAACACATTATTCACCATCTTCTTTTGCACTGTTTGCCTATGTGAATATACCAAGGCTGCCTCTCCTCTCACATGCTGTACAAAACGTTACTCCCTTCCCCAGTGGCACCAGCCCCTCACACAAACAGGGGCACACACAAGTGCAGCTGTGCTGGTGCTGCAGGTGACTATGCAAAGGCACAGCTCTCTCCTGCCAGTGAAGCCAGAACCCCAGGACTGGCAGCACTGGGAACACTTGGGCTGTGTTAATGGGCAGTGAGTCTTCCTCTGGTGTACAAAATGAAAACCAGCCCTTCACCAGCATCATTACAGTCTAAACAAAAAAAAAGCAGAATCAGCTTCTTTGAGGAAGGGACCAGTTCCGTTATGCTTTGGTATAGAGGAAATGTTGTGTATTTTAATTCATTAGTATTTTAATATGCATCGGTCTACCCAAATGGGGTAGCAATCTGGATTGGGCCTGAGGCTACTAATGCAACAATGTTAATAAAGAGCAAATCACTACAATAATTATGATTAATGCTTTCTTTCAATGCACCAGTCTGCTTCATCATCTTCAGCAAAGTGTTATTTATTTAAACAAAGCACATTGCCAGCAAGCTAAATGTGTCAAATTGAACAGTTTAGTCTTCCCACTATATATACCCTCCAGTGTACTTTTGCACCTGTTATATTATTTGGAGGGCGAGGTAATGTTGTACTTTTTACAAACAGCTTTCCATAAATGTAAGCAGGCAAGCAGCTAAACTGACACACAATTCCAATATCACAGTGCTGGAAGGAGTTTCTGGTAGCTTTATCACTAGGTGGTAAAAAAGTCTTCGATAGGGTTGTCTGGGATTATCTCTTGAAATCCTTGAGAGAATGGGATTTGATGACACTTTATCAATGGGATTAAGCCTCTCTTTTCTAAGTAGCCCCCCCCTCCCCCTCCCCTTTTGGGTGATTCCCCATAATAAGTACATTTCAAAGGTATTCCCATTATAGACAGGCCACCTCACCCACTTCTCTTCGGCACAGCTCAAGTACCACTGACATTCACAACCTGTTATACTGCTATATGCTACACAGCTGATGTCTGCCACCTGCTCCCAGGGCCTGAAAGGCAACACTCTAGTCCACTGAATTAAAGGAAAGATCTGGATGCTCGTTTAAACGAGTTGTGACTGATGAAAGACATGAAGATTAGTTAGATAAATCTAGCTAGTACTACTATTCCTGGATTTCAAATAATTGCCAAAGGCAGAATAATCCCCAAACTTTCATAGCGGTTTATTTAAATAAATGAGACCTATCACTTTTTCTGCACAGCCTCACAGCTGCTGTTATCAGTAAACACAGGGTCAGAAGGCTATTATTCAAAATGAAAGCAGTGAAAATATTACTTAATGAAACATTAGAAGTTCTAACTGGAAACGGACAAAAATATCTTGCTGCTAATACCCTGATGAAAAACTGAATTTTTCAATAAAATGTAAAACTGTATCCAAATCCAAGCTTACTGGCATGTGTATATATAAACCTGTACATATGTATATGCATTTCAAAACATTTTAAAAAACAACCTAACACCACAGTTCCAAAACAAACAAGGCATATGCTTATAAATGAGTCTTCTTTCATTGTTTGGGACAGTAACATGGTAAAAAAAAAAATTCAACAATTACACTTTTGTTTCTTCAATGAAATAACTGTAGAAAAAATATGCATCTAAAACATATACACAAATTTAATTCCTGTTTGTGGTAACATCCACAAAAAGCTATTACTGGTTCAACTCAAGGTTTCCCATAATCAGAGAGAGGAAGATAAGCACTGCTTTTTAAAGGAACATTTGCAAGGACCCCCTCTGCCATCTGGTCAATGCTCTTGCAAATAAATTATACCAATATTCCATCTGTCAAGGGTAACATTAAGCTCTAAATTCTAAGACACTTACAATTTTATGCATCTGAGTGCTGTTGTCTGCTTGCGGTCTGAAGATCTGTTTTGCCATCACAGCCAAAGGAGATCTGCTCCTTTGGTTCAATGGACTTCAGAGAGTGATACTATATGAAGGATTTGGTTCAGCTGCATATTCACAGACATGTAGCATCATTTGAAATACCCTCCAGTATCACTCTGGCCCTTAGATGCTATTTTAGCCAGGCATGGGGCTCCTCTAGATCCTGAGACACATTTGCAGATGTCCTACAGGTTCTAGAGTATCCTAAATGAAATGAGATGCCCTCAGTGAAGGAACTGCCTGGGGGCCAGTGATGGGAGCCAAGATATCAAATTCACATGTTATTGTAAAGCATCTACAATTAGGATTTTAATCCTATTCACATGCTGCTTCCTTCCATCAACTCAAGGCAGCTGTGTTTAAAGAAGAGTATTCTCTCCTGAGCCATTCTGTAGGCCTCCCATCTCAGTAAGTAGGTTTACTCAGCATACCAACCTACTTTACTATAAAGAAAAACATATTTCCTTAAGTCCCTTATAGTAATTTTTCATAATACTTTTTTGATGTGGTTCCCAAACTATGATTGTTTATTGTGAAAGATCATAAAGTCTGCAACTAGATTAAGATGAGCGTTTTCAGTAGTCTTTGTAATTTGCCACTTTCCTACTATTGAAAAATTAAGTTTCCTTCTGGCTGGCTGGCTTTAGGCTTTTGCAGAAAACATTTTTTTCCATAGACCAATTTCAAAGTAAAGGCTAAGACTCCTTTGACAGTAGAGCAACTGGATTTATATGAAAATTCTGCTTTTCCTCTTTTAAGACAAGAAATGTTTATAGAATGAGAGGTTAATATTAAGAACAAATTCAAAGCACAGAATGCCAGCAGATGGGGAATGCCTAAAGGCTCTAAAAGCTAGAAACGATACCACTTTTTTTTTCTTTTTTCTTTAAAAAGATAGCTTCCTGAATTCTTAAGACAAGTTTTTCCTGCAGGTTTTCAAATAGCTATGGGAATATGTCTAAAGGCTTTAGTTTTACCAGCTTGTAAAAAATCTACAGTAATGCTCATGAGATATTAGACATTAAAAAAAAAAAAAAAAAAAAAGCAAATAAACATCAGTGGAAAGAGGATTTGCCTGATAGTCCGATAATTGATGTGCACAGATTCTCATATGATCCTGGTGATTTTTTAAATATTAGAATTGCATGTCTTCTGCCAAAATTATCAAACAGAAAATTTGCAATAATTTACAGTATTACAGTAATTTATATTACACTACTAATATTCCTGTATTATGGTGGCATTACATTATGTAGTAATTTTTCAGTATTGCATTAATATATATAGACCAAATGTATCCTCATTAAATGAAGAACCAAAAATGTCTGCATCCACTAAGGAGATTCATTTATGTTATGAAATCTAAATATTTATAATACATTAGATCACCTGAAAATTAAATATAGTTCTGTTTTCTTTATTTTGTCTATACCATAAGGATGAACACTTTTAATAAAAAAACCGTGTGTACTAGTCTTCATGGAAGACTAGAGGGATATAAGAAATCAGATCTGGATGAGAAAAATCACTGCTGAATTTATCTGCCCATAGAGGTAACACAAACATGTCAGAAAGCACAGTGCACACTGTGTACTTTATGCTTTGCTCGATCTGCAGCATTGTTCAGTATGCCTCCCTGCAATTCAATCTCAATTCAATCAATCTCGATTTGTAGAAAGAAAAAATCCATAGAGAAATGACCTAATTGGTTTCCCAATATCTCATTTCAATTTTTTTTTTTTCATTTACTGGTTTCTTGGAATTGAACTTTGTTAATCTCAAGTGCTCGCTACATAAGAAAAAACCTCCAAAATCATGAAGTTATTTTTCTAAAAACATAAAGCTTAAGAATATTAAATATTGGCATTTCTTCCTTTTTTTCTTCCTCTCACTGACCAGATACTTATTCTGCAGATGTTCACACTGTCTGGTTTGGGTTTTGATTTTTTTTTTTTCTTTTGGAAACAGAAGGGTTAGCAGATTACTTGTTCATTTTCTTTAAGAAAGATGAGGTACTCTAGTAATCATCTGATTTCAACAGCTGTAGAAATAATAATTATTTTATATCTTCAATAACTACTCACAACAAAATCATGAAAAGAGACAGCAGTGAATTCACTTTTCAGAGCTTTTAACAGAAGTACTGACCCATGGCTACAGAATACCTGCCTGAGCAGATATTCAAAAACTAATCTTGCAACACAAACAACAGGACCGGCTGATTTGATCACTGCTTAACTTGATCTTCTGTTTAATTTTATTAGAGCATTAGGGGCCAATATGTTTTCAGCTTAAAATAATTCAAGAAGTGTTTGCTTTTAGCAGTACATCAGGACAAGGTTATAAGAACTAAGGAAGCCACATTTGCAGGAAGCAAGAAATGTAGTAAGGAGGCTATTTTGAGAAGAAATATTAAACTCCACCATGGTGAAAGGACATCGGGAAATCTGAGACATCTCTAATGTATACAAGGCTACACAGTTCCCATCAAAGAAATCTGAGTGATTTTACCGTGCAGACGGTAAAAGTATCAGATGTGTCAACTGCTGTGTGGCTGCAGCAAGGAAAAGTGGAATGGAAAGCCAGTATTCCCCTGAGAAAGACAGAGAGCAAGATCCAGACTCTAAGCACTCTGCATTCACGTCAGTCGGCAGTACTCTGTAGGCAGTATTACGCACTGCAGTAAGAATACAGTGTCTCATGTTTCAGGTCTTCTGCCCACCATGAACTACCCTGTGAACGTTCATCCTTCGTGTACTGGGAAGTCCTCTGCAAGCTCCGCTCTTGGACAAGGCAGCATTCCCAGCCTCACAGTCACAAAACAGTCGATGTGTGAAGGAACTTCTAGAAGTCATCTACTCCAAATCCCTGCTCAAAGCAGGGTCATCCAGGGCCTTCTTTACTGCAAAGGTTCATTGCTGTGTTATGGTCAATTTGCTGTCGAGCAGGACCTCCTGGTCCTCTTTTCCAAGCTGTTTCCCAGGCAGTCAGGAACAAACAGGTGTTTCCCTGTGTTGAACTTCATAAGGGTCCTGTTGGTTCATTCCTCCAGTCTGTTGAGAATGGTCCGAATGGCAGCACATCCATCTGGTGCATCAACCACTTTTCTGTTTTCTATCATCTGTGAATTTATTGAGGGTACACTGTCCCATCATCCAGGTTGTTCATGAAGACATTAAAAATGACTGGTGCCAGTATCATTCCGTGGTATACACCATTAATGACTGGTATCAAGCTGGACTTTGTGCCACTGATCACAACCCTTTGTGCCCAGCTGTTCAGGCAGTTTTCTAATCCGTCTCACTGTTCTTACACAGTCCACACTTCACCAGCTTGTCTATGAGGATGTTATGGAAGACAGTGTTAAAAGCCTTGCTTAAGCCAAGATAGAGAGCATCTACTGGCATTACTTCATCCATCTCACTAGTCACCTCAACATAGAAGGTTACTGGGTTGGTCAGGCATAATCTCTCCTTTGAAAATCCATTCTAACTATCCCTATTCATCTTGTTCTGCTTAATACGCTGGGAAAGGCTTCCAGAAGGATTTTCTCCATCACCTTTCCAGACTTCAAGACGAAGCTGACCAGCCTTTAGTTTCCCTAATCCTACTCCTTGCCTTTCTCAAAGATAGGGCTGACATTTGCTTTCTGCCACTGCTCAGGAACACCCTTGTACCCCAAATCCCTGTGACCTTCTAAAGATAATGGGGAATATCCTTACAGTGGTATCAGCCAGATTCCTCAGCAATCTTATGGGAAAAACATAGATAAATTTAAGACAAGAATCTTAGTCTTTCTGGTGCGAGTCTGGCAAAATTACAAGGAACAGAATATGGGCTTTACAATGAAAGCATGGGAAACCCCATGCCACTGGCCAGTGAACATATTAACAAAAGTTATAACATCTGGATTATTAGATATAAAGTTCCAATTAAAATCTCTTTCCATAGAATGCAGTTTCTACCAAAATAACCATAAAATAACACCACCACTGCCTGCCAAAGTGAATCAAGGATTCACTTGTATGTCTAATCACTTCAGATCTCTTCTCTGAGTATAGCTGAGAAGTCCAAACTTGGAGGGGTTTCAAGGGGTGCTGTGTGGGCTGCACCAGTTCAGTTTTCTATCCTTAGCTATCTTCTGCAAATAATTATGCTTGGGAATTTATTACTGCCTAGAATTGAGATCCCCATAAGCCACTAAGGGAGTTGTTCTGCTGTCAGTGTCAGCAAAGCAGGACAACAAAGCAGATCTTAGCAAGACTGCAGAGAAGAAAAAACAATTCTGGGGGGAAGTGGGAGTGGTGACTGATAGAAATGATAATGTAACTGTGTTCACATACTATGCAACAGGACTAGGGAACTCCTTCTATCTGCATTATGAGGATCGCAGCTTTCAGAGCTGATAATTTAAAGGCTTGAAGATGCCATGTATTTTGGCAGAAAAAAAGACATAGAAATTCTTGCTGTGTCTGTCATTATAAGTATCATTGAAATCTTAATATATTCTTAAAATTCTACCTTTTCAAATTTGAGAAAACATCAATTTATTTTATGTTAAAAAAAACTTTCAAAGGAGTTTTCCTACATGCATATTTTGCAACTCCATGTACACTATGAAATAATGCTCTGGATAAATACATCATGTAGACTTCCCTTTCAAAGTTCGTCTTATTAAAAAAAAAAAAAAGTTTTCTGGGCAAAGCGCATGGAGTTGAAGCAAAAAAGCAAGAACAGAGAGAAGAAGCATTATGTAGTTGAGTGAGGAAAAGGGATGTGATATGAAAATGTTTTCCCTTGTGTTTTGCACAAGGCATATACACTGGATTAATTTGCCAGTCTATCAACTGGCATTGATAGTGCCATTACACTATCAACAGTGTAATGAATGGAAGTATGGTCAAGGAATCAGAAAAAATCAGTGTCTGACACCTTCAAGAAACCTATCAAATCGTGTATATAGAAAAGCACTTGGAAGTCTACAGGAAACAAAGACTATTTAAATGCTAAATATTACTTTTAGCTGTATTGTAAGTAGTAATGTTATGCTAAGATGAGAGTAGCATACTTATAACCTTGTATTTAATCTGTTTTCTGACTGTCTTTTTGCAGCACCTCTGTTTCAAATGATAGTGAAAATGGATCAAGTGCTCTGCATCTGGTCTTTTAACCAAAAAAAGCCTACAATTTCCCTATGTAATATTACTTAACACACTTTTTTTTTCTAGTTGTATCTCAAAATATTTGACTTCTTTGTCACTATTTACACAGGAAGTCCTATCACTCTTCTGCAGTGTTTGTCCAGAGGATTGAGTAGTGCTATAATCTCTGTTCAAACCCTGCCTTTTTGATGTCTTTGACAAATGACTTAAAAGAAGTTTTCAGCTATAATTTTCATTTGTACATATGTGGGACCTAAGCTATTGCCTTCTGTCTTATTGAAATCTGGAGACAAAAAGAGATACTGGGTTGCAGAAATCAGAATATAATCACCGTAGTTCTCTAGGCCAGGATGCTTCTGGGCATGGGAGACTCTTACCTTGGGGACAGCATCATTCATCCTCACCTGAACTTTACAACTTTCCTAAAAATCTTTCCAGATAATATTTCTGTCCTGCACTAAGTACAGTAGCAAACTCACTAGCACCAAGTCTGTCCTCAGAGCATGACAGGGCAGGAATTATAAACTGGAACAGGAAGCACACAAGAGAACCAAAAGTACTTTGTGCCTGCACAGTGCTCCTCAGCTGGAGAGTTTTGGTTTCTGTTGAAGTTCCAGGATGACTGTGGAGGTCTTCAGGCCCTTTAGACAGCAGTTAAGCAAGCTGGCTCTTCCCTTAAGTACCATTCCCTCTTAGTGAATGGGCCAAAGACACTGACCTGCCTCAGGCATTTCTTCTCTGTAGCACAGAAGATGCTCAGATGGCTGTGCTGGCTGTGACTCTTCTGAGAGAAGGAGTTTATTATCTTCAGTGTGGTGCCACGCAAACACAGCAATATTGCTTTCAGGCCTGAAGGAATCTGCGTGTAACCTCTCTGTGTGTATCTGAGTTGGCTGGACCCTGTTCCTACATTTACTATACATGAGTGGAAGGCTCTGGTCCAAGACAAGGTATTTGATTCTCCGCAGATCGTCATCTGCTGCCACAAGAACCTTTAAGCATATACCAGCAGCCTGCTACAATACACCAAACGTATGCCGTTAAGTATGAACACTGTTTCATACACTATGGATGCAACAAAGCACCTGCAGTCTGCAGGCTAAAAGTATATATGCTTTATGAAGCAATTTCATCCACTGTTCATTAAAAAAGCCATCACCATGGTAACTTATACATTACAAGTCACTACTACTATCTCTAAGATTTTTAAGCACATAGCAACAAGAACATTCTGCTGCAACACCTCAATTTTAGTAGTGTTAAAAGCTATAAATAAGGTTTACTAAGCACATTGTAAGTATTAGAGAGAAGACATGGGTGTTTGATACCCACCTGGCATAAATCAAAATCACATTATTAATTTGCAGACTTAATGATGTTACATCAAATTATGCCAGCTTTATTGTCATGTTTTTCTTCTTGCCCTTGTATTTCACCCTGTTTTGTTAGCTATTCTTTTAAAAATGATTGGTAATATGAATATTCTGAAGAGATTAAGAGATATTCAATGCGACTTGCCCTAAGTAATAAGGTATGTGTGGGAAAGCTGCAAAGAATCAAGTGGTCTTCCAAGGGACATGGAGCCACTTGCTCTGACTGTATTTCTCAGTCTTCCACAGGAGGCTCAATTTCCAGATGCAATCTCTTCAGTGATGTGATTCACATAACAGTAACTTTATCTAGTTTTATCACAGAGATGCTCAGCACAAGACAGCTCCTGCTAGGGCTGTGCTAAATGAGAAGGAGGAGTGCAGCCACATAAAGGCAACCCAAAGTCATACACAGGGAATTTTTCTCAGGAGATTGATGACGGCAGAAAGGTAAAGTAAAAAGAGGAGGGTATAATTTCTGAATCAGCTTTTCTCTGTATGGCTGTAAGAACCAAGACATGGCAAACTCTGCAGGCTTTCATACTCATGGAAGTGATCTGCTCTTTGTAAATCAAGGAGAATGACCACCTCTCACTTTCCCTGTGGCTTTGCCTGACAAAATGGAAGATCTGGCTAACATTTTTTATGTGAATATCCATACATATATATACACTTTCCCCTCCTCACTGACTGAACAAAATGTTCTTGGCTAGACCTGATAGAAATCTTTCCATTTATGTTTTGTGGGTATTGATTTTTTAAATTATTTGATTGTGGAGTTTTTAGGTCAGAATGCTGTACTGACCAAAATTATTTTAAATGAAAAAATACTTCACTTTCAAGATCCCAATCTTCTTCCCCAAATTTGGGAGAAAGCAACTTTAAATTAATATGTATAACCAACATGCCTTTTTTTTGTGTGTGCTGGTAGTAGTGAGAAATGGTTTATTTAAACTTGCTCACTTGCTTTCTGTAGTTAGGATAGTGATCTATCTTTCTAGTCATTTATATAACTATAGTATGCTCATTTGAGGCCAAAAAGACTTTTTTATTTAGAAAATAGATTGATGTAAACTCAAAGAACAGATTTAAATTAGATAAAGGTTAAAAATAATAGGTTATGGTATTAAGAAAGTAACTTATATCCAAAGTGTGTGAATGTCATTGATGTGCTGCAACCTTTCTAGCTCTGTTCTTTGAACATCAACAGCATGCTATTATCAACATTCAAAAATACTGTAACACAAGTACAGCATGTTCCAAATCAGTGGTAAGTAGTGTCATGAAAGGTAAGATCCCCATGTAAAATAGGTTTTCACTTCATTAGTCCCTTTCCCCTAAGAGCATCTTGGTAATGATGGGGCTTTACAGCTTCATGTCTCTTTGCAGTCATGGACTACAAAGACTGTAACTGCTACTCCTGCTGCATCAGTGGCTCTCAATCACACACTGTATCTGAAGGCTGCTGTCTGCAAATCACCATGTTTCCTGGGAAGTTTTGTGTCTTCTGCTCTTGCCATATGATGAATACAATCCTCTGCATGGGAACTGTCTTCATGCACTGTTACCACTGCTCCCCACAAACTCTCATGCTTTAATGTCAATGTATTTTACCATATACCTAATGACAGCAGAATTATGCTTTACATTTATTGACTAACACCTTGACTTTGACAATTCCTTGTAATGAAACAGAGCAAGGTCATAAAAGATTAGTCAAGATGAGTTTGGTACCATGCTCTGGGTGATGCTCTGCTTATGTTGAGATAAAACAGAGATGGCATGGCCTGTTCTGTTCCGCTGACAATATTGAAGTAATATACTCTGAGCAATTAAGTAGTTATAAATAAACATAAGGTGGGCATTTGAAGAAAGATGAGAAGGCCATAAGTCAGGAGATTGTTGAACAAAGAAAGTTGAAAAGTTCAAGTGAGGAAGAAGATTGAACGACCCCCAAAAGTGAGGCCAAAGAATGGAACAACCACCAAAAAGTCTCCCCAAAAGATGATTCTAGAAGACTGTGCCTCAAGCTCTGCCTGGACCCGCCAATTATGAATATGATTATTAGGTGTCAAAATTAAATTAATATGTATGTAACAATGTTGTAACCTCTCATGAAAACTGTATAAAATACCTAACTTTTCACTGAAAATTTTGGAGCTAGTTTGTCCAGTGCTTCCCAACATTGCATGAAATAAATACCTTTGCTGCTTAAAGACAAAACTCGTCTCTTCTAAGCAGTTATTCTGTGCCGTTTTGGCATCAGTAAGTTTACCAGATTTACTGACTTGTATTTTCTGCTTTGCTTGGGACTTAGTCCGCCAGTATGCGACTCTACACCCCTGGCAGTCTGGATTTAAGGAAATAGAAGTTCACCACAATTTCATGGAATGAGCTCAGCATCTTACAGATAATGCTCTATTTTAGATTTCATCTTAGTACATCAGCCCACTAAACTTGAACACCTATTTTCATGTCATAATCACACATTTCATTTTTTTTCCCCTTTAAATTATACCTTGCTTTATTTCAGTACTGCAAACTTGAAGATCACTTATAACTTCAGAAACAGGAGGGAACAATGCAACTAGGAAAATGTTTGAATAGCTAGTCACAGAGATATTTAAAGGCAGTGGAAAATGTCAAGACTGTAAATTTAACTTTGACTGCAGTAGGAGGTTAAGAAAATGTGAAAGCATAACGTGGACAAGAGGGCAAGTTCCTGAAAACCACAGCTATCATGCCTAATCAAAGTTAAGCTTCCATTGTGTGAACATAATCAGCTTGACAGAACATTGTGCTGTTATTCTTTACAATGATACCCCACCAATAATTTCCACTGTCAATTAAATGAGAAAACGTATACATTTAAAGAACATACTGTAGGCTGCAATTATATTTTTTAATGTTTTCATTTGACTTGTAGCTTAATTATAGATATTTTTGCTATTGGTTCTGCGTGCCCAGCCGCCGGTGCCGGGGTGCGGCCGCTGCGGGCAGCTCCCCCCGGGCCGGGCCGGGC
>JAVJGJ010000014.1:12981781-13006103 GCA_035590215.1 Microhierax caerulescens | reverse complement strand
GCATGGCAGTTCCTATATACACACACACACACACACACACACACACACATATATATATATATATATATATATATATGTAAAACATCCTATAAATATAACATCAAGGGTCAGCCCCTTCCAAAGTACAAGAAAGACCAACCCTTCCTACCTGATTAACAGCTGTGTCCAGCTGTCTCTCCAGGGGTGTGAGTATAAGCTTAGCTTTCTGGCTTGTTAGACCTGGCTGTCTATTATCTGTATTAACAAGTAAGTTAAAAATACACAGAAGTTTTATGTACATCCTGCTGCAGTGTCTGTGCATTCAGCAAATGTCACCTGAACTATGAGACCCAGAGAGAAAGGATTGCCAAGAGGCTTCACTGCTGCAGCTGGTCCAAGCTGTGCTGGATCAGCACCCCTAGCCACAGCCTGTCTGTATCTCACCTGCTTTCTAGCAGGCAGTAAAACTCTCTTTCCTGCTTGAGCTTTGATTGCTATATTCTGTGTGTCCATAGTAGTGATTATGTAGGTAATAAAAGCCAGGAAAGACTGGAATCTAATATTTAGGTAGGAAGTAAGACTTCAAGCAGGAATCCAAATTTCTCCTTTACTTCACTCCTTTTTTTGAGTATGGGCCCTTCCTCACTCTACATCTCCATAATCCCACTCATCCTTCTGTACTTCAGGAGAAGAGAACAAACTGTGATATACCTGGAGTTCTGAGTTTACCCAGACTTATTCCTAACGCCTAGAACAATTTCTGACCCTGGGTACATCAGCATTCTGCTAAGAGATAGAACAGGATAGGACTGGTTTTTAATTCAAAACCTGATCCTATTGAACACATCACAGTAGATGACCATGGAATTTATTGGCAAGAAACTTGTTTGTTGGAGCTTAATCTCTGATTAACAGCTCTCTTTGGCTCAATTTGGCATTCATACGGGGTCATTCTGCTGAGATGAGAAGTGCATTTAAAGCTCTTTCTC
This sequence comes from Microhierax caerulescens, assembly GCA_035590215.1. Lineage (NCBI taxonomy): Eukaryota > Metazoa > Chordata > Aves > Falconiformes > Falconidae > Microhierax > Microhierax caerulescens. Next base: position 13,005,135 of record JAVJGJ010000014.1, on the reverse strand, counting down.
ATTTTTCTCTGAGTAAAGCATGACCTAGATGCCAAGCCTATTACAGTCTAATAGAAATAGCTTGACAATCACCAAACTCATTTAACTGTGCACATTTGGGCTTGCTAAGATCTGTTCAAAAGGCTCAAGGTGGGATGCTGCATGCAAGGCCTGGGTATTTACAATAAGGTGATAATATAAATTTATTGAATTTTCACTTTTTGCCCTTAGAGAAATATGTTGTACAATCCCTATGCTGACTTTTACTCAAGGGTCATAAACAGTTGCCATGAATCAAATTTTACAGCATATTTTTGATATAAGGATATATTATATGCCCCATCTTATGGGTGTGCAAATAGCCACAGGAAAGTAATATGATTTCCCAAGTGCCACAGAGCCAGGCAAGATTTCTTTCATCTAATATTAGCTGTCTGTGAGTCAAATCTAGCCAGATTGTCTCCACTACCTTTATTGCTATAAAGAAGAGACATTTGTCTAGAGAATGATGCATCTCACCTATCTTCCACCTTACATTATTCCATGGTTCTACCTTAAACATTTGTCTTAGAGTGAGATGGATCACCCTATGGATTAAGCCACTCCATTCCTACAGAGGGATTATTGATGACTAGTTTAAACTTAACAACTTTTAGACAGCTAAGGTTAGATAGCTGTATTATTAATATTATGTGATATGGAGGAGACATTTAGTGATAAATACAAGCTGAACTGGTCTGTTCTTCCTCTGTCTTGATTCACAAGATCTGGATTGGATATATATTACAGGTCTGTGGTACTTACTACCATTTACAATGTGTTGTCTTCCTTGTTTTGGCAAAGACCACTGTCAACAGCAACAGTAAAACCCAACCAAACACTGATTCCTGCAAATTGTCGTAAGATTTCATCAGCAAAACTGAAAGTCATACCAATTAATGCTACCTGAGCATCTTGTCCTTTCAGAATAACTCCCATCTAAGAAGAGAGCTAAATATAAACAATTTTCTTGAGTGACTCTTTGCTGTGGCCATTTCACTGTTAAGCTACCTGGGCCTGAAGCAGTTACTCATGTAGAAACAAGAGTGAAAATATGCAACAAAACTTCCAAAATTTCTCTATCTGATTTTTGGCTTTGGGTTGGTGTTGGGTTTATAAGTCTTTTTTGATGACGTAATACTGTTAGTAGATGTCTAGAGTGAACTGATGGTCCTTTAACACAGCCTCACAATAGGAAGGAGCAGAAATAATCATACAAATATTGGGAAAAACAACTTTGACTTTTTAAATGGTAGCACATTTTCATTTGGGCATCAGAGCCCAACACAATGTAAGTAATGGCAGAGCCACATCCACGTGGCAGGTCTCTGGTACCTCATTCTTCTTTAGGGGATTGAATCACTAAGAAAATTATTCAGAATGATTAGCAGATAGCACAGACATAAATCAGAGATTGAATTCACAACATGAGATGAAGTCCTATAGGGATCAAAAACTCGAAACACAGTCCTCATACTATTGCTGAAATTGAAGTCAGGGTTATTCCTGTGACTTAGGAGTAGAAACTTGCGTTGTGAGTAACACTGTGATACTCAAGAAAATGAGATATAAATGATAGTAGTGCTCCTGCAGCTCACAGGAGCAAGTCAAGAATGATTTTGCTGTCTATTAGAAATAAACTTGAACTTAAAAATTACTTGAGTGGCTTGATATCTCTGACACTGTGACCCAGAGAAGTTAAGAATCATTTTGGAAAAGTGCTCGCTGTTTTTTAGCTTTGAGAAGCTTCAGGAATTATTTAGAGAGTGTGAAATAAACACAATCCAGGCTTGCATTCAACACCCCAAACCGCCACCTGTTTCATACTTGCAACAGCCCCACCAAGCTAGTGGCAAATTACCTCTGCCTTGGGATAAGGTAGGAAATAAAAAATCCCAACGAGTGGCAAATGGTTAATATTGCCCTCTGCTTTGGTTGGTTTAGCCGTACTGGCCTTACTCTAGCGGTATTTCTAAGTGGCAATCAAGGTGTAACTCTGCAGTGGCTATGACTTTCAGGGAATAATGATTGTAATAGCTTCAGTCTCAGAGGGCTGTAGTCTCCCTGATTCTCTGCAAATGAAGCTGAAAGAAATATATCAGCCTGACTTTTTTTTTTTTTTTTCTTAAATTTATCTTAAACAAAAAGGAGAAAGGTCACTAGAGACCTTTCTGGCAAAATGCTGGTAGCAGTGAAAGTAGGTTTTTTTTCTAATATATAAATACATATGTAAAAGAGTAATTATTTTATAAAGCATTTCAAAATTATATATTTTGTTCGTGCTTGTATGTAATTTTCCTTTACTGTCAGGGCCTGCATCATACTCTCAAGGTCTGTTCTTCCCATTTATGACTCCATTGCCACTTCCTCTTGAGAACTAGACAGTCTGTTTTGCCAAAGGGACAGAGGAGAGGATTGCTCTTAGCCACAGCTGAAAACTCTGTCCTCCCCCCCTTCCTCTGTCACCATGAGGTGACAGATATCATGAGGGCAAGACTGTGCATCCTGTGAGTAATTTATACCGGTATCAAAATGTTTTGTGGTAACATTTGTTGAAGTTCCAGGAAAAGAACTTGAAGCCAAATTTTTGACTACCAGTTTAGTCTGGAAAAAAAAAAAAAAAAAAGGAATGTATAGGTTTTTTTCCACATCCTCTTAAATAATACTGTCCAGGTGGTCAACCAGAATATAAACAGGGAATATTTAAACATTGATGTGTTACATGCTTCAGTGGATGAAAATTATGATGAATGAGCCAATTCTCAATCACATTTTACCCACTGTTCCTGTGTGAGCATTCTGTCACCAAGGGTGTTAGTATGGTAGAGTAAGAACACAAAGTGCAGATAAATCAGGAGCCTCCTGCTCCCCAAGTCAGAGACTGTGATAGAAATGGTCTGTCCCAAATTTAACTGCTCTGTCTCCTATCAGAGAAAGACCTCACTGGTAACACAATAGCAATGCCTAAGCATATTACATGATTAGGCTGGGTGCATAATATAGAGGCAATGTATTTACAGAGATTTGGTGGAACAGATCATTTCCTATGGAATTCTTCTGTAAGTCTGTTAAATTGAACTGCTGGATTGGATATTAGGAAAAATTTCTTCACCAAAAGAGTTGTCGTGCATTGGAACAGGTTGTCCAGAGAAGTGGTTGAGCCACTATCCCTGGAGGTATTAAGACTTGTAGATGTGGTGCTTAGGGACATAGTTTAGTGGTGGACTTGGCAGTGCTGGGTTAATGGTTGGACTTGATGATCTTAAAGGTCTTTTCCAACCTAAATGTTTCTATTATTCTGTGATTTTACACCAAATAGTGTCTTCCAGCACCCAGAAAGTCTTGGCCCAGTTTCAACTGGGTACTGTCAGTACCTCCATGTACCTTCCATCATTACCTTCCAAAGTCCCTGTTGATGTGCTCATGTGTGCATTTGAGAGTACCATCTTTAAAGCAGAAATTCTAATATTGGTTATGCATTTTTTGTCATGGTTTAACCTCAGCCAGAACTAGGTGCCACACAGCTGCTCATTCACTCTCTCACTCCCCTGGTGAGATGGGGGAGAGAATCAGAAGGGTAAAAGTATGAAAACTTGTGGGCTGAGATAAAGGCAGGTTAAACATAGATAAAGGAAAAGCCACACACACAAGCAAAGCAAAACCAGGAATTCATTCACCACTTCCCATGGGCAGGCAGGGGCTCAGCCATCCCCAGGGCAGCCGGGCTCCAGCACATGTAATGGTTACTTGGAAAGACAAACACCATCACTCCAAATGTCCCCCCCTTCCTTCTTCTTCCCCCAGCTTTTATTGCTGAGCCTGATGCTGTACGGTATGGGATATTGCTTTGGTCAGCTGGGGTCAGCTGTCCTGGCTGTGCCCCCTCCCAGCTCCTTGTGCCCCCCCAGCTTCCTCACTGGTGGGGTGGGGTGAGGGGCAGAAAAGACTTTGACTCTGTGTAAGCCCTGCTCAGCAATAACAAAACCATCCCTGTGTTATCAACGCCTTTTTCAGCACAAATCCAAAATACAGCACTGTACAAGCCAGTATGAAAAATATTAACTCTATCCCAGTCAAAACTAGCACAATTTTGCCACTGTGTTTTTTTGGTGTTTATTTACTGAATATTTTCTAGGATATAACAGATACATCTTCAGAGCATTTAAACTAACAGGCCTAATCTTCAGAGTGAGAAACGTAAAATCTGCAAGGTGTCTTCCAGGAACCTTAAAGTAACCTATGCACTACCAAGATTCAAGGAACACAATCTGAAAACCAGTTCTCACACACAATGGTATTGCATACCCCAGATACCACTCCACGACAAACATTGTAGCATATATCCCATGCCCATTGTGCTCAGCACTAATCCATAGTACAGAAAGGCATCTTTAGAGAAATAAATGCTATAAAAACTGCATACTTCTTTTGATTCTTGAAATAGCTTAATTTCAACTCTTTTTTTAAATTTTTTTTTATTTTATTTTTATTTTTTCTTTCTGTATAATTGTACTGTGAAAATATTTTACCGGAATTCTTTTTTATGAGTTTGTACATTACCTGTACTAAAATGGGCCTTGAATCAGACCCTACTTAGGTGGTATCTGTTGCTAGTGACAGCTAGTCTGCACTCCCATTTACACAAGCAGAGGCTTGGCCATGCATAAAAAGCATGTTCTACAACTTTAATTGGTATTTCAGATCATGGCAGTCAGCAAGGCTTATGGAAATACTGGCTTGAGTATCCCGCCTTGGCATATTAATCCTTGTGTTGCATTTGTTTCACACTGCTATTCAGATTTCAGTTTGTCCTTAATTTAGTTCACGTTCAAACTGATCAGGGTGTCTGTTTTCTTCACAAAGTTATACCTTAGATAAATAAAATTTTTACCAACTTTGCTATGTCACTGCTAACCTGGATATTTACATTTTGATTTCATTGTGTGCTACACACACTGGAATTAATTTGTCTTTACCTGTACTTTCGTCTTCGTGGTCATGTCCCTTTGTCACAAGTATCTCTCTGGCCAGTCTTCAAAACTGACCCATCTAAAGTGACTATAAATGTTATGAATGTGACTTATCGGTGTTTACAAGAGCATACCAGGGAAATGAGGCCCCTACCCATGCTTTGTTTTGTTTATATTCTTCCCTAAGCTTGTGCTACTCCTCCCTGATAGAACAAAAGTTCCAAACTAGATTTATGTGGGGTCAAACTTTGAAGGACAGTTCTTCGTATGTTAACTTCTCACATGCAAAACAGATAGGTTGCCTTTGACTTAAAGTAAGTGTCATAGGGGGTAGAGGGTATTAAAATGGTAGCGATACTCAGGATGGGACTATATTCACAAGAAGAATAAATCAAGTCTCCACTTTTCATCACACCCCAGCTTCTCAGTTTGAAATTGCCAGTAACTGATTCTGTGAAATTGGGGGATGAGGGTTGGGGGGTGGGGTGGGGTTAAATGATGCCTAAATTTTCTAATATCCAGTTGTAGTTAAATAAATGGATAAATGGAGAAGTTGCTTTCAAATTTGCATACTGAGAACACCTACACATTCTTTTTTGGATATGTGAACTCTCCTTAGCACGCAGGTCCTATTCTTAGGCATTTGACTTGCCTGTAGTACAAAAAACCTCCTCCGTAATATCTTTGTTTATATCAGTAACTGTTTAGTGAACGTGGAATAGGGGCAATGATGTATACAGAACTACTTGCTGATATAAGGAATATATGTTTTGTAGATGAGTAAACAGACTCGATTAAGTGCTTCATTAGAGCACAAGAAAACACATTTACAGTTGAATGAGGAATTGCCATTATACTACAAAAATATTTTTGGATTCAGGTATATACAAATCTGTCTCATAAAATCAAACATGCTGGATATAACTTTTTGGTTGGGTTGTTTTGGGTTTTTGCCTCACTACCACGTAATAGGTAATAACTTGGTTGATGTGAAAAGAGCCTGTGGCCTAGATATTCCTAAAATAATTTGAATATTTGCAACTGTGTGAATAGCAGCACTTTTTAAAGGTCTTGTTTACATAGCAAACAGTATATTTACATTACAAACAGTTTACATTACAGAACAGAATGAGGAATACATGCATTCTTAACATTTCAATTAAACCTGGGAGTATGTATCCAACCTTTACTTAGGTTAAAATGTCTTTAACTTTTCACAATAACTTTTATCAAAGTGATGCAAAAAAATATGGTTTTCTGCAAGCATTGCATTTATCCTGATACTTCTTAAAAGACAGTTATGAAAATCAAAATTAAACACTTTTTTGTGTGCTATTTTATTTTATTTTATTTTATCACAGTGAAGAGAAGATTCGCTGATTTGCCCGGTGAGATTCACTGCAACTGTTACTAGCAATTATTTAATGTATTCTTGCAAGTCATTGGTAACGGTAAGAAACTGATACCAGCAACTGAATCCTAATAGAGATCACTGGAGAGACAGTAACTCCTACACTGAGAGCCCAGAATTAGCTAGTTTCTGTTTTGCTGGACTTGTGCAGGTTGTTCTTATATCATCCTAATCTCTTCATAAACATGTACTCCAGTATCAAGTCCAACGCCCTAGAGAAATCTGTACGGAAAGAAATCAATTGTACCTGCTTTATCTACCAAGCATACTACTCCAAAGACTTTTCTGTAAGTTTTACCAAGTTGGTATTAATTATATTGTTTTCTTTGACTTTTTAGTAGTTCATCTGCCTATCGGCCATATGACTGTTTTTCCCAGGACTGCTGTTATGATGATGAGACTGTAACTGTTAAAATTTGACCAATTTACCCTCTTTAAAATAAGCTGTGAAACATTAGCTTCTTCCAGAATGTTGGACCTTTTCCAGCATTTCAAGGCTTATTGAAAAATCAACATTAACAGCACAGAGAGCTCCTTAGCCATATCCTTTAAACCTTAGTCGTAAATTATGTGACAATGTTTTTAAGTGTGTAGCTGTAGAAAAGCTAATCACCCTATTCATTGCCTTCATCAAATCCACATATGACATGGTTCAGATATGTGTTTCTTCCCCAAATAGAGCATCCATTCATTTACTAATAATTCTATCATTTTTCTCCAAAAAAACCCCACAGTATCAAGATGAAGATCCTTTTCTCCTCTAACTATACTTTTTTCTACTGAAAGCTATATAAAAGTATCTCCTTATGTTATTACTATTTTTAATAGACATAGGTTAGTTCTTTATCCTTTGGCATGCCATTCTAATTTTTAATAACTCCTAGCCTGTGAGAAATATTTACTACTTTTTGTTTTGTTTTGTTTTGTTTTATTTGTCACATGTAACTGCTATCTTTTATGTTCTAACTCACAGTCATTTGTAACCAGTGTGGACCTTTTTCTCAGAAGTGAGCTTAAGTTTTCTTGTACCCACCAAAATACTCTTTAAACAGCTCCTTGTTCTCTTTCATTTTTTCCACACTTCTCTTTCTTTCTCTCAACTTCTGCCTTCAGCCCACAAGTTAGCCTGCAATTTTTTCAGCTTTTGGAAAAGAGCATTACCCATAACTGTTTCTGGAGACAATGACCTAGTATGTTAGTAAATGCTTAGAGTATATCTGAAGAGAGATAAATATTCTACAGTAGGTTTCCATATCTTAAAGTCAAAGATTGTTTTTTTCTGTCTCTTGTTTCAAACATCACATTTCCTGTATTCTGACATTTGAAAAGAATAATGACGGCGATAACAAGAGTAAAGGTATTTGATAGCTTTCCTGAGTGCACCTGTGAAGATCATGTCCATGGTTTTAGCCATACTCAATAACACTGGTTTTGTAGAACTGTGAGTGTGAAGAATTTTTGCCTTGCTGCCGCTCTTCATAATCACATCTCTGCTACACCAGAGAAGTAGGAAAAGTACACATGTATAATCACTTAGCAGTATAGTTGAATACAATAGGAACTAATAGATCTTTCAAACCTTCAGTCAGTCTTGAGCCTTACAACAAATAAAAGATACCCAAATATTTTCTCAGACCTCTTAAATCTCTGGATTTTTGTAACTGAAAACATAAAATACAATCCACCTTTATGTGGAGAAGGCCTGTATCCCTGTTGTGTCTTCTCTAGGTAAGGTTTATACAGGTTGAGGTCCTGGCTTTACATCTTATCTGTTAAAAAGGGTATTTATGCTTCACACAACACCTTCCTGTATGTATGTGCCAAATCTGCTTCAGACACACATATTTAAAAGTACTGGAATTAACAGCATAATTGTCTTCCTGTTTTAATCCTTGTTCATGCAGTCAACACTACTATTTTGCTTTTGCACTTGGCCTCTTAATCCATTCCACTAATTAGTTTTTTTACCCTCTAAACCCCTATAGTACGTGCCTGCTGTGTGCATGCTCTGACCTTTAATCACCAAACGTTCCATTTTCCACGCAGATGTTTACTACTATTATCTCCCCCTTTTATCTTGTTTATATATTGACTCCTCATCACTGGATTTGTCCTATTAACCTTGTTCTATTTTTTTAAAGCAAGCCTCACATGGTATTTCCTTATTATTTCTCTAAATACATTAGATTACACAATGGTGTATGAAAAGTGTTGAATTCTGACACAGGTCACCTAAAGCCCTTTGTTTATCTATTGATGTTCAAGAAAAGGGTTTATCTAATGCCTCAAGTGAGGAGCAATAGAGGGTAGATAGCTAATGACTCAAGAGGAGGATTAAATGCTGCATAAGGTTCTCAGAAATGACACCTCCTCAGAAAGAGTTACTGTTTTGTAGACTAGCCAAGAGCACAAAGTGCAGGAATGTTGCACTTCTCTTCAGGGCAACTCAGCATTAAGCATAGTAGAAATTCTGTGCCTTGCAGCCAGCCTGCCCACAAGCTGCCTGCCCTCTTCCGTCCTCAGAGCACAGCTGTGATGGGACTTACACAGCTACATGGTGTGAGAGACATGTTCTTATGGGGTTTATTCCTATCATTTTTCTTATCATGTGAAATACCAGATTGTATATTCTTTGAACCATGCTAATACCTTTTTTGTTTGTACTGTGAAGCTCATTCAATATATCAGTGCTAAAAAAGTGGTTAAGGTTCGGTTAACATTATTTCAGGGTACGCTAACTAGACATGAGCCTCTGTCAGGAAAGACTTTGCCTAGCTGAATCACATCTGTGATCACAGACTAGATCACAGGCAGTTTGCCCTGTCTTGCCTTGGGGGTAGCAAAAACATTACAATGATTAAAAACTGCTATAAAGGCAGAAAATGGAGGCATATAAACTGATCAGTTTTCTTACACTTTGTAACCTTTTTGTTGCAGAAAAGCTTTGTAGTATTTTAAACATCAATGACTAGTGCCTAGACATTGGTTTTAAACAAAACATGGAGGGGGGGGAGGCATATGGGCTTCAGTACTTGACAGAGGATTATAACAACAACAACAACAATAATAATAATAATAGACAATAAAAAAACCCCACAGTCTAAATTCTGGATACTATTTATTTCCCATTTGATACCTTCTAAAACATCACCCTCCATCACTTCCAGCCACATGTGTTCTAAACATGTTATCACTCCCAAACTTAACAGCTCTTGTATCTGGACTTCCTTCATGATTAATAATGACCTGATGACCTCATCTTTATTTTACAGTAAGCAAGTTAATAAATTGGTTAAACTCTTTCTCTCTCTCTCTCTGTTAAAATAAGGTTTCACAGAGCCACCGAGTCCTGTGAATCCCAATGTGTACTGTTGCCTGGGGTTATTCCTCTGTAGGTGCAGGACTTTGCATTTCCCCTTACTAACATCATAAGGTTCCTGTTAGCCCACTTCTCCAGCCTTTCAACATGCCTCTGTATGGTGGTGCACCCACTTAGTGTATCATCCAGTACTCCCAGTTTTGTAACATCTGCAAATATGCTAAGCTTGCATTCTGTCCCATTGTGCAGACCATTACTGAAGATGTTGACCAGTATTAGTCCCAGGATCATCCCCTGGAACACACCACTAATGACTCACTGGCCTCCAGCTGGACTTAGTGCCCCTAAACATAATCTTCTGCGCCTGATGATGCAGCCAGGTTGCTTTGGTTTGGTAGGGTTCAGCTATAGACTATAACAGGGTTAACACTAAATTAATTCATTAAGCCAACAAGACAGAAAATATAAATAGGGAGATGCTTGCCACACAGCAAAGAGAAGACAAAATGGTGTGACACTATTACGACTATATTATCACTATTATGGTCAAAAGAAAGGAAAACAACAGAAATGTGCATCATCTCTTATAGTGCCTTGCTAGAGCCCAGAAGATCAGCTGATCATTGACAAGGACCATGTTCATAACTTCTTTCCAAAATATCATCTTGTATAACAGCTTATCTATAGTTTCATGCTCTTAACACTTAAAAATTATCAATGTTTCTTCTTTCCAGATACTTTATACATATGTTTAACATTTTCATTCAAAGTTTTGCTCTTTAAGCCAATTGTAACATATATTAAATTTCATATCTATGATACAATTTGTAAATAGACAGAATGCAGCCAACTGGATAACAATTTTGGGAGCCCAGTTATTATACTTGTAGTTAAAATATTTTGTAATCATGGTTGTGTCTATATTTGCCAGATATTGCTCCCTAATGAGGCCTAGGGCCTGGACACTGAGAATGGGGTTCACCACATCTGTTGACGAATCAGAGGTCTTACAGAGGCAGATATCTAGGACCAGCTTTGCTTAGTAAATGACCCTGCGAGGCAGAGAGTCATTCCGTCCACCTTAGTACCTGCTAAAGGATTTAATGAAATTCCCTTTGGAAACAGCTCACTCTTCTCCTTGAGTAAATATAGGTTATGATCTTGGGATATAGAGCTGACTTTGAAATGGCCGAGGGTATCTGGACTGAAATCTAGAGTGACTGCATTTTTGGTTTCATTACACTTTCCTCATATGTATTGTGCATTGTCTTCACTCTATGCCAGTACAAAGTATGTTTCTCATTGTACAGTACCAAATGCTATGAACTTAAGTCAGCAATTAACAAAGTTCAAGTCATTCAGTAGGGTGAATTTCTTTTATGGTAGTAAGTGATCTTTTTATGCTCAAACCAAGTAGCATTTTCTGCTCTTATTGGAGATCAAATCTGCTTGTAGCCAACTAGACACTGAGTGTGGCTGAGTCTGCCCTGTAGGTAGATCCCACAGAGAAAGCCAAGGAAATCTTTTTCTGATGGAGATAAATCCAGTGTCAGGCAGGATTCTGCTAGTACAGAAGACGTGCCCTGGCTGACTCAGTTATAAAGGTGGAGGGTTTATAAGAAGTAGATATAGGTGAATTTACTTTCAGTTGAAAAAGATTGGCAGCTTTACTACAAGTTATGGTCCTATTTGAGGAAAGCAAAGCCTAGAGATTGGCCTTTCTAAAGGACATTGTCACGGATTTCTGATCTGTGGAAAACACCTGAAGAATTACCCAGGCTTCAGAGCCTTCAGTCTGACTGGAAAATGAAAATAGTCTTTAATCTAAACCATAATACGTTACATTAAAGTGCATTATTATTTCATTTCCTATTACATTTCCAAGTAAAGGAATTTACTTCCTGAAGCGTGCATTTCAGTAACTAAAATCACTTTCACTTTTACTTTAATGTTTGTCTACACTTAAGAATGATTTGAGGAGAGCTGCCAAACAGTAAGTATCCCAAGAGTGTGACGAGATCTTTTCAGGCTCATCCATTGCCAAGTGGTGGCACCTCACAAGTAAGACAAAGTCCTCAAAGGTTTGCAGGGTGCTCCTCTACTCAGCTGCAAGAGCACTCTCAAAGCCTCTTATTGCCAGAATGTGTTTGACTTCCAGCAGACAATGAAACAAGAGTCTCGGATCTGACTGGCACTCTCAGGATTCACCCTAATAAAAAGTGGCAAATCTAGATTCACAAGGTGATTTTAGGCTCAGCACTGCACTGTGCAACTTGCAGGCAATTTGCCAAGGAGACACTGTAAACCCAAGGCAGCAAGGGGTGTCTGTACAGAGACAGAAGAGGAATGAAAAACATCCAAGCTTGGGACCAAGGAATGTTTGTATGGTAGGTTAGCAAAAGCAAATCAGAGGAACTGAGCTCCAACTCACAAAAATTGGGAACACACATCTGATCAGGATTCATTACAAGTAACATCCAAGCAGGCATCCGTGCTCAGTTGTTTCTTCCTTTTCAGACCATTCACCTTGTACCTGACATGCATGGAAAAGAGCCCTCTGCTTCATGAAAGGTCAGGTTTTATCAAGGATTATAAGTATATATAACAGTTCCCTGACAGAAAAGAATAATAATAATAAAAAAGCAATCTCCATTTTTTTCCTCCCACAATTTTAAATTAAAAAAAAAAAATAATCCGTAATAATAAGCCTGTCTGGAAATCCCTCTCCGTTACGTGATATTCCACAACATAGGATCAGTTATGGTTTAAAGTGCCTTGCTCACTGAGCAGACCAGAAATTTACTGACAATATGGGACTGCAAAATAATGGAATTATGTGAATTGTAAAAATTTCCTGGTAAATGCTTCTTGTCAAACTGTTTAGAAATCCTGGGAAGATGTATTGTTGTAATTAGACAGAACCAAAACTTTATTGCTTTTATAAACTGTACTGGTTTAAGCTTTCCTTTTAAATTCTGTATTCAACAGAGTTCAGAAGTCAAATGTCAAGGGATAAAGATGTTCTATTTTGGAGATTATTTACAAAGAACCAGGTCTGAAATTTGGCAAATATCCATTTCTCACTGAGTTCTCAGCCAGACAGAGATTAAAAATAATAGTGTAAGGGACTGACAACTAACCTTGTAATCACTGAACAGTTCATTTCAGTTGTCTCATCTATTACTCCCACATCTCTTGATACTTATTTCTTTCTAATACAGGAAAGACTTTTATGGAGATATTAGTGTAAAAAGAAGTATTAAGAAGAAAATTAGTCTATTAATGAATGAAGGGGAGACAATTATACAGAATGTTTAAAGTATTGAATTATCTGTTCTATTCCTCCTCAGGAAAAATAACCAAAACCAACCAACCAACCAACCACAACAAAAACAGAAAAGAACTTTGAGCAGTTATGAAAAAAAGTATATGTATATAGTAAAAGGGGTTAATGATGAAAAAATGGGGAAAAATACATTGGAAAGGAATCACTATTTCTAAACCCCTTGTAGACCACATGATCTGCATTTTTCTCAGGTAAAATTCCATCCTAAAGCCCTTTAAAAGCAACAGAAAATTTGGCATCGACTGCAAGACCCTACAGATACTAGTTCATAGCAACTGAAAATAATTTTTTTGAGATACTGAGGAAAAACTGGGAAAATATGAGAATGTAGTTGAAAAAAAAATCCATTTTCTAAAATGGTAAGGAGAATATTCATACTAAGAACTGTTAATAAAGCTTATATATATATTATTAGCAGAAACATAGCAAGCTATAAGGGTATAAAACTCTGTCTATAACTTCAGAATCAGTTTATAAAGAATATCACTAATGAAGTAAAAAAAGATACATTCATGTAAAATCACAGAACAAACAATACAATATTTCTGTATTTAGATTTTGCTTTTTAAAAAAATCATACAAAGCATAATATGGAAATAGCCACTGATGTAGTAGACAGAATTAAAACAAAGGTTTGAGTTGAGAATGATGCTGTCAGGATTAATACTCCTAAACTCAGATGGGAAACTATCTCCTCATCACATGATTATGTTTTAGCTTCCAAATCAGAACAAAATACCAGCACCTGAATCATTTTCCTAAAATTCACTGTGGTCAAATTAAATGAATTGGCAGGTACTGTCTGCATAGTTTGCCTTTCTTTCAAAGAGTATTGCTATAATTTAATAATTTTAAAATGAAAGCGTATTTAAAGATTATGTTAGAACTTACTTGAAAAAATTGAAAATTATGTTGCTAAATAATTTCAAAATACTTTTCTTCCCCAGGAGCTAGAAGCTTCTTTCAATGTAGATTTTTTTCTCCTAAAAAAAAAAAAAGTTAAAAAATTAATTTGTTCTTGAAATTTTGACATTGCTAAAAAGAAATTTACCAGCTCTGGGCATTTCATACAGGTGTTTACAACCTGCTTTTACCTCCACAGTGGATGAAGAACAACTAAAGATTTTTTAACTCAGAATAGGCTTTGCAAACTAGTGAATTGATATGAAACTGCATAGATTTCATGGCTGTTAAGATGCAACACAAAGTGACAGGCAATGATAAGTACATCTCCTGACTCACTAGCCGGGTTCGCTGAGTACAGCAGTACAGTATTCTGATATACTTTACCAGTACATTATTGGTGTTATATATTTGCACTACTTTAACACTCAGCAGTGTACATGGATCAAAAAAAAAGACAGCCCCTGTCTCAGAGAACTCACAATCTAAATCTAAGACCTGAAAGAAAAGATGAATGTAGACAGACAAGGAAGAAAGAGAAAATAATGAGATGTGGCTGATGTTGGCATACCAGGAGACTTAAGTTTTTACTTTGTTTTCTTTTCAAAGAACTCTGTGGAGTAAGAAAGTAAATGAGGAGTCTAGAAAAGGATAAAAGACATATTTTTCAGTTGTTTAGAGAGCTTCCCAACAGGCAGCAGGAGGAAAAACATAAAGGTGCTTGTATAAAAGTCAAACGAGATGGCATCATAGATGTAGTAGGTGCAGAAATGACCTTTTGAAATACCAAGGCATCAGCTGAATTATTTTGTTTGAATCAACAAATTTAAAGAAGGAAAAACAGGACAGCATTAAAAGTCCACTGGTATTTCCTTGGAGTTACAGGTAGCTATGGAATTGTTGAAGGCTTCATCCTTCCAAGGCTTTTAGGATTGGATTGGCTGTGCAAATACTAAACCTACTTTAAGGTTCCATTCCACTTTCTTACCCATTTTTAACTTCAGTTAAGTGCCTAATTGTGCTAAAGTTAAGAGCATTTTGTGAATTGAATTGATAGCCACTGCTGGCAGATGAAGGTCAGTGTTCATAAATTGGAGGGTGGTACTTCAGAACCAGTTTTATTCCCATTCTCACTACAAGCTGCTGTGCTGTTCTCAGTAGATCTGTATGGGCTTTTTATCATTACTTCAGGGCCCTTCAAATACAGGAGACATATATGTATTCAAGGAAAAAAACCCCAACCAAACACAAAAAACAGGAGGTGAAGAGGAATGAATATGAACTACAAGGACCTAAGCAATTGATAGATGA
Organism: Microhierax caerulescens; assembly: GCA_035590215.1. Lineage (NCBI taxonomy): Eukaryota > Metazoa > Chordata > Aves > Falconiformes > Falconidae > Microhierax > Microhierax caerulescens. Next base: position 12,989,857 of record JAVJGJ010000014.1, on the reverse strand, counting down.
TACCTCAATTTAATGCATTAAAATACTTCTGCTGAACCACATTCACCGTGAGTGTCACGGTCTTAGCTTGTGAGCAGACAATCTTAACTCTCCTTCATTTGAGAGCACTGCTGATTGAAGGACAGGTCTCTGGTCCCCTTCCTCCACACAATGACTGGCTCCATTCAGGCACTCCAGCATGTCCTTAAATCAATAGTCAAATGGTTCAGTGCAAGACTACAGAGAGACCTTAACCTGGAATCACACTATCAAAGTCAGAGGATTTAGTATGATATAAAACTGTTGGTGGTCAAGAAAGGAGCTATGCAAATGTAATTTAAGGGGAACATGAAGTTTACCTGAGACCTCCTAATTACTGAGCTACATTTCCTTTCTCTTTTAAATGTGTGACTCTTTCACTTCCATGGCATTCTTCTTTGCTCCTTAAGATTTTATTAGTCCTAGGGATCAAGAATCACATGGTTTGCTTCACCTTGCTCTTAATATTAGCTATTTTTTTTATTTGTGATAAATATATATTAGGTTGTATTTTGTTTTAATTCACAAACAGCCTTCTGGGCTAAACTGGTAAAATGCTACATATTTTTAAATTATTTATTTTTTAATTAAAACCATCTAAATCAAACTTTAGCAATTTTTTGGATTGATTTTCTGAGTGGCTGTATACATCTAGAGGAACTTCTTTGATTACACTGAAACATTAAAAGTACTGTACTGATGGTATTACTCATGTCCAGTATTATGTCTCCCATAGTAGCCCAAAACCGTGGTGCCAGTGTTACATGCAAGAAAATCCAAATGGAAAGCTATGGGATAAGAAACAATGGTTGAAGTTCACGTCTCCTTACATTTTGATTCAATCTTACATGCTTATTGGTGTTTCTGGTTTTCTAATACATCAAACAGTTCAATGACATTAAATGATCTCATTATGGACACTTCCATTTTCTTGACAGAAAGCAGGCGAGTGGCTGGGAGAGAGCTGGCACAAAGCCAAAATCTTTTGTGTTGCTTCTTGACAAAGATATTATTGAAATGAAGGTGAGTGAGAGGGTATTCTCACAATGCCTAAAAAAAAAGGGAGGTATCTGCAGTAACCAGGTACTGAATGTAAAGAACTCAACTGGAAAGAATTAATAAAACAAAAATGAAACAAACACTACCACCCCCAAGAAAAACCCAGCATCAACCAAAACCACCAACACCAGAGCAAGTATAATTATCTCAGTAAAAAGTGGAGAAAATAAGTGGATTTTTAAGCACTGTGCTAATATACCTGAGGTCTAGTGGTTTCTAAATTGTTTCCAGAGGCAAAGGTAGATTTTGAATGATGTAATCTCTATCTAAAGAAGTGTCATAGCTCAAATAAAAATTATTGGCAGAAAATAGCTGTGTTTTAGCAGCTCTTGTAACACAGATGAGATTAATCTGTGGACAGAATTAATTCCCCACATTCTTTAACTACTTTACTATAAATATTTCCATAAAAACAAAATAGGATTTATTCCTATAGCTAAGGAATAGGTGCATGCACTTATGTACATGTAACTTAGTGGTTTATGTACACTGGTAGTACTGGTTTCTTCTTCACTTTTTTTCTGTCTTGCAGACACTATGAAGGAGTAATTTCATCTGTTCCTCCAAGTCTGTGTCAAACTGAAAATCTATTAAAAAGCCATCATCACTGAATTGGAAAAGATTCTGTCTGCCAGTTACAAGCTGTTTCTTTTAAAACAGTCATATACCCTTTACTCCATGAATCCAGAAGATAGACTGCTATCTTGATACTGATAGTATAGCAATTTACAAAACCACAATCATATTTATTGGGAACTAGTGGGGGTGCTTTACTGTGAACATAGCTGGACCTTTCACCTCCAACACAAACTCCAAAGCCCACTGGCAGCCAAGGCAGAGTGCAGTGTTAACTGCAGGGAAAACTGGTTATGTGTAAACCATAACCGTCTGTTTCATAAAAGAGTTGAATACTGTAGTAAACATGTAGTGAACACTATCAAGAAGCAAGGAAATCCTGTTTCCACTGATTACCTTCATGATTTCCTGTTTTGCTGCTTTCTGTAGTGTCATGATTATTCACGTCCAGCCTACTAGGCATGCACTTGAGCACGAAAGGCAGTATCTGACAGAAATAAAACAACTTGATTTGTATTAGCTGTTCTGGCCTGAACAGGTGTGACTGGTGGTTTTCACACTCCTTACACTAGGAAAAAGATACACTAACCGAAAACTACCATCAACTTTCAATTTAACCACAAAAATTCTGGGTGGAGGCAAATTCAGTAAAGAATATGAGCATTACTGAATACTTGTAAATTGGGTTTTAAACCCAGACTATTTAATGAAATCCACCTTTGAGAATATGAACATTACACTTGAGTCAAGTCTGTACTTGTGAAAGGAAAAAAGCTTTCATTTCTTTTAAGCTTAGCCTAAACAATAGAAAGGACAAATATTCCACTCATGGGTAATGAGGAGTTAACTGTTTTTATAACTGTATCATTAGCTGTTTGTGCCAGGTGGGAGAGCAGACTCATCTCACAGGGAAATGCGCAGAGGCACAGACACAGAACCTCACATGCTGCTTTCAGCACACAGCTACATATTTATACTTACACAGCTTGAGACACACAACCACTTCATCTCTCCAAGCGCAGCTGATTTTGCATAGCTGGCATTAGAAGACAGGAAGTTTTTTATATGTGCTTAGTTCCATTTGGATACAGCTACCTGTAAGGAAGAGAGACATAAGCCATAACTTACAGCCTCCCAGCCTAACACATATATCCCACAGAAGAAGGTGGTACACTGCCCTTTGCAAATGGTGGACAAAGTGCCAGCCTGTGGTGGGCTGACCTTGGCTGGATTCCAGGTGCCCACCAAAAAGCTCTATCACTCCCCTTCTCAGCAGAACGGGGTGGGGGGTGGGGGTGGGGAATAGAATGAGATGAAAAAAACCTTGTGGGGTCAAGACAGAGGCAGTTTAATAAAGCAATAGCAAAAGTCACACATACAGCAGAGGAGAAAACCAAAAGATGTTGCTCCCTGCTTCCCATCATCAGTGATGCTTGGCCACTTCCTGGGAATTAGGGCTTTATGTACTAAAGCATTTGTAGCATGTAGCATGTAGCAGTTGCTCTGGAAGAAAAACATCATAAATAATGAATGCCCCCCACCCCTCACCCTTCCATATGTCATATGGTACGGAATATCCCTGTGGTCACTTCGGGTCAGCTGGCCTGGCCATGTCCCCTCCCAAGACCTTGCCCACCCCCAGCCTGCTGGTGAGGGGGGAAGGCTGGAGAGACAGCCTGGGTGCTGTGGGCACTGCTGGGCAGCAGCCAGAGCACTGGCGTGTTATCACCCCTTTCTAGGCACCAGCACAGGCACAGCACTGTGAGGGCTGCTGTGGGGCTCAGCCAGACGCAACACACAGCCCTGGCCCCAGATGAATTCAATGTCAATGCCATCATGGTCATCAGTGGCAGCGGCTGCCATTCAAAAGCAGCGTGGGCTTATGCTGTGGCAAATTAAAATAATTGGAATAGATCTTCACCTGAAACAAATTAGTCTAGCCCTAACTGAGGACATGGCCCATCACTTCCATGGCACACACAGTCTCGTAATGTAAGTGCAGTATGACTGACATTTTATTTCTGTGTGGATTTACATTCAGCTGTTGTCATAAACATTTGATGAAGAGCTAGCACATGCCTGGGGGTTATAGGGCATGTTACTGTAGCAACCAGAAGAATAATCTTTTTATTTTTTTCTTACCTTAGTAATAATCCAAAGTAAGATCAAAATGGGGACGGTGAAAGTCAAAAAAATCTGTGTAACAGTACACCAGAGAAGTATATCACAGTTATGTCAAGGGTTTTGAAGGTAATCACATGTACTAGTTTTCCATTACAGCAGCAGAATCTGCACAAGGTCTAATGATCAAAAACATTGATTTATTCCTGTCACAACCCTTCAGTCCCCCCCGGCTTCTAATTAAATCCGTCTTACATTCAGCTCTGGTATACAACCCTTCTGTTGTACACAAGATAAAACCGTTTGCTGTACCTAATGCCTGCAGCACATATCACTACTCTGACAAAACTTTACCCTCAGACAAAGAACCCAAGAGTGGTCCATGTGGATAGGAACAACCCCTGAATCTTAAGACTCCACAGTGATAGGACAGAGGGAGGGTAATTCCATCTCACCACTACAGTTTTATTATTTTTTCCATTTGCAGACATTATTCTAGGACTGAAAATAGCACTCTGAGTGCAACACTTCGCAACTTGGGAGCACAGTTGAAAGATTAATTCTTGCATGAGAAAAAACCCAAAGTCTATGCAGCTAACGTCCTGTATATATAATGTACTATGCTACTAACACAAATTATAACACATAGATTTAAGACCAAGATCTGGATTCTGATAAACCTCAAACTCTTTGATGCCTGTATCTAAGATTTTGCTTCGACTTTTCTAAATACTGAGGACTTACGCGGAACTGTGGTTTCAAGGGGATAAATGCAAAGACAATACAAACTGCATGTTGACTTGTGATTAAATAATCTGTTCCCTGCAGCTAGACAATAATTTATATAGCATGCCTTTTTCCTGACAATTCACAGCTGAGATCCTTAAATTAATAACCTTAATAATTATATTTTTCCAATATATTCCAGTATCTGTACAGTTTTCTGCCATGATGCTCACATGTATATTTGTGTGTGCAAACATCAAAATGACAATTTATGATCCTAACACTTTTGTATCTTAAAAAGTAACACTACAAATTTTCATATTTTTTCAGATATTTGTTTTCTACTTCAGCTTGACTGTAATACAAAATCCACTGCAAGTTCAGACAGAGGTCTAAGGAAAAGATTGTGATACCAAAAAAATATTACATTTGAAATTAAAGACTTTTAAAAAATATTATTTAAAAGTACCAGGAAAAAAAACCATAAAAGTATGCCTTACTGCAAAGGAATTTCAGTTTTGGGTTTTCATGGATCTGTGAAGAAGTTACAGTTTCTTTGTCATCTTTGGGTAACATTAAAGCATTCAGCTATTCAGTTTATGGTATGGGTAAAGGAGTGTTTCAAGTAGAACACATTCAATGAAAGTACAAATCACATACTTAGAAACGTAAACACTCAAAACAGTTTCACATTTCCAGCCTACCCACTACCAAACAAATAAAACCTGGTCATTGCTAAAGCTGAAATTATTGGTGCCAATTGATAAAGCAGTAAGAACTCACGGATTTATTTTATCTTTTGTATCAACCAATTAGTGTAAGACCAGAGTTAAGTTAGTTTGTATTACATCCCCTTAAGTTAATAGCCTTGGGGAGAGAAAGGAGCCTCTTTTTTTTATTAATTTATATTTTATGCACCTGTGTTTATAAATTACTTAACACAGTAATATTTCAATCTAACAATTTTTTTAAAAAATAACTAAGAACCATGTAGCAGAATGGAAAGCAACTAAGAGTCAACATACCTGGGATCCGTCATTTTGCATCTTGTTTCTGTCTTATCTTCAGTCTAAACACAGAGTGTATGTGTATGTGAAACAGATTGTTAAAATCCATCCTAGTAAACTAAAGAATACTTAAAACTCAACTCTACATTTTTTTCCAGCTAAATTAAAACTTGCAAAGATCAGAGCAACCTAAAGTATTCCTATAAAAACATTTAATTTAGACACTGAATGTCGTTCATGCTATTAATGTCAAGGGTTTGTTTGTTTGATTGTTTGTTTTTGCTTATTTAGTAAATACAAACCTATTTGTTTGTTTGTTTTTGTAATTTTCTAGCTTACTTAGTAAATACAAAGCCCACTGTTTTATAATTCAGCAAATACCATTATTTTTCTATTAGATATTTTCTAATTTCTAATAATTTTTTTAAAATATTTTCTATTAGAAAAATTAAAAAGATATGCATTCATCCATATTGGATTTTACTAATAGGCTTTATTTTTCTTTTTTTCCTCCATTTAATTTGTTTATACTATGTTTATTTGACTATTAATCCAGTGGCTTGAATTGTATGCTCAAATAAAGCAATCAGTTGCTTTGCCAGGGTTTTTAAAAATACTACATGAATTACCAGATTTTGGGTTTGATATGATATTGTAAGCACATAATGCTGCAGGGATTCTTCATTTAGTTATTATTACCCTTCTGCAAACAAAATGCTTTGCTTTAGGAAGACCAACACCTGACCTTCTGTTTCTCTGAAACTGTCTTTTTTCTAAGGGATGACACTATGTGCCGATGGGTGCTGGGCAGATCAGTCTGACCTTGGATAGCGAAAGAAAATCTTTGCACAGAAAGGCCACTGCTTATTACAAGAATGAAACAAAATAAATGCTTTGATTGATAGAATTTTTACTAATATTAAATGAAGACACCAATTCAAAGGTAAGTGATTTACCCAAGTGGAAAACCAGATGATTGGGAACCATCTACAAAGAGGAAAATTTTTTCAAGTGGTTGCACAAGAAATCATACAAAATCAAATTGATGCATGTAACACATTATTACCTTAAACTGAATAACCAGTTTATCATAAGCCATATTGTCCCAATCCATTCCGAAATGGAACATGTCAATATGAGTTGTAAACCTGCATGAACAATTTAAAGGAAGAGCAGACATTAATTCTCTTATACATTTCATATGCTATCCAAAAGTTTTGTACAGGGACCTTTTTCCTCACATTAGCTGTTTTATTTATTAGGTGCTACATCTTTGTGGCACACAGTCTCTTTATGAAAGTGTACATTACCTATATAACAGCCACTGTGTTTCAGTTAGAGATCAATAGAATTCTATAAAACAATGAAATGTAAATCCCACTCAGTTCCTTTGTTAAATTACGTAGACAGCTTTTTAATTTTTTTTTGCTGGTGAAAACCAAGGTAACTTCACTGAAATCAACAGAGTGGCGCTACTTTATATCATCCAAGAATTTGGCTTAGATTCCTGCTTGCTGTAATTCATTGCTTAGCAATTTCAGATCGGGCTGCCCTTGTGCAATAAATTGAGAACTCTAAATACTTCTGCACTAGTGCTGGGTGTGCAGGGAGACAAAGTTTGTCATTCATTAAATACCTCCCTTAGAGCAGTTTCTGGGCTTGCTCTTGTTTATCTCATTCCTTTTCCTTCATGGTCCCTCTACAAGAAATCTTTTCCTCTCCACTTCATGAGTGATTTTGCTATGAAGGCGTATTCCTGAGTGAGGGTCTTTCTCCTTGTGCCATAAGCATACAGATGCCATGGTCAGAAGATTCCTTTGTAAAGTTGTACTCAGGGCTTCTCATGCAAGAAATCAGGGAGAAGACATGAAATGTGGGGTTGCCTGGGAATTGTCACTACTATAAATGCATTTTGGGGATTACAATGACCTTGTGAACCTGTAATTTTCGTGTCTGCATACGTTCCCAGTTACACTGCAGGTATCCTCTAGTTCCTATGACTGCTCTAAACAAAAAGCAATTCACATTGTTGAGATCCAATAAAATGTCTTTTCATTATTTAGTGCCCCAGAAATACAGAAAGTCAGACAGAAAATTATTTAGTAGCTGAGCTACCTGAGTTTGGCTTGACATTGATTTGATGAAGGTAGTTGGTCTCAGATCTTCAAAGCTCCCATCAAACTCAGTGGGAATTCAAATCTAAACAACTTGTGAAACTGAGATTTAGTCTTTTTAGTCTCCTGGTTGTATTTCACGCTAGACCAGGATCTTCTTGCCCCAGTCTTTCTTTTCCATTAGGGATCAGAGAGGGAGAGAAACATGAAACATTACTGCAAATCCCCATGCCTAGTCAGAGCTGCATCAGGTGCCACTGTTAATTTGTCTGCTTTTTGTGTCATTTGCCTCTCGTTATTAAAAAAAAAAAAGAAAAAAAAAAAAAGTTACAATGTGGAAGTAAAACAGTTTCCCCCTTCAGAAGAGTGTGAAAATACTTACACTAATGACAGCCCCTATTAGGGCATCACAAAAACAGTGTTACGCATATTCCAACATTTTTTATGTTTGTCAG
>JAVJGJ010000014.1:12918502-12947157 GCA_035590215.1 Microhierax caerulescens | reverse complement strand
GGGTGGGCAGAGGTGCGAGAAGCTCCAAAGGCCTTGGCTCTGTGTCAGCCCCGCTCAGCAACAGCTGAAACATCCCTGTGTTATCAGCACTGTGTCCAGCACAAATCCAAATCACAGCCTCATACCAGTTACTTTGAAGAAAATTAACTCTTGTCCTTTTTTGAGTTTTCTTAGGATTTTTTAGTAATTCTTATTGCCAAAGGACAGACGGTGACATTTCTATTTCCTTTTCTCTCCTGCTGGCCAGATCTGTTGGTGAGTTTATACCTCAGTTTGAGATCTCCTGTAATTTCCAAGACTCACTATTCACAGTAAATTATGGGTGAGACCCAGAGTATACAGGAAACAGTCCTGTAGGGACACAACAGAAACAAAAACATTTTACCCCAGTGAAACACAGAAATCAGACAAAAATGACATATGTCAGTTTCTTTTTGAAGGAAATTAAAGCTCCACATTTTGAGATCTATTTATAAATAAGATACTTCAATTTAAACTGACTTACAGTGATAGGCCATATTTCTTTTCCTCAAAAAAAAAAAAAATAATCTTTTTCTTTTAAGAAAGTGCCATTTGAGCTGGAAAATCATGCCAACAAAATACTCAGGAATTATTTCCAAGAACATATCCCAAGTCTGATGATAAAAAATGATAGAAAGAATAAACAAAAAAGAAGGAAAAGTCAATGGTAGGAAAAGGTATTGAACACTTTTACCCAAGATTCCTCCCTTTATTAACTCTCCCCATTTATCAAAGGAGGACAAAGCATTTTATGCCAAACTTTTCTAGGTGACTACCTGTTTCCTATTTGTCCTGTGAGTTGATCAGTTTTTCTGGAGTTTATGTCCCTTACAGCAATCCTTCATTACATGGTGAAAGGGAATGCTAAATCAAATATTACATAATGCTTAGAAGAGTTAGTTTTCATGATTTTTTTCTTCAGGGTACAATTCAATCCAAGAAATATTTCTAAAATTAAAAGTCCAAAACCTGCATTTAAATTGTGCATCTGAAATGAGAGTTGTGTATGAGAGTTTGTTGCTTAAAACAGGGTGTATCTCAGGCCTTGCAACCCAGATAAAGCTGTGATATGCCAAGGAGAACATGCTGGGGAACCTAAATCAGCACAGCTCCTTGTGTGTGTGCAGAGCACCTCCTTGCTACAAACGAACTGAGAAAATGGACATTCCTGACAGGGATCTGACCCATTCAAGGAGGTTCATATATCTCTTCATTTATAATACAAGAAGCCTAGAAAACTAATTTAGAATCATTGCCGAAGTTCATAGACTTAAATTCTGGATGGCAGGTGTTAGGTGAAATGACTGTTAATGAGGACTGCAGACTTGCAATTTTAAAGTTCTTAACGGATTATGAAGATGGAGAAGTCAGAGAATTTCAGTGCCTGAATTTCTTTCCCAAAGTGCTGAAGGTTTTCATATCATCTTGTGATTCAGTCCTTAGATCAGTAACAATCAGAGACTATATTTTGAACATTCTGACCTGATTAATTTTATTAAAGGATAAATTGCAATGGAGAAATGGTGGCAAATTCTTGAGTCACAAATATGATTTCTTTTAAGAAACATGTCATGATAAAGCTTAGAAAAATACAGACACATTTGCATTCAGTAATGCATCTGTTCCAAAATGCCTGTTTATTGGGATTTGAGCAATCAAAATTATTTTAACCTGATTTTGCCATTTTCTCTTTCTCTGTCAGTTTTCTGTGAAAGGTAAGAACTAGAGAAAGGCTAAGACTTGACAAAAGTCTGAAGAAGAATTGTCTGTGTTCTGAGCAGAGTAATAATGTATGTGTACAGCTTCAGAAGTCTTATGTTAAGAAACAGTCTGATATTCCATCCTCAGATACTCCTGTTGTCAATCTCTTAAAACTTATGGAATTTATTATGACTACTCTTCTTCACTTACATCCGCGGCAAGAATATTTTCATTGTTTAAACAGACTTCAGCAAAAATCTGTTAAATATTGATTCTGCTGTGGCTGAGCTACAAATTAAAATTAATTTTAATAGTATAGTAAAAAAATTTATGACTTAATTAAAAAGCTGTATTTAAATATACTAAAATAGATAATAAGTACCATTTTAAATAATTAACTAAAGTTTATGAAAATTGGATTGTAAATCTCAGGGCAAGAGGACTGTCCACTAACAAGAAAATATGAACTTGATGAAATTATAAAGTTTCCTCTCTGCAATGTATCCCTTTTAGAAAAAAAACACTGTTTCCCAAGTTTCACAGTATTATCATACCTTCCTGTGTAAGAAAAGAAATCACTTTATGGACAGGTGTAAGATGTTTTGAGGAATATGTACAGCTGAAGGCTCACTAGAAACCTGACATTAGTTGAAACTTCCACAAGGATCTAAAACAACAAAGCAAAATAAGAGAGCAGATTATGAGATCTTAATGTATAATGAATAGTAAGTAGCATTGTTTCACAAGTAATTCCATTATTTTCAGTAGACAAATCTACTTAGAAGATATTAATCAGCCTAAAAGTTTCTTGGTTTGACTCAAAAATTGCAGAACCATAAAACTGGGGGGGGGGTGGGGATGTTTTGTTAGGGTTTTTTTTTGAGGGGAAGAATGATAGACTAGTTGACAAAAAAAATAAATGCTACTACTCCCAAAAGCTGCTGAGAGCTAAGAGCTACAGCCACTTCTCACTTCAGGTTTTTCCTTTGAGATCTTCAGGAAAAAGTTCTTGACTCTGAAAAATTAGACAACAAAATGAATGTGAGATGTCATAGACCAGAAAACATTCAGAAAATGTGAGAAAGGCAGACATACAGGAACAGCACCATTGCTAATGAAAAAGGGCAATTCACTTGGTAGCATGGTTTCAAAATTATTTTTTTTTTCTGCAGAAATGACATATTTCAAGCTTCCAAGCTATTTTACAAATGCTAATGAATTAAGCTTCAGAGCTGCAGCCTCCTGATGTTATGTGGTTAATATTAGTCACATATCACAGAGGGGAAAACTCATGCTAAGCCTTTGTAACAGCAGCGAATTTTGCCCTGTGTGATTCTGGAAAGTCAATGAGTCTCCTCACTAACACGGGAATGCACTGCTGAACAGATTAATGATGGGTTGTGTATAAACTTGCTGTGATTGCTTTTCTGTGCACAAATGCATTGTACATGTAAATCAAGCCTGAGTGCTACCCGGCATGTATATTGTAAAGGAACTTAAGAAACAAAGCACATACAAAGAAGGTAGAAAGAAACAAACAATGAGCAGGTAGGCAGGATCTGGCTGAATAGAGCTGATTAGAGACTCAAATTTTGGTTATATTTCAGTCTACCAGCCAGAATGAAAATGAGAATAATTGTAGAAAAAAAGAAAAATGTGTCGGGAGGGGTAGGTTACTTAAAGAGGGCATGGTGTAGATCACAACTGAGTACTCTGGGTTTTGCTCCCATCCCAAGGCAATAAAACTGCTCGCTGTCCTCTACATTCAACTGTGAAGTCAGAATTCATCTCTGAGGGAAACAGGGAATCCTCCCCAGAGTCGTTCAAAAATCTGCCTCCTCTAGAGTCTTACTGCCCTGTTCTTAGGGAAAAAAAAACCAACCCCCCCCAAAAAAAAAACCACCACAAAACTAACAAAAGAAGCATAACTCTTACTTAACCTTTGCTGAGAAGAAAGTGCTTCAGGAGGTATTTTTCCCTTTTTTCATTTCTTACTCGATCTATAAACAATATGCTATCACTGAGAGGAATGAAAGGGTCATTTTTTAAAGACAGTGGTACCTGGATGAAAATGTGCTTTACACTTGCTTCACAAATAACAACTCCACCTTGCCAATATCTTTGGAACCTTTTCAGAAAAGTCTGGAATCACCACCCATTGTTTAAAGCAGACAAAATCTTAAGTCCATTCTAAATATTTTAGTTATTACATTTGTTCTGTTTGATTCCATTTAAAGCAAATAGTAAAAAATTGGAGGATTTCTGAAATGGCTGAAATTAAAATATTTTTGGAGATATTCCTGAAAGCATAAAAATTTGTCTGCCTGGTCTAAGACCACTTAAGAAGTGAACCACCCCATCACAATGTCCAGGATTAGTTTTAATACTTCTAGATGGCAGAGAATTAAGTGGTATCATAACGAGGTACAAAGAGCTTTTCTTGGACAATGAGATTTTAGAGGGGATGGAGGCGGGGGAGTGGAGTTTTATCAACATATAGCAAGGCTAAAGCAGTGTGAAGGCACTAGTAGCAATGAGATGGGAAGCTATTCTTGACCAATTCACTTTGACTGGAAGAAAAAGTAATCTGTAACCGATACTTTCAATGGCATTTGTACTTTATTACAAATTATTGTAAGATCAAGAAACATATGAGGAAATGCAGCTGGGTCTACTCTCTAGTATTCTGAAAAAAACTCTTAAGTTTCATAGCAAACAGAAAATAAATACCTCTTCCCACACAAAGCCCCAGACATAGTGATATGCTTGACAAACATGGTTAGTAGATAAGACACAAAGCTGTAGGCATCTTAAAATCTGGTTCATGCTTGACAGACCATTTTCAAATTTTATTCCATGATTGGTTTATATAAAATATATTCAAGTTCTTGCTTCACAGCATGGACCACCTTGGACAGTGTTTCAAATCATTTTGAAAGCCACTTAATGCTCACTTGAGTGTGGTAAGGGTCACTCATCACAGACAATGGCTAGACATGTTTCACAAAAACAAATGTTGATAAAAATCAGATAAAGGAGTGACTGGAAAATGGGCAACAAATCTCAACAAATCTGTCTGTCTAAACAGTGTCCGCCATTTGCTATTAGAAACTGTACCACTGACATTTTCAGCTAGTGTAGTAAAAGATAATATCTCTCCCTAAAAAATTAATCTCATTTAGATCCCACTCTGTACAGTATTAGTACTGTATTTTTTTTAACTTCGCTGACAATCCAGGAGATCATAGGGTCAGAACAAGCAGGTTCCAGTTCAGCAAATCTGCTTAAGTGCTGGCATAACTCTAAAGGGCTGACTGGCATTGCTACAGAAGAGCTGAATCACAAGTATAATGCTTGCTTTTGTGGTTCAGAAAAATTCAGCAGCTGGCAAAATTAATTGCTTGTATGAACATAGCTCCACAGTAAGTCTTATCTTCTTTGGTAGGTGTTAATCAGAAATTTAAAACTTTTTTATTGACTGCTATCAACCCTATTTTTCTTGTTCCTTCCAATCTTCTTAACTCTGTCCAGATCCCTTTGTACTTCTTCCCATTGTTCAGCACATGACATTTGCATGTAGTAACTATCAGTTAGTACAAAGATTTGGCAATCTGTCTCTATCTCATAAATATCAATAACTATTTGGGGTTTCTTCAATATTATTATTATTTTCAATAAGAGATATCTGATTAATATAGCAAAAACAGCTTTACATTTTGCTTTGCAATTCAGCTCATATATTTTCCAATTCTTTTTTATTCAAATAAAAGAAACTTGACAGATTTTGATTATGGTGTCAAAATGCTTTTTTTCATGTTGAACACAAGATGTGTCCAAACTGCAGCTGTTTTCCCAAAAATTGTCTAACAAAGAGCACACTCTAGAGAGGAAAAGGAAAAAACCAAAAAATCCCAACAAATTTTAGAGCAGTACTCTTCATATTTGAACTTGTCTATGAGAATTTTTTCTGTTAACTTTGCAAAACATTTTAAAATAAGAATTTCAACAAACTGAAAAAATAAAGCTATAATAAGAAATGGATATCTTTTTAGCTACTTTGGTTTTATGCTACTTTCATCACCACAGCATCTAAAAGGCTTCTGTTATCTCTATAAGCAATACAATTAACACGTATTGAGTATGACACGTTCAGTTTCTCATCTGTATAAAAACGCAGGCTTCCGTACATAGATCTCTTTCAGGGCTTCTGTAAGTATTTGTGATGAGCTTTGTTTTTAATAGGCACTCTGTGATTAAAATACTTCAATGGCTAAGTTTTAGGCTTTAAGTCAGAAGCTGGTGGTGGATGTCATTCCTTGCAGGAATTAGTCTTACATAGTATTTTGCACTTCCATTTTGTGTCTTTCTTCTGAGGTTCCCAAGGTACTTTCCAATGTTGAAATGTTCATTATTATATATTACATAGAGAGGTTGATATAGTAGCTGTTTCGCTCTTGACCGTAGAAAAAGTTACTCTCCTAGCACAATCTATTAACTCGATGTCAAAAGTGGTCTTAGAAAACTAGAATTAGAGAACTAGAACTAGAATTAGAAACCTAGTGATTAATTATGCTTCCTGTAGAAGTCCTTTTTACTTAGGTAGAGAGCTTCAACGTCAGACAGTATGTATTCAAAATACACCAGAGGTCTCTAGTTACTGGGGCAGAAGGGAAATTACGTACCAGTTTTGTGCATACGGCAATGAAAGAATAATTGTGTTCTGTGTGCACAGATGCACTGTTGCCCACACTGGTTGAACCTGTGATGTTTTGTGTTCAGAGAAGGAAGGGCTATGTCTGAACAACTAGGCTCTGTGACCATAGACAATTGCATGCAGAGCATTGTTTTGACACAACAGCTACAGAAATTAATTCCTTGATGCTATTACTGGTTCTTTGATAATGATAATTATGTACATACAATGTTCTCATGGCTTTATAACTGTTTGATTTTTTTACAGTTATTATTTTAGGAATAAGAATGTCACATTAACAATATAAATGTAATATATTTATTTATATAAAGGTAAGTTAAAGGCAACAATAGCAGACCGACAGTCGCAAAAACAGGGAGATTGCCATCTACAGATCATGTATCTACAGAGATTTTACAAGAATCAGAGTTAGGGAATTATTAAAATCTTTTATTAATATGCAGAAGTGAACCTCAAATTACTGATAATGAAATGTGTGGATGGAAAAAAGAACTCTGAAAACATAATTAATTTCAAAGAAAAGACAGTCAGATATGTCAAGGTAGGCTAATTCAAATAGCCTTATTAAAACAGCCACAGTTAGAGCTGTGCATAGAGAAAGGATGTATGTTATAGAAGGGAGTATTCATGGCTTGAATACCATTACTCTGGAAAATATTTTAGTATCTTAAGAGGTAGTTCTTCCTACTTTAGAAGAAATTTTATGGGTAAGAAAATCTTACTGTGTTTTCTGAATTTGTAAGTAAAGTAAGACAGTATCTTGGAGATGAATTTACCTATGGATATAAAAATAGCAAAACTAATAGGACACTACTGCATACCATTGTCACATCTGACTTTTGGAAAAAATATAAACCAACAGGTCACATCACAGGAAATAACCATCAGTGATTCCTGAGCTGTTACCGTGTGAGCACTGACAATTTCAGTCCATTTAGCTGCATGCTTGTTACAGTGCAGGACAATCTCATTAGAAGAAAATACTGGATAGTAAGCAACTCTTTAGCAGAAGTAATCTTGATAAAACAAATGATCAGGGAGTGAAACTTTACAAGTTAAAATAGCCAATAGACACACTTTATAACTGTCACACTGTTTAGTAATTTGAACCGGTGATTAGTTTTTGGAACAAAAGGACCAGTTGTTGCTTTATTGGTTCATGTTGAACTGAAAGCAGGATTTAGCTAAATGAAGTTTTAGGACTTTAGGAAGCTTAGGAATGTAAAATAAGCATAAAGGTATTCAGGAGCTGATCAGATAAAGTAATGCTCCTTCCGGTCAAACTTCTGAAAGTAGAAAAGAAAAATCATCTGTAAGTTACATACCCTGGTATTTCTTTAATGTCTGGTTGCCCAGATTCTGATCTCAATGAACCTATGCAAGTCCAAAGCATGTACAGGCAATAAGTAAGTTACAACATATTTTAATCCAGATTTAATACAACAGGCTTTTATCCAAGTTTCAAACTATTAGCACACATTACATTAGTAAATAGAACATTTTTCAATCTAAATTTTAGTGTCAGAAAAGACTACAAAGCCTTTTATATGGATGGAGGAAGATGTCCAGAGACCAGATGAATTTCAGCTCTTCTCCATCTTAATTTTCTATCATTTGCCTGGTGCCAAATCAAAATACATTGTCAGCAGCTTAAAATTTTAAATTATATAAACTACTGAAATCACCAGGTTAGCACAGATAAATACATATAATAATGTGCAAACAATTTAAAAGTGTCGCACATATCCAGGAGACAAAAATTACTTACATATCCTATAGGTAAGCACAAAAGAACTAGATTGGCTTCAGCTGAATGGCACATTTTAGGGCAGCAATCCAAAACACTTATCTACTGTTCAGCGACACTGTCTAGAAGACAAAAGATTGCATTGCACAGATGGGTAGAATATGAGTTCATGTGAGATCAGGGGAGAATAAAAACTCTCTCAATAATTAAGGATCACTTCAATCTACCATTTCTTTTAATTTCCTTCCTGAACAAGGCTGCTTGTCACTAACACAGATCTGAGCAGGGAAAGGTGAGACAGACTGAATGGGACCTAACTCAGCGCTTTGCTGCCAGTTGCAAAATTAACTTTAGTAGATCATCAGAAGCAGGAGTCTTCTCTGGCTTGTAGTGTGAGCTCCCACCCCTGAGCTAAAGATCTAGCAGGTCCGTGAGGACTAAGTGACACCGTTGCAGAGAGACAGAGTGCTGAGTACAAACCTATGCAAACATGTCCCTAATCCTCAGGACTCTGGCTTTGCTCCCGCTGTCACAGCTCATGCCAAGAAAGTTTTTTAGCTCTTAGTGGCCCTGGAAAACACATATGCTGAGTGACTTCAGCACTATCAACTCCTAAACTAGTCTGTGCAGTTGTGTATTTCTTGTTACCTTCATCTTTCTAGGAGGATCATATTGAGTTGGTGAGTGATTCAAGAAGGTTCCAATAACCTGATTTTAAGATTCCCATTCAGTAAGTACCTGTCACTCAATCCAGGCTGCATAGAAATCAGACACCCAAAAAACTTTCATTCAAAAAAGCAGAATGAATAAAACACTCATTTACAACATGAAAAATGGTCAAGAAGGTTCTAAAGGCTTGTTAGAGTTATACGTCAAAAATAAATAAATACAGATATAGATATAGATATATATTTAATCTCTTATTGATCCCAAGTTGAAATGCATCAGACATTTCCAGCATTCAGGAGACAAGTTGGAGATGTTTATTAGCCTGTAGTCAAGGACTTTTTTTCACATCTCATTTCTGCAAATGGATGGTGTAGGAGAAAATCTAGGAAGTATGCTAGATTTTGTACTTCCACTATTACTTAAGGTCTGTTCAGGGGATCTTTACTGTTTAAACTCTCTTCTCCTTTTTCCTGCCTTCCAGCACTGAATGATTCTTGAGGAGGCAGGTTGAATCTTCTCCTGAACTTCACCTCTTTGGAATGGAACTGCTAATGTTATTTAAGCTGTTTAGTTAAGTTGTTTCCTCTGCTTAACTACTAACAGCTTGCTAAATGACTGAGATAATAGGCACATTTCACAGTGAAGCTTTTCTAGACACCTTCTGAGAGGGTATTGACTTTGGTTTAATTCTCCAGTCAAGCTAACTTTTAGATCCCCAGCCCCTGCAGCAGATTCAAGAACCAGGAGTTAACTTTATACAAGGGCAGTGTAAATTTGAACAAGAAAAATCTGAATGAGATTGTGGCAGTGCTTCTCATGGAACTATCAAACTCCTTTGCAAGGAAATTAAAGGGTCTGAAATACTAAGCCCACCTGGAAGGATATGACTTGAACTTGTGTCTGGAAAAGACTTCTTCAATAGTAACAAGGATAAGCAGAGAGGGAGAATGAGACTTCTGTTTTTCAGTAAATCACAAGATCATATAGAACTGCTAGGATGATCAGACCATGAAAAACATCAATAAAATCTTGGGATATTCTGAGTGATGAAGGTATTTCCAGTGCTGATTTCCAACTATTAATTTCACTGTGACAGACTCTAGAGAAACCTCTTCTGGAGTATTGTTTACAATACTTATGACCCATGTCCCAGATGCTGAATTCAGATTGGAGTAGGTGCTGTTAGAATTCTGTAGGGAACACAAAGCCAATCTTGTGAGCAAAGAGCAAGAGAATGGACTTGTAAAAACTGACAAAATGAAAACAGAGAGGTACCCTGAGACCCATAAATTACTTGAAGATAGGGACTGAAGAGATAGAGAATTGTGAGTGATCTCAGGAAAAGAGGTAATTTATGTAATCTAAAGGAATGTTTTGGCAGAAATTAAGCACAAAACTGCCTTTGAATTAATTTCCTGTAGAAACTAGAAGAAAATGTCTCATTAATATAGAAAGATTTAGAAGCTATGTCCCAAGTACAGTGCTGAGAGCAACAAAATATCCTATTTTGAGATGGAGCTTGATTCATTTAATTGCCATATGCCACAACTGCATGAAAGCATCAAAGCAGATCCAGTGGCTCAGGATGTTCCTACAGTTAAAAATCCTTAAGCAATGCAAAGATTAATTACCTGCTAAATATATTTTGTCTAAAAAATTCAATATGAATATCAGACTTTTAAATGGGAGAGGCAGATAGTTTATAGATGTTTCCCATGAACTGCAAAGTCTTCACAGAAGACAGTAGCAAACCAAGCATTTATTTTCATTTCACATTCTCCAAGATGTCATGTCAGAGATGGAACCACTAAAGTCTACCATTTAGGTATCTCTCTGCTGTTCTCAGAATATCTATAAAGATGACACCTATTTTATGGTTGGTATCACGACTTACAAAGGTACTTAAAAGCTTTTACCAGTTTATATCCAATGAGCTGCTTAGAGCTTCAGATTCAAGATATTAACCTATAGACCCTGAATCCCAAGTTCTGAGGTTCCCAACACACTAAAGACATGGACCTGTTACAGTGGCTCCAGAGGAGGCCACAAAAATGATCAGAGGCTGGAACACCTCTGCTATGAAGACAGGCTGAGAGAGTTGGGGTTGTTCAGCCTGGGGAAGAGAAGGCTTCAGGGAGACATTGTTGCAGACTTTCTGTACTTAAAAGGATCCTATAAGGAGGATGGAGAGAGACTTTTTTACCAGGGCCTGTAGTGAAAGATGTAACAGACAAGAGGGTAGGTTTAGGTTAGATATAAGGAAGACATTTTTCACAATGAAGGCGGTGAGACACTGCAACAGGTAGCCCAGAAAAGTTGTGGATGCCCCATTAGTGTTGAAGGTCAGGCTGGATGGAATTTTAAGCAACCTGGGTTTAGTGAAAGATGTCCCTGCTCCTGACCAGGAGGGTTGGAATTAGATGAGCTTTGAAAGTCCCTTCCGATCTAAACCATTCCCTGATTTGATAATTCTATGAAAAAACTTTTGTGATTTTCCTCTTCAAATGCAGATGGAATAGCTGGAGACCTGGAGCTCATGCTCATTTGAAGCATGCATTGCTGGATGCTACCAGCACTGAGTGTGCTCCAGGTTTCTCTGCAGAGGACAGAGGTTACCTCAAAACCAGTTTTGAAGATTCCCCTACTGCAAGATAGGGTGGATGGGAGGCTATTTGGATTCTAGTGTCTTTCTGGCAGCCATTCCACATGGTGCCTAAATACACAAAATAAAACCTTTAATGCCTAGATATTCATTGCTAGGTGGTGCTCCAAAGCAGCAGTTGGTTAGGTGCCAAGACTGCTTCTTTAGTATTCTTGCCTTGTATATCTCAGGATTCATCTGACATGCATGAAAAAGCACTTTTCAAACTTCAGGCTAACTTCAGAAAGGAAATCCCCCTCTCTTCTTAGTTGCCACTACTCATGTCCAGCCCTCCCTTTCATTAGATCTTATAATTGTGTGTAAGATGGTTCCACAAATTAATCTAAAGGAAAGCTTTTTCTTGATACATCTATGTCACCTCATCACCCTAAACTAATATACCTTATAGCTACATGAACATGAAATTTGCAAGAGAAGCTAAAGAGGTTGAACCTGTAGTGACAAGGCCAATCCTTTTTGACATCATCCTGCAGTAACACAGCATAAGGTATACCCTAGCAGACTAATTATCCCAGCGCCCTGACAGGAGAGCTGATTAGCTAATCCAAGGCTGAGGGCTCCATTGCAAGGTTTATTTGTGCAACATCTCAAAAGCTTTGACACTCCTTGCCTTTGGAGCTTAGACATAATTGTGTCATGAAAGAAGTAAATAAATAAATAAATATTTCTAGAAAAGTTCTGTGATAAGGACTGCCTCAGAATGGAAATTTAAAACTACAGAGTCGTGTAGGTTTTGTTACGGCTTTCCTGTAGGTACCAATATAAAGAAAGCAGGATATATTATAGGCATATTTACTTAGATGTCATCTACCAGAATGCTTTTCCAACCCACAGTTCGTTTTGTGTCTGAGCACTGGAGAAAATCTAAAGGACATTTGTTGTGCTTTTATAATGTCTGGGCATTTTTCAAAATAATTGTTGAGCCATACCTGCAAAAAGCCTCAGCCACTTTCAGAATGATGCACTCTGCCCATGGGAAACATATGTGTGTTCACCTAATAGATTTATGCTGGCTACAGGTAGCAAGAAATGTAGATGGTTCAGGCACCTGGAAATCTTCTAACTACCAGTATCACCACAGGTTTTAGGAGTTTGTATGAAGACCTTGGAAAAGAATACCAGCAATGGCCATTTAGGGATTCTTCTGCCTTTAGCTATGATGGGCTTATTTCTCCTTTCCCAGTATGTTCTCTGGAATAAAAGGGAGTGCTCATCTAGTAAAACATTTTCTTCCAGAAGTTATTCCTCTGCCGAATCAGCTAGCCATGTAGTTACTTTTGAATTTTTCACTGACTGTAGATTTAGATGTAGAGCTGTAGCTTATCTCTTGGGGGGGGGGGGGGATTGTTAATTTTTGGTGTATTTTAAAATTATTAGTCTTTCAGCTCTACAGCTGGCCAGAGAAAAGGTGTAACCATTGGTTCTCTCCTGTGGTGCTGAATTGCTGACACAACACTATTACAAACTCTTCCTTCTGAAGCTTCAAGGTACACTTCAGGAAAATGCTTTTATACATAGTATCATTCAGAGAAAGTAGTAAAGTCTGACCACTTTCTGAAGAACAACACACAATATAAGTTCACCATCCATACCCTTGGGGAAAACAATGGTTGGGCCACATGGCATGCAGATATTACTGTTCCTTAAAAACAATAGATAGATATAGATGATATAGATATAGGTATAGGTATAGATATAGATATAGATAAAAAGAAACAGAGGTTACAGAGACAGTGACTTATTCTGAGAAAGCAACAGTTTCTTTTTCCCACATGAATTCTTTAGAAAACCAGTGACTTCTGGCTTGTCTTTATTTTATTTGAGAAAACAAATATTGATTTAGAACAGCCTAGTTTCCAGATCTGCTAACCTTCCACCTGGCATAGAGGTACAGAAATGTCTTCTGTGGAGGCACAGGGTCTGGTTCAAAAAGTCCATACCCTCATATGTTTTCTTGGGTCTGGATAGAAGAAATGTTTTCTACCACTCTATATTCCAGGAAATCTCTTCCAAATACTTCTGCATCATCATAGTAATATTGAAATAAAATTCTGTTATGTAACTCATCCTCCAATAGAGACAAAGGAATCAGAAAGAAAAAAATATAAAAGAAATTAAACAAGGAAACAATTTAGTCATCTTAACTGCCTTCTGCTTTATCAGTTCACCATTGCTCCAGAGAATAGTGTCACAAGGTTGTTTCAAGCATTTAACAGCACAAAAGTGAATAATACTAGGAGATTTCCTTAAAAGTAGCAAAAACTCTGAACAGTCCAGTTTTCCTGAAGCATTAACAAAAAACACTGGTGCTTAATCTGATGTGGTACATAAGCACACTCAATACAACTGTACATATGATTATAGTCATAGGGCATGTCAATAATATAGATTCCTCTGAAAGAGAGGTGAAATAATGGAAGTTAATTCAGCAGCAGTACCATCCTTCCTTAAAGTTATTCATGCTCTCCCTAGAGATTGCTGCTTTCAAGTTTTGGTAGCACGAATCCAAGAGCAATGCAAGGGCTGGGTGTCCTGGCCCTGCTCCTCAGCACAGGTCTGAACGTTTGCTGCTGGCTTTTCTAAGGTGTTATACTTGCTCATGACCTTGCAGATTATAGTGGATTGGCCCTGGCGAACAGCAAAACTCCCACCCAGCTGCTTGTTCACACCCCACCTCAGTGGGACAGGGGAGACAACACAGGAAAAATAGGACTGAGAAGTCTTGTGAGTTGAGATATACAGGAAGATCACTTACTACCATGGGAAAAACAGACTCAGGAAAAATTAGTTTTATTTATTACCAATTAAAGTAGTTTTGGATAGAAAGAAACAAAATGACAGGCATTAAGACATCCCCTTTCCCAAGCTCAAATTCATTCTTCCACTCCAGACATCTCTACCCCTCCATGTGGTGCAGAGGGAATGGGGGCTTACAGTTGGTGCATTGCTCTTTGTCTCTGCTGTTCCTTCCTCCTCGCAGATTTCCTCTGCTCCAGTGTGCTTTCTCCCCTCCTTCACCCCCTCAGCCTCCTCCTCCTGAAACTGTGTATTGAAACTCAGTGCTTTTACTTCCCTTCATAGTTAAAATTTCCTGCATCATCTCTACTAAGAACCATGGTTCCAGAATATATATTAAAATACTAATTAGAAACATTTTCCCCCAAGATCATTATTGAACTTTAGTACAAACATTCAGAGAGGAATTTTCGTAGGATGCTGTGCCCCACTGATTCTTCTAGTATTAGTTCAAACTGCAGCAGAAGTTAAGCTATCAACTGGCTTGATATTTCTTGGTGGATCAGTGGGTAAAAGAACAGGGATCTATGGTGCAAAATATTCCCCTGTAAGTCACAGGCTTTTTTTTTTTTTTCGTGTTAAAACAACAACAACAAAAACAACCCAACCCCCCCCAAAAAAAAGGTAGAAAGCTTAGATTGAGAAAAGAAACTAGACCTTCTTAAACATTTTAAGAGAGACCTTCAAAATCTCTCATATGAGAAGCTGTTTTGCACCATCCAGAAGAATGGGATCCATGGTAGCCAGTATTTACAACCACCTATTAGTGAACATATAGGGTGGGTTGCAGTTCCCAACAGTTTCCATTGCCAGTTTAGCCAATGCCAAATGTAGGTGCAGAATGTAGATTCAAATTCCAAAACTGATAATTCCAGAAGGATAAGGTTCTCTAATAAATTCTGATTCACATGTACCAATGCAGTACAGATGTCTTAGATACCTTTTGTTATTCAATTAAAAAAAAAAAAAGGCTCATTCAGAAATAGCTTCAATCAAACTTAGTAAAGGTTTAGGTAAGTTTAAAAATTAATACTAATCAAATTGGAAATGACTAGTAATTTTTGGTGTCTCTATTTTTAGATATTCACCTTGAGAAAAAACTTGAGGGGACATGAATATGCCAATTACCTGTCTCTGATAACCTTGTGTTAAAAAACATACCCACTGAGAAGCCCAAGGTTCTCTCAGTTATTTTCTATAGCTGTTATTAAAAAGATACGCTAAATTTCAGGTGAAACACATTTCCTCAATAATACTTTGTTCATCCTGTCATGTCTGTTACTTCTGCTAGTTCCAAGCTACCAAAGATTTGTTGATTCTGTGTTCGCATTCTCCAAGTTATAATGATACTCTACTGACACTGCTTAAGTGGACTAGATATATCAAGGTACATTTTCTCCTGGAGGAAATCATTTCAGCATCTTTGATTTATACCAGAATAAGCCCTAAAATCAGGTTATATGACGTCTACTGCTCTTACTCTTCTTAAATTGTGTGTTACTTTATTTGCAAAAGCAAAGTAGGTAAGTTTGACACAAGTTGTCCTTGACAAATCTCTATTATCTGTAGCTTATCTCTGTGTTGTCTTCCGAACACTTACAAATAATCATATTACATGCCTTTCTCCGCGCCCCCCCCACCAAGGATTGAATTTAAGCTATCTGTTCCATAAATCCATTCTTAGCCACTTTGAGTGGCAGTTACATTCTTTTCCACTTTCTTCTATCATCACACCCATCTTCCACAAAATTCTGAAATTCTAATGGTTCTCAGACTACCTATTTTTTAAAATATCTGAGGATTAAATTCCAGATGCCAAGCTTGATTAAAACATCAATTTAAGAACATAATCTACTTTTTCATAGAATCATAGCATCATTGAATGGTTTTGGTTGGAAGGGAACTTAAAAGATCATCTAGTTCCACCCCCCTTCCATGGGCAGGGACACCTCCCACTAGACCAGGTTGCTCCCAGCCCCATCCAGCCTGGCCTTGAGCACTGCCAGGGATGGGTCAGCCACAGCGGCTCTGTGCAACCTGGGCCAGCGCCTCGCCGCCCTCATACTGAAGAATTTCTTCCTCATATCTAATCTAAGCCTAGCTTCTTTTAGTTTAAGGCCATTCCCCCTTGTCCTACCACTGCATGCCCTTACAAAATGTCCCTCTACAGCTTTTCTGTAGGCCCCACTTAGGTACTGGAAGGCTCTTATAAGGTCTTCCCAGAGCCTTCTCTTCTTCAGGCTGAACAACCCCAACTCTCGCAGCCTTTCCTCATGAGGGAAGTTTTCCAGCCCTCTGATCATCTTTGTGGCCCTCCTCTAGACTCACTCCAACAGGTCCATGTCCTTCTTAGGTTAGGAACCCCAGAGCTGAATGCAGAACTCCAGGGGAGTCTCACAAGAGTGGAGCAGAGGGAGACAATCACCTCCTTCAGCCTGCTGGCCACGCTTCTTTTGATGCAGCCCTGGATTCAGTTGGCTTTCTGGGCTGCGAGCTCACATTGCCAGGTCATATCGAGCTTCCCATCCACCAACACCCCCAAGTCCTTCTCCTCAAGGCTGCTCTCAACCCATTCTCTACCCAGCCCGTACTTGTGCTTGGGATTGGCCCAGCCCAGGTGCAGGACCTTGCACTTGGCCTTGTTGGACTCATGAGGTCCACACAGGCCTACCTTCCAAGCCTCTCAAGGTCCCTCCAGATGGCATCCCTTCCCTCCAGTGTGTCAGCTGCACCACACAGCTTGGTGTCATCGGCAAACTCGCTGAGAATGCACTCAGTCCCACTGTCCATGTTGCCGACAGAGATGTTAAACAACACTGGCCCCAATACTATCTCTCAATTAATGCCACACATCACTGGTCTCCACTTGTACATCGAGCCATTTACCACAACTCTTTGAGCTTGACCATCCAGCCAATTCCTTATCCACCAAGTGGTCCACCCATCAAATCCATGTTTCCAGTTTAGAGACAAGAATGTCATGATGGACATTGCCAAATGCTTTGCACAAGTCCAGGTAGATGACATGAGTTGCTCTTCCCTTATCCACCAAGACTGTAATCCTGTCGTAGACAGCCATGAAATTTATCAGGCACAATTTTCCCTTAGTGAAGCCATGTTGGTGCTTACCAGTCACCTCCTTATTTTCCATGTGCCTTAGCATAGTTTGCAGGAGGATGTACTCCATGATCTTGCTGGGCACAGAGGAGAGACAGACTGGCCAGTCCTCAGGTTTTCCTTTTTCCCATTTTTAAAAATAGGGATTCTATTCCCCCTTTTCTACTCAGTTGGAACCTCAATGGACTGCCACGACTTCTCAAATGTGCTTGATAGTGGCTTAGCCACTTCATCTGCCAGTTCCCTCAAGACCCTTGGATGCATCCCATAAGGTCACATGGACTTGAGCACCTTCCATTTCCTTAGGTCATCTTGAACTTGATCTTCTGTAGTGGGTGGTTTTTCATCCTCCCAGCCCCTGACTTTGCCTTCTGTGACTTGGGAAATGTGGCTGGAGCACTTTCCCTTATTCTAAGTTGGAAATCCATGCTTTTTCACTGGGTATTGTTTGTGCTCACTACCTCCTACCGCTGGCATTTTCAGCGAAGACTAGCACAAACCCCAAACACTGAACGTTAAGCTGTTCTTGGCATCATTTTTTGGTAGGTTTCACTCAGCTGAGAAGCAGATCAGAAATTCTCTCCCTTCCTACTGTAGGCATAGAACTATATTTGTTACTTTTCCTCTTGTAAGCTACTTCACAGGCTGTGCTTTTACTTTTTTAATTTTGTCACTGGAAACTTGCACTTTTATCCTGTGTTTGAAGTCAGCTCATGAGTTAACCAAGTTGGCCATGTACTACACTTCTTGTCCTTACTCTCTGTTGGGATACTTTGCATTGTTGTAATATCATTTTCTCAGAGAAACTGCCAGCTCTCTTCATTCCTTTTCCATTAGAATTGCATCCTTGGAGACTGCATTTATCACTGAGTTTGTACAAGGAACATGAACATTGAAGCATCAGTTTCACAACCTAGCAAAAAGCTGCCAGTAATAGACAATGTAGGAGGAGCATATTGCACATTCCAGGCTGAAGGATGCTTAAGGGAAGAGTAAATGAGGACAGGCAAAAAGGTAATCTCAGCAGGCCTCCAGTGTTATATATACGTACTCCAATCCTATATATCATGTGTTGTAGATATAGTAAAGACAGAGGTGCCAGAATTAGACTTTTTTGGGTTTCCCTAAGAGTGAGGACATGTGTCTAGACACATATCAATATAGCTCTGGTGCTTATACCATCAGATCTGGAACCTGACAGAAGCCTACTCACAACATCTGGCCCATTACAACACAATTTAAAAAATAATGATAAAAATATTTTCAAAGCTCAGTACTTCTACGAGTGCTGAGTTCTAGTGTCAATCTCCACATTCTCCACTACATTATTCTCTTCATATTCTACCACCAGATCCATGAAGTTACTGAAAAAATCCTGTTTTGCTTTCAAACCTTCATTTTGTTTAGTGCTTTTACCTCACCAAACGCTGACATTCTCAGCTGTCAACAGCTGTTAACGGCTGTTAAATCAGGATTTTGCAGAACCAAGCAGTAGTCTGGATCAGGATTTTATAAACTTCAAAAAGAAGAGGTTTCAGTTCAAAGTCTCTGAAGTTACATAGGAAAAATGTCTTAAGGCAGGGGCATATCAAGCTGACAGTTTGGGTGTGCAGAAGTTGCTTTTGCACCATCTTCCACTCAGTCTGTGGAACAATTGATTGCAACAGGACCCAGTGAAGCCAGGTAGACATTTATGTTTCTTTTGTCATTGCAGAGCTTTCTCATGATTATACATTTCTGACTAGTCTGGCCATCACAGTATCACACCAGCAAATGGAATTTGGTCTTTCCTGCTGTGTGCCATATTTCTCATACCTGAGCTATTACACGTCCAAGGATTGTACATACTGTCTTCACAATAGTATCATGCTGACCAGACACACAGGTTTGCAGCATCAGTTAAGAACAAACAGACTCCCCTACCGGGTAGGCTTAAGATGGTGTATAAAGAAGATTTAAAGCCCTACAGGTTGGTCTGGACAGAAAGTTGTGAATTATGTAATTTAAAATGTGCACTTTCAAAAAGAATATAAATTACCCAAAATATTTAAAAGCAAAACTATTTTTTTTTTCAATTCAGCTTAGCAGCCGGACAGTTTGGAAAGGAAAAAGAAAACAGAAAATTTTGTCCAGCACAGAGAAGCTACAAAATATATTTGAAAACAAAAGAAGGGACTCAGCCCTCCTCTAAATAGCAACCACTGATGATTAAGTGGCATGAGTGACACAGAAGCAGGATCAGTACAAACTTTCCATGACAAAGAAGGTAGACCAGAGCTTATGCCCAGTGCCTACAATGAGTTGACAACAATCATTCCTCCCTTCTGCACCAAACATGGCATGGTCTTTAGGACACTAAGCATCAGATTGTGGCATCTTCAGGTCCTATGTGGAAGCAAGCCCAACCCTCTGCTGAAATGCATGCATTGAACAATTAGCAATGTTCAAGATGGTTTGGACATTAAATGCTCATATTCTGCCTTTTCAAATCACCTCCATCATCATCATTTAATCGCTGGAACATTTAGAACTTTTCAGCTTTATTAATGTCTTATTGTTTTGACGTACCCTCCTATCCATCATGTCTTTGCATCTGACAGTTTTTCAGGACAAGCAGGATTAGTTGCTTTCAGGCAGTCCTGCTCTCAAGAGTACCTTCATCATCATCTGAGTGCCCGTTATCCAATCAAATGAGCATGTTTTCCAGAGTCTGACATTGTGCTCCCTTGCTGCCAATATCACTGGCATTATCTGTCTTCTCATTGAATGTACTTCATCTGCTAACACCTCCCATTTCTGCAATAGGTATGGGACCAGCCCACCTCACCATTAAATTAGGCAGAGACAGTTACTTAAAATTTATTACTGGTGGTCACAGGTCCAGTACAGCACACTATGGGACGTGTTTGTATTCTGTATACTTAGAACTGTGCTTTTCCTACTACAACTTGATTTTCAGGGAGCTTACTAACCTAATTGTAATTTACAGACCAAATTTCTCAACTGTACAAAAATATCATGTCTTTGTTTTTCTCCAGTAAAATATAAAGTTAATTTAGTCTTCAGGGTAATAAAGTAACTTCCAGTATCAGCATATTCCTAGTTTATTTACTTGCACATAGTATGCTAAGGACTAAATTTTCTCCTGCTTGCTTTTCTGAAAAGGTAAAAATCCTAGCATGATAACTACATTGTGTTCATGCCGCAACATCAAAAATAATGTATTTACCTAAAATTCTGCTTTAACACTTTTGGACTGGAGACTCAGAAATGACAAATGTAATTAAAGCTTTGCTTTAAAATACCTCCCAGAGCTTGTTGGTAGTGAGAAGTGCTTCCCCTACTGTCTGAGTGTTCTGACAGCTGTGCTCAGTGAAATCAAGTTAGTTTTCTCTTAGCAAGTGCAAAAATAAAGATTTCTACTTTTTTGGAGGTGTAACAAGCTAGTAAAAATAACACTGGGCTCAAACCCGAACTATTTTAAAGGAGCACATAACACAATCATTTACTGTCCCAAAAAAAACCCTATTTGTATTTTACGTACGCTCTTCCACTGTCTGTGATACATATCCATCCCAGCTACCTTTTTTAGGTTTAACATGCTGTAATTTCATAATGTGTATCTGTATCTTTGATAAAGTACTAACAGATCTGGGGGACAAAAGGTGTTCAATATGCTGAACCTAGGTTGCAGCAAAATCTTTGATAAATGCCACATGAAAAATTCTTAATGTACATGGATGGAGGGAATAAGAGAAGCTGCAAAAAAAAGTAAATAAGGTTTTGCAAAGCAGGGGTTACTGAACAAAGAGTACAAGTGAAGGAGTGGTCTTGTGACTTAATGAGTATTTTCACTAATAAACTTTGGCACAAAAAGGACTATGCTAACAAAATTTGTCACTGAAGCAAATCTGAGAGGCGTTATCAATAGCAAAGCAGATCAAGATAAACACCAAGGAAGCAATGGATGACCTTGACGACTTAGACTACAATTTGAACGACATTCTGCAGCAGAAAAAAAAACCAAGGGACTAAACCCAAGGATTCCTGCTATAAAATCAGTTTAAAACACAAAAAGGAGAGAAGGATCAGGGGCTCTGCCAGGTACAGCATGATTACAGTGTGATGCACCTGCAAAAAGACATACTAGATAAACTGTTCCAGTAGATCTAGGTAAATATTAGAGCCATTATACAAGGTCTTTACAAGTACCACAGGGGATATTGCATTGCACTTGGCTGAAGAGGAGTATTCAGGCCAAACAAGTGAACAGAAAGGTTGCTAAGGTGATCAGACAAACAGACATCCCATTAATTTTGGAGCAGAGTGGCTGGTTCAGTGGAGCCATAAGTATTCTCCACAAAATACCAGACTAACCACAACAAAAAACAAACTTTGAAAGAGAAGGGTGTATTGTAATGGACAATTTAGGAATAAGTCCCATTTGGTTTAATATTAAACAATTTTTAGCCTTAAGAAGGTAATTCTGGAACAAACCTCCTAAGAATTAAGAGAAGGAACACAAAAAATACCTATTCCAAAAGTGTCAGGGTAAATTTACATGTGGGATCATCTTCTGTGTATTCGTGACATAGCAGAGAACTACATCCACTGACATATGGCCACTGGGTCAGAAGCTGGTGGTGGATGAAGAACTGTCCTCTGCTTTTCTCCCAGTATAACCACGTTTAGTCTACTTCCTAGGAAACCATTTCTCACTGAAGTGTATCTCCACAGAATATAGCTTAGAGTCCTGGAAATTAATAGAAGTCACTCCTAATTAAAAAAACCACAAGTCCCATTACCATAAATTGGATCCTCCAGTACTAAACATTTTCATCATCTCAGACTCCTGTCGTCATTTCAAACCAGAAGCTTCTCACAGATTATTTCCAAGCATGATGTTATTTCCTCCTGTGCGTGCATATTTACATAATAAGGAGGATGTTTAACTTAAAATCATAGTATGGCAGAATAATTCAGGTTAGAATGACATCAGGAAGTTCCTGTTTGAGCCACCTGCCCAGAGCAGAGGTAACGTGGACCTTGCCATATCCTGGCAGTCTCCAAGGATGGGTGCTTGCACTCCACTACCTTTCTGAACCCTTGTTCCAGTCTTCAATCACGGTCAAGATTCTGCTCCCCACCCCCCGCCCGCTGCCCCACCCGTCCAATATCCACTCAGAAGTTTATTTGATTTTATTATTTTTTATCAATTCCCTTTCTCTTTTTGTTGTGCACATCTGAAATTATTTTGATTACTTTTCCTCCACATTTATTAGCAGAAAAGCCACAGAATCAAAAATAATATTTCTGTGTTGGACAATATCCCTTATTATAAACTGATTTTGTCTTCTGGTAGTTTTGTAATGGTGGTGTGGGCCCAGAGATCTACTCAATTCATCATGCAATGTTATCATATGGAAGTGTGCTGTGTTTGGCTGGGGCAGAGTTAATTTTCTTCACAGTAGCTGGTACGGCGCTATGGTTAGGAGCTGTGCTGGACACAGTGCTGATAACACAGGGATGCTTTAGCTGTTGCAGAGCAGGACTGACACAGAGCCAAGGCCTGTGCGCTGCCCCTCACCCCATCCCACCAGCAAGGGGGGGGGCGGGGCACAGGGAGCTGGGAGGGGACACAGCTGGGACAGCTGACTCCCACTGACCCAAGGGATATCCCACACCGTATGGCATCATGCTCAGCGTATAAAGCAGGGGGAAGAAGACAGAGGGAGGGCATGTTCAGAGTTATGACGCTTCTTTTCCCAAGTAACAGAGCCCTGCTGTCCTGGAGATGGCTGAGCACCAGCCTGCCTCATGGGAATGCTGAATGAATTCCTGGATTTGCTTTGCTTGTGCACCCAGATTTTGCTTTACTTATTAAACTGTCTTTATCTCAGCCGACAAGTTTTCTGACTTTTACTCTCCCAGTCCTCTCCCCCATCCTGCTGCAAGGGGAGAGAGTGAGCAGTTGTGGGGGCTTGGTTGCCAGCTGGGGTTAAACCACAACAAGACGATTCACAAGTTTTTGCTTTTGCAGGTGGGCTTAATTCCTTTCAGCTGGTTCAGTTTTGTGTTTAGTATAAGGGGTACAGTATAAATATCCTTTTTTTAAGGAATTGTACTGAGTAATAACGAATTATATATATATTTATCCTTATGATTTTTAGTTTTAGGCCTCCAAAACTAGGAAGAGATGTGGAAAGTATGGTAGAGGCGAATGTTTGGGTTATTGAACCATCATGGTATTCAATTTTATTTGATAAATTAATTCAGATGTTCAACCCCGAACAATTCCTAAATAGCAGCATTCACAGAAAATGAGATTGCCCCATCACAAAAAGGCCACATTGAATGACTGCTGCAGGAGACTTAAATTCTATGTCCAGTGAATCAGAAAGCATTTTTGTCTTTGTGATACAATCTCCTCATGACATCATTGACATTTACAAGTTGTGAATTTCTGCCAGGCTTACCTGAGTTGCTCTGTAAAGGATATTGTGTAATTATTGTCATTCCTTCAACTTACAGTTAAGAGTTTGTCCTCAATGGACATGTAAATATTCCTTTAGATAATCTTCACTTTCATTTGAAGATCACAGTATAAACTTACTCAAAAAAAAGAGAAAATACCATTTAGAGGAATGACTTTCCTCTTTTAAAATGAAAAAGAAATTGTGAATCGAACAGAAAATAAATGTTTAATCTGACTACTGAAGTCAAAATACAAAAGGATAGGAGTGGGTGGAGGTAAAGACAGGAGAGGTTAACAGCTCTTACAGGTCATCTTTGGGCCCCCTTTGAAGGAGTAAGGCTCTGGAGAGTCATTTTCTCCCTAAAATCTGAGAATAGTTTGGAAGAAAAAAGAAATAAATCTGACTGGGAAAAATTGGAATAAATGTCAAATCTGAGCAGTCAGAAGCTGTAGAAGGAGCATGGTCCTCTTATTCCTTAGAATGGATGAGAAGTAATCTAAGAATATTTTCTACAGTGTCTTGAGCCTTGGAGACCTTTTCCTTTTAATTGAACCCCTTCACATCTGGCAAAGAGCCTCTATACAGAATGAGATAAATAATATTTTTTTTTAATCTTACCCATTAGTCCTTAGAATGAACTGCCACAGACTTCTGTTGTGAAGGATTTTTTCCTCTTCTTAGGACCAGCACAAGAAAAAAATTATTTTCTTTGAAGGGTAACATATAAGCAAGCAAGGCCACAATAAACTCCTGCATAGTTAGCCAGAGCAGGAGTGACAGACAGACATCTAGGAATTGGAATCAGATATCTTGTGAAGGTTTAGTGACATCTGGCTAAATCTGAAATTGGGTTTCCAGTATCTCCCTGCTCTTAGTTCCTCTGTCAACAGTTAGATTTTATCTGAATTCACATATAGCTCATTGATTCACTGTTAATGTCAGTTGTTGCTTTACTAATCCTAGAACTCCAATTTTGCAGCTCCGTTGTGTGCTGCCCTTTTCCTGGTCACTGAATCTCAAGTTCACTCAGAAGCTTTCAGTCCTGAAAGTGAAATAAATATGTTCTGCATCTGAAAAGGTGAGTGGCAGAAAAAGGACTGACCTTTGGGCAACACACCTTCTATAATCCCATTAATAAAAACCCAGAAGACAACCAAAAAACTAAAATCTTTGCACTGATCTGCATGAAAGTATGTCTTCAACCACGTGAAAGAAGTTTTTTCTTCCAGTTTTCATAGATGCATGCAAAGCTACTATAAACTAACTTCACACCAGGAGCACACAAAAATTAAAAATATTCTGACCTTTCTCCAGGTGTCAGTGCACCAGTGAGAACACAGCCCCATCTGACAAGCATAGTAAACAAAAAATCTTAAGTATGCATCACCACCCAGCAATCTACCCAAAGTTGTGCATAACAAGAAATGTTGCCTTTACCCAGACCAACAGGGAAGATAACTTTCAAAGGCAAGAACCATTTGTGAGGCGTACCTTGTTTGCAGATGTTTTCCATTCAAAACCACAAGGACTCTTGCTTGAATGATGCCAGAGCTATGATAATATTGCAGTCATGCTGTTTTTTCTTTTCTTCTGAAGAATGCTGTTTAAAAAACAAACACAAAGCAATCCACACAGCGACTCCAGACCTCAGATTAAAACCTCTTTTTATAGTAGAAGATAATAATTAGTGTTGTCAGTCACAGACCTTGATAAAGCAGATAGAAGTGATAGGACCTTTAATTCATATTAATTAATGAGTAATGGAATGCATTTCAATTCATAATAACTGGAAACAATAGGAAGCCACCAGCCAAAGTAGTAGTTTGCATAGGAAAGCTAAGGGGTGGTCTCTGGGCATTTGGCTTCTTTTCAGGTGCAGGTCCCAATGCACACTTGCCCACTAGTCAAGGTGCACACACGATTGGGTGCAAGATTGAGTAGAGCTCCAGATTCAGAGGCAGACCCCCATTTTTTATCTCAAGGACAGGAGAAGCGAAGGAACTGAGCTGTAGTCCCTTCTACCAGGACATATCCAGAGCAAGATTTTGTTTCTCAGTATGATACATGATGTTCGTCTGACCAAGTACACAACTCTGATCTGATTATTTAAATTATCTTTATAGGTTATAGGGAAAAATAAACATTTTTTAAGGAGTGCTTCATTTCATTCTAAAGTAAATAAATACAATAAAACAAATGGATTGCCTTCTAGAAGTACCTGTTTCTCTCTGTAAATTGCAAAGGGATCCTAGGTTTACTAATCAGGTGTAGCCTTCTACACCTTCTAAAGTCAGGCAAGATGAGTCCCTTTTTTGACTCAAGCTACAGTCCAGCACCTACAAGTCCATAGGTCCATCACTTGATATAGTGAAGTTTATCCTTAATTTTACAAGCAGGAATGGGTAGTTGCTTAGAAGCTGAGTCTGATTGACAGCAGCTGTGGTGGTATTTGAGAGACAGAAAGCCAGCAGGAAGGAAGGTCAGTAGTCCTGTACTGGCAATGAAAACAGGTCTCTGAGGCAGAGTTGACTGGAAAGACAAGCACAGACTGGGAGGAAGAACTGCTTACCAAACACACCAAGTAAAAAAAGGAGGCTGAACTTTATTCTCTGCTCCCTCCTTCCCCCTACAGAGATGTTCAGGGGAAAAAAAAGGGGGGGAAAAAAAAAGACTTTGTATGCAAATAAACAGGATGACACTTCAAAAATACCTGACTAATAACAATATTTTTTTTTCCTGAGAAATAGCCCAGAAAAGACCTAAGTATTAGCTAAGCCCATAGGCCAAGGTCAAGTAATATCACAGGCACTGGGTGCTGAAATTTTCCATGCTAAAGTGCTGACTCAGGTTCAATATTCCTGCAGAAGGTTCCAGCTAGAAAAATAATCCATTGTTTCCAAGGGAAAAGACACTGTCTCTGACCAAGTTAAAAAACCCCAACATTTATTTGTCTGAGCAGCCCAGAATCCCCGTGTTTTGGTATATCTGCAAATGTGTACCTTGATCAATGATGTTCTTGTACATCTGAATGGGGATCTTCAACCTGATAAAATGGGCTTAAGAGCAAGGGAGGGAAAGAGGATAATCTGTGTAAAAGGAAACAGAGACAGATGGTTAAGGGAAAGATTGGATTGTTTTCTGGGTTTCTGAATTGGTGCTCAAGGGTCTGATTTGCAGAGATACTAATCCTTCGCAGCTGCACTGAGAGGTACTGGGAGCTGTTCTTGACCATATTGGATACTATATAGGGCTAAGTACTCTCTTGGGGGACAAAAAAGTAAAAAAAGAAAAAAGGGAAGGGCCTCAAGGCCTCTAATAATTCAACACAAATTAGTGGAAACTTGGTCCTTGCCTATTTTATGCAGCAGATCTTCAACTGTGACATTGGGAAATAACCTCCCTCCATGAAGTTACTGTGGGAATAAATTCATATTTCTGAAGCCCGTGGATACCACAGCAACGACTGCAGTAGCCAAGATGATGAGAGGATTAATATTCCTGTATTCACAGAAGGATTTGAGGAACTGGCTTAAGCATGAGTCCTATCAGCGAGGGAGAAACCACATGTATATAAAACCCATAGTGCAATCTTAATTCTGGCATTTTCTGACTTTTAAGTGCTAGGCTTCACAGCCTTGGAAATATTCTTTCCTGTTGTTGGGTCTTGTCTGTAATAAATATGGGAAGAAAGAGAGGTTAAAATGTACATAATTCCTCTGAAAGCAGGCTTTGTGTTCCCTTCCCTTCGTCTCTAGAGTGATGTCCCTAATGCTTATGTAAATCTAATAAAAGGAGAGAAAACTTGGCTCTTATTCACTGCAGAAAACATAATTATGTATTTATATAGCACAAAGTATGAATTATTTACCTGATGGACCACAGTGGCCTCTGAAGAGCAATGCTATCTGTCTTACTAACACATTTTGAACACATGCATGGAGGAAAAACAACAAAAATTGTACAAAATTTTAATCCAGTTCTTGTAAATTTACCATACATCAAAATAAACATATAGAAACCTTTGATTTTCTTTTAAAAAAACCCAAACTCATTAGGTTTTCCTAGATATAGTACAACCTTCCAAATACTCATAGACACCAAGGTTTGAAAATTACTTGAAATCTTTCTTTCCAGGATATTTTTTTTCCCCACAGATACCTTCAGCACAAATATTTCTATTCCAGAAGTGTACATTTTTACTTTTAACATTTCCCTGTTAAATGTTAAATGTGCATAATAAATGCACAGTGTTACAGATCTCCACCAGTTCCAAAATTGTACTAGGCAGAACATGTCTGATTAAAATTAAACAAGTTTTTAATCTAAATCAAGCGTTGGTTGTTCAGCATATTTCTGGGGGTTTTGTCTTATAATTACAAGAGATTCAATAGGCCTTGGCTTCACTGTATACCATCTATGTAGCTAGCTAAAAGTGAACAATTCAGCTTATTAATTACTTCAGGTTTACTGGTAGGATATAGTATGTTTCCAAAACTTAGGCTCTTAAAGATATAGTTGTTAATTTGATGACTGTATAACTTAGAAATAATTGTGCCATAATTTAAAAAAAAAAACAACTTCCCATACTTGAAGGGAAACTGCAGCTTTGTATAAACATTTTTAATGGTGTAAATAAGAAAGCAACAAATTCATAGAATCATAAAATGGTTTGAGTTGGAAGGGAACTTAAAAGATCATCTAGTCCCAACCCCCCTGCCATGGGCAGGGACACCTTCCACTAGACCAGGTTGC
>JAVJGJ010000014.1:12902040-12918441 GCA_035590215.1 Microhierax caerulescens | reverse complement strand
CAGCCTGTGCCAGTGCCTCACCACCCTCACAGTAAAGAATTCCTTTTTAATAGTGAATCTAAATCTACCCTCTTTCAGTTTAAAACCATTATCCCCTTGTCTTGTCACTACAGGTCCTCATAAGAAGCCCCTCTCCAGCTTTCCTGTAGGCAGCCTTTTCAGTACTGGCAGACTGCTATAAAGTCTCCCCAGACACTTCTCTTCCCCGGGCTGAACAACCCCAACTCTCTCAGCCTGGCTTCATAGTAGAGGTGCTCCAGCCTCTCATCATCTTTGTGGCCTCCTCTGGGGCTTCAGAGCTGAACACAGTACTTCAATGAGAGTATAGTCAATTAGGGCCTGCCAGAAAAACTTCTGGAGTCTCACTTTCCTTTATCCATATTGTTTTTACAACATTACCACTTGAAGCCTGACTCACAACTCAACTCAAGATTTATTTTCAAATATATCATATAAGTTACCAGGGTAGTAAAAGGTAAATAAAGATAACAAGGGCAATTATCATGTAGGAGAAACAACAAAACAAACTATCAAGAAATTCATAGCTAATGCCAGAGCTCACAGGCTGAAGTATTTTATTCCTTTTAATAAATTTCATATTTGTAGCAAATCTTATAAAATACTGAATTGTTGACAGAGACGATAGAGCTGCAGGATGCAAAGAAATTAGTATATTAACAGAATGAATGAGTTGGAAAAGACAGGAAAATTATAATAGAAATATTCTATATATATAAAAATTTATATAGTTTTATATAAACACACATATATCTATAAGAAAAAAAACAGAATTTATCAGAAAATTAAGCCAAGATTAACTTTGTTAATGTGTTACTGATTTGCAGCAAGTAAAAATGGCTAGATTCAGAGGAAGTGTTGAGTAACAGCTGTAAATTATAGTACTCCCCAGACAGGTCCTCCAAAATTCTTGAGATTCAAAAATAATATATAAATAAAAGATAAAGAATTTAAGGCCAGTAAAACACCTTGATGTCATTACCTGATAAGGAATGCACCCTGCTGGGACATAGTTTTATTCCCCTATCTGCTACTGGTCTGCTGCCTACCATAGGCAAATCACTTCAATCGTCCCCACTTCAGCTTCCCCATCAGTAAATCAGAATTGGCTCTTCACCTATTTTACAGTGTTCTAATTTCTAATGACAGAATTCTGAGCTGGGAGCTCAGCACCACTATAAATACGAGATTTTGGAGTACAAAAATTGCAATGCTTTAAATAGAATTATAAAATATAATCAACCCCCAAGCTTGGTATTATGTGATAAAAGTAATCAAAATGTGTGACAAATTATCTGTTTTATTCTGTCTCGTATCATAATTATGTTTTCTTAAAGTATGCTACAAAACTCAAGGATGGTTTTCTTACCATTGAAACCATAAAGCTCTAGTGGGGATTTTTTTGTTTTGATTCAAGCCAAGAAAATATATTCTATTATGAAAGGCCATGAGTATCCCTTGAACAGGCTGTATAGCACTGTGGAACACTTTGAACTGTGAGCAAAGAGGAGCTACAAATTGTTGAATGCTGTTTAAGAGTACACCAAAGTAACAACAACAACAAAGACATGGCTTGATAGCAGCAGAGTGTAATTGGGCAAATATTAGTAATTCCTTTGGTGCTAGTTTGGGTATGCAATGCCATGCTTTGAATCATGTGAAGTTTTTCACCAAACCTTGGTTATGCAAAGTTAATGTTAAGCAAAATAATCTCAGGACACTTAATTAGTTTATGACTGCTCTACTGAACAGTGTCTATTATTAAGGAAAGAAATGGAAAAAGCAAGACATGCAGAATAAATACTGGTTATCCCACTTAAAATCTCTTCTCCATTTTCTTCTATACACAGTCTCTTAAAAGTGGATAGGAGCTTAACCTTTAGACAAGTGAAAAACAAAGCACACCCCCTATATAACTAATGCATAAGACTCATACCCATTCTAACAGCAGGCAACTAAATATATGGAAGAGAAGAATCCATTGAGTGATATCAAATTCCAGGACTCCCCTTCACTCAGGAAGTTCCTAAATTGTGTTTCTGAAGGTTAGACAGTTCTTCTGGGGAACTCCCATTATGTTGTTCTTAAAGTCTTTATGTACATCAGCTTTTGGCCTCTCTTTACATATGATTTTGAACATGTATCTACCACCAAAATAAATAGTTGCTGCTCATATTTGAGCAATAGATGGTTAGCTGCCTGCTTCAGAGAACAAGTGCAATTATGTCCTCTCTCTGTACAGTAGCCTTAAAACACGGAGTACATTCAGAAGAGTGAAATGGACAAACTGCATTAGACAACACATGAACACAATAATAGAACTACTGTGGCCAATAGAGATTAGATAAAGGTTAAAGTCAAGTCCACTGCTCACACCTTACCCACCAGTCCTCTCACATCATAGAAAGAAATATATTCAGTCAGATAAAACTTAACCTTCATAAAACCACACCAATTGTTCCCAGTCACCTTCTAGCTCTTCATGTGAGGATTGTCACCATAAACCTTCCAAGTACATGAGATGAAGCTGACCATCCTGCAGTTCCCTAGGTCCTTTTTCCTGGACATCCTGAAGATGGGTGTGTTGTTGGCTTTTTCGAGTCATCAGGTACCTCTCTCAACCATTATGATGTTTGAAATATGAAAAAAGAGTAGTCATGAAATGACATCGACAGTGTTCTTCAGCTCCTTTAGATGAATCCAGCCTGGTAGCAGAAACCTGTGTAGGTGGTGCTTCAGCGGCGCTTAATATTACTCTACCATAGGCAATGGTATAAGCCCATAAATTACACGCCCATAAATTGAGGTGACAAAACCACTGTCTTGACCTTTTCAATGTCTTCTGCCAATACGTTCTCTGTCCCACTAAAGAGCAGATCAACATGTTCTTTGGCCTCCCATTCACTGCCGATGTGCCTATAGAAGCTCTTCTTGTTGCTCTTCAGATCACTTGCTACTTTCAATTCCAGGTGAGCTTTCACCTTCCTAACTCTATTCCTATACTCTCAGGCATTTTTTAATTTTTTTTTTTTTTAATATTCCTCCTGAACAGACCATCTTCTGTATACATGTGTGTGTGTCTGTATGTATGTGTTTGAGCTCAAAGAGGTATTCTCCCTTCTGCCAAGCTGGCCTTTTGCCATACCTGCTTGACTTCCCACACACTGTAATGGAGCTCAAGATAAGTTATCTTTGAAGATTATCCTGGTCTCCTTTGTTCCACTCCCCTTCAGAATAGTATAGCACAATATCATGTCAATCACATACCGAATCGAGCCAAGATTCACACTCTTAAGTTCAGAATTTTAGTTTTGTACTCACTTTATTCCCTTCCCTGAGGATCTAAAACTGACAGCATGATGTCAGTACAATCAGGGCTGCCTCTGATCTTCTCAGTCTTAATTCTTCCTTATTGTGACCTACGAGTCCATCAGAAAACATATTCTAGTCAGCCCATTCAACATCTGAGCAAAAACTAGTACCACTCCAGAAATCTAGATTTCTGGCATCCTAATATATTGCTTTCCAGAAGATGATAGAGTATCTAATATTCCCCATGAACCAAGGGCTGCAGTCACAAAACTTCTTATGCTTGTTCATAGAGGACTTAATTTGCCTCCTCTTTATCTTGATCAGGTGACACCGGATAGGTAGGTAGTAGACACCTACCATGATGCCCTCTTGTTGGCCTCCCCTTTGAACTTGATTCAGAAACTCCATGCACCTGAGCTGCTGCTTTTTGGAAGTCCAAGACCTCGCCCTTTGTCTCCTTTGCCAGTCTTTCCTTAAAAGACTCTATACACCTGTCACAGCAAACTACTCCACGATAGCTCCATAATCCCAGGTATATCATAGCCCTACAGGTACTCAGGAACTTAAAATTCCTTCCATGTCTTTCCTATACTTCATGCGCGTATGTAAAGGCATTTCAAGTGGGCTGCTGCTCACCTCATTTTCTCCAGAATATGAGAGACTACCAAGTCATGCCTTCCCATGCACAATTTTCCTGCTGTTCTCCTACTTAAGCTTTTATGTCTGTCTTCCAGCAAAGTTAATTTAAGCTCTCCTCAGTAAATTAACAAGCCTGTTGGCAGTTGTTCTTGCCACACTTCATCAGGTGGATTCTGCCTCTTCCCAGCAGCACTCCTTTTTTTGAGAGGATTCCACAGTTAAGAAGCCAAACAATCTTCTGGCAACATCAGCCACAAAGGGAAGAGCTGATCTATACCTGGGGTTTTATGCCCTTCATCCATTCCCAAAAATCCTAAGTCACTCTTGAAATTACCAAGGTCTCCAATGGTAGTAGCATGGTGCCCATATGGCAAAACAGCAAAGAGCAGCAGTCTAGGTGCCAGACAGAATGCTGAATCAGCATTCTTCTGATTCAGAAGATTCTGATTCAGAAAATACCTTTCTTCTGATCAAGTTAATTAATCTGTTTTTCTTGCCATACATCACTGAATAAATGTTTTTATAGATTTCCACAAGCAGACATTACAATGGCAGCTCCAGCCAGCAGTTGTTGAGCCACATTAACAGGCACTGGGGACAAGAGAGCGAGCTCTATGGAAAGGCAATGTCTTTGTGTCAGCTTTGAGGAAAGGCAAGATGGTTTCACTGCTTCATTGAATTGCTTCATTGCATTCATTGCTTCATTGGGCTCTAGTCTGGGTTTATGGTGACAAAATAAAGAATGAATGACATTTCCTGACAAGGGCACCCTTAATTTTGTATTAATGCTCCATTGACACTTTTCTTTAAAAGTAACACTGAATGGTTCACCATTAAGAGTAGTATGTACTATGAGACAACGGACTACCTCCTGTCTGTCCTTACAGAAGTATGAATATGTTTCCCTGCTCCCACTGAGCAAAAAAATGTCTTTCATCATTTGTCCTGTCCCCTCACCAATTCCTTAGGTAATTCCGTGTGATGTGCATTAGTAAATATTTTAATATAAAAGTAATTAGATCAATTTGCATTGATTACATCAAATAAACAACTTTCCAGGAATTGATGCCGAAAAATCTCAGAATGAAGAAAACTGCTAAGAGACTTCTTGTACTTTCAACAGCAAGGTATTTTTTTTCTGCACAGGGGAGGAGGAGGCTCACACCACAGAAACTCGCTCCAAAGTACAAGTGCGAAACAGGCTACTTTATACATTTGACATACATGATTGCAACATCTTATCATACATTATTCATGTAATTACTACATCTCATTGCATATTAATGATGGGCAAAGTCTAAGTGGGGCCTGGGTGGAGTTCAGGTAGAGTCTTCTCTTGGCATCAATTTTTAGAGGGTCGTTCTGGCCTTCGGCCTCACTCAGGTGGTCTTCCTCAGAGTTGCACTTTTCAACTTTCTTTCATAAGTGACCCTGCCAGGATCTTGTGCATGAATTTTGGCTTGTTACCATTTTTTTTTCTAGTACCTGGTACAGCAATTTCCAACAATGGCTTAGGCCTGGGTACAGTGAGCAAGAACAGGGTGATTCGGCACTACATGCTATGGTTCCTCAGTAACCAAGTTGAGCAATCTTGTAAGGCAGGACAGAACTTTTA
The DNA here is from genome assembly GCA_035590215.1 of Microhierax caerulescens. Taxonomy (NCBI): domain Eukaryota; kingdom Metazoa; phylum Chordata; class Aves; order Falconiformes; family Falconidae; genus Microhierax; species Microhierax caerulescens. Next base: position 12,912,857 of record JAVJGJ010000014.1, on the reverse strand, counting down.
CCTGAGTCTTTTCTCAGGTGGATCTTTAGGTTTTTAGTCCTTTTTCCTTTTCAGAATTGAATACATTTGATAAGAATAACTGCCAGCCTTCTGCCTCAGTGTAGTATTTAAGGGCAATCCTTTTACTTTGGTCTAATCTAATGTTCACTTTCATCATTCAAGCTAGTTTTAAATTCACAATCCTATTTTCACTGAATTTTCTCCAAAGAATAACTTTTATCACCAGTAAATATGGAATAGAATCATAGCTAACCTTTGCTTGAAGTGCTGTAACTTTATTTATTTATTTACTTTTATCTTAGTTATGCTAATGCTTAGCAAAAGCTAAGCAAAACCTGATTTCTCAGTTAATGTGTTTTTACTTTAAAACAAGAAATAATCATTTAGTGTTCAGTCCCACAAGACTGAGGATGAACATCTGCTGATAACCATCGCTGAGCTACTCAGCTGCTGATGATTGTGTTGCTATCACACTCATAGTCTGATAAACTGAAGCAGATTATTTAGATCCTAAACTCTTTGCAGTAGGGATTATGTCTGCTTTCTGCACCACCACATCTATTACAGCAGAGAGCTGACTGGTAGCATTTAACAAATGCTGAGAAAAAGGACTGTTCATTAAGGTAGGGGAGAAACGGGATCTATTTTACACTACAGGGCTTTGAAACAGCTGTTTATAAGAGATGCTGATTCATAAAGATCATCCCTGTCTGGCCACAGGAGAACAACTGATGATGCCTGTCCCCTGGGAAGTGTGCAGGGCAAGTGTCCCTTCAAGTATCTCCAGTAGCTCCCACATAAGCTACTAACCCATTTAGATATTTTCCTCCTCAAAAAATTAATCTCTGCTCCCAACAGTTGCTGTCAAAGGAAAAAGAACAAAAACAGAAAAACAAAAACAAAACCCAGCAACCAAAACAAGCTCTGCTTCTTCTCATGAGCATTCCTAACCTTTTCAGGCATTGTCAAGCAATATCAATGTTGTATAAGTTTCCTTTTCCTTCATCTCTTTTTGAGATGTACAACAGTAGCCCTGTTGCCATCCTACTACACCGCATCCCCAACTCACCGCTCATTTCATCCGTGACACATCTACTTGGAAGGCTGGGGTGCAGGATTTGGCCTGCCTATACATATGCAGCCAGGCAAGCTGTGAACACCCAAGATTATGCTCTGCACCTTATTGGCCCATGGTCCCAGTTCAAAAAGTTACCTTGAGGAAAACAGCTTTGTGCAAATATGGCCATGAGGCAAAGGCAGATTGAGTGTGTCTGTTCCCATCTGTGCAGATGTGCCCTGAGAGAGCCCTCGCCTGCGTTAGACTCTCTTCTGGGAGCAAGAGTAATAGGGCTGTGCAGGATCTCAGATTTTCATTTCACGGGAAGGCTCGTGACGGTGAAAGCTGTATCGATTCATGTTCTTAATGAAAACAAAGGTAATTCAGTATTCCCATAAAAATGAAGAAAGTACTAGTAAAAAATCACTCAGAAGCCTGCACCCTGAAAAAGATGATTTTTGATTTAACTTCTGTTCTTAAAGTATAACATTTGTAACACAAGAATATACCTTCAATGAAAAATGCATCCTGGAAAAAAAACCCAAACAAACGAAAAAAACCCAACAAAAAACAAAGCCCCAAACCGACTTACTTTCTTCCATTTTGAAAACTTTTTTACCTCAGTTCCTGGAAAAGAGTTGGTTTTGATCAAAAGTTAATTTTCTGATGACAAAAAATGTTCTGTTGCAAATCCTAGATCAACTCTACTGAAATCCTTAAAATAGCTGCCCCATTCATCAGCTGTATTCACCAGACTATGCCAGACATACTGGGTTTGATCTTTGCTAGTGTAAATTGATTTAGTTCTACTGGTTTCCAGTGTGTTTCTGATGCTTTCTATACAGGCTGCTTCTGAGCCCCCACACTGAATTTCATCCTGTGATTAGCAGTGCTCTGTTAATACGGGGAATAAAAGTTCGTCCTCTGTGTTTACTACAGGCAATGAAAAGAAAAAGGCATTTCCATAAGATGATTTTGGCTGGGCTTAATGGCCCTGTAAAGAAGCTAATGCCTTCCTCTGAATGTAGGCAGAAGATAGGGTGACCCTGCTTGGACAGGTAAAAGACTGAACCTGCTTACAGTGCTCTTTATACATGACGCAGAAATATCTCCATGCCAGCTTCTGGAAACCTTTGTTTTTCCAGCCTTTGCAGCATGAAGTGTGACAGTGACAAGGAAGAAGATGAAAAAGAATTATTAAGGCTGAGCAATCATTCCCTAGGACAGCGCTATCTCTCATAAACAGGTGCAGTTTTAACAAGAGGACGGGGAGCAGAGCTCTATATTAGGCACAGCCCGTGTGCCTTTTGTGCTGTAAGTTATGTTACACAGCAATGGCTTCACGAGTCTGGTTCCATTCAGAGTCTGGATTTGACTGAATTTGACTTTTCTTTTCTGATTTATTTATTAATAGTCCCATGTATGAGGCAGGTACATACATATACAAGGGGAAAGATAAGGGATCTTCCTCAAAGAGCTTTTTGGGCCTATTCTGGATAAAGAAGACAGTGCAATTCATCTCGTATCCAAAGTCTATTTCAAAGTGTCCCATCAATTTAAATCCTCTAGGTGTGGAATTAATGAGGATTAGATAAATTTAATAAACTATATAATCTTCAGAAAGTGATAACATTGTTTAGCTTTCGATCTCTTTATAGCAATAATCTCTTTATCCATACTAATAGAAAATGCTAAAGTTTCTATTACCATGTATCTCATTCTGAAGCCCTTACAAAAACAAAAATTCCTCTGAAAAGAATGCCAGGGAAAGTAAGAAAATACTTTGTGACTAGCCCAGTGGGTTACTATTCATTCTAAGCAAAATATACACCATTTATATACCAAAGGTTTTTAAAGCAGTGTTTAAATATTACATAAGACTCGTGCTAACTTTCTGTATGGGAAGAAAGGAAAAAAAATTGTTCCCACAGAGTATCTGAGGACATTGATGCGGGGACCCTAGGATTAAGAACCTTCAAACATTTCTAAAGATATCATATCTTTATTAGTTTTTAGATCATCCCTGGAGAAGAATTTGACAGTCGTCCTCAATTAGTAAAGTCCAAAATTAATTTGCTTCAATCAACAGAACTAAAAACCTTAATGTGTTCATTAAGAACACAACGAAAGACCTTATCTAAAGAGATTTTCAAGAACTGGAACAGAAAGTTATTTCTGTTGAAGTCTGAAGAAATACTAGTTACTGACAGCAAGATGCATGTGGGTTTTTATTTCAGGAACACTACTTGATTGATCAAGATAAATAAAACACCTATGTGTACATAACCTTTTGCTTAATTGTTAATAATACAGTTAACATTTACCAAAAATATTGTCCTGGACTGTGTTGTGAACCTTGTTATCTTCTTCCATTTCACTATTACCTCAAATCTCCCTTCAAATCTTTAATTAACATGAAAAAAAGAGCTGATAATTAGGATGATCACCTAGAGGTAAAGCAACTCAATGAGATTTATTAAAGGCTAATAGCAGAGTCCTAATCTAAGGAGTGTAATTTCAAATCAAACCTTTAGAAGGTAATTTTCATGGCTTGAATTTGCAAACATTTAGGTAAGTATGTTAATAAACTTTACATATGCAAATAATACTGTTGAGGGCAATAAAACTAGTCAGAGGTGAAATGTAAGTGTAGGGAAGGTGCAGGAATTGAGCAGCAGAGCTTTAAATGGTGAGGGAGGTCCCTAAGATCTGCCAAAGTCATTGGAGGGCAGCAGAACAGCAGCATGTATGTGTCTGACAAGAGGCTGGATGCACACACACAACACACACATAACCCCGAAGTGCCAGCTATTCAGAATGTCTCTAGGTTTCTTCTTATTCTTCTGGCTACACAGAAAGCAAAACTTTTTGCAGTGTCAAACTTGTGACTTCCTTCCACTGCTTACACGTGCAATCTGCGCAAGTCAAAATAACCGCAAACCCCTTTTCCCCTGTTGTTTTGAGGACAATCAGTGGAAGCTAAAGCAGATGTTCGAAAACTGAAGCTATTTCAAGGGTTGGGGACACGCACACTTCAGTTTGCTTTCTTCTTTTTCAGTGCTGCTGCTTAAACCAAACAGGTAACAGCATGACAAGCAGGAATTCTGCAGTCAGGTGAAAGTCCCTTTGCTCATACAGGTAGAACAAGCCGCTGCTCTGCCTTTCCAAGCCACATTACCACTGTGCTGCAATCAGGAAGAAGATTCTGATTTAGACAGTAGGGTGAACAAAAGTGTTAAATAGGAGAGAAGATTTCATTTTACACGTGCTTCTTTCTGGACTGTGGTGGCCTCTTATTAGACTGTGTTTGACTTAGCAACATGCACATAATTCTCTGTTTCCCTCTATTATTCACTGCAAAAAAAGTGTTCACACAGCTCATATTCATATTTTCTTTCCTGATTTGCACATCTATGGTTGAAAGCACCACCTTCTGGCCAGTGCATACTGAAATTTGAGCAGCAAGGAGCTGCAGTTTTTATAGCTATCAGCTGAAACTCCTCATACATCTTTACCTAATGTATACTACAGAAAATAATACATTTCTGTTAATGCAAGAGTAATAGCTCGATACATGCCCTTGTAATACAGAAGCTAGTATTAAATAAGTTAGTCCAATGAGCTAAAGATCTGGATATGTTTTTTATGTCACTGTAATATTAGAATTAATAGAGACATGAAAAAACCTGGAGTGAAAGCTCTCAGTGAAGTATCTTGGAACATATTCATCTTCCTACTTTGGTTCTGGATATTTGGCAAAAATGGTCCATCCCACAATGCATTAATGTGTCTGCTTATCTTTGTGTATGTAAGTATAATTCAAATTAGTAGGATTATTTTCATGTCTAGAGCATATATATGTTATTGGAGCTGGTAACAGATGTTAAATTTGCAGCAGCTGCATTTGCTGTAGCTGTGTATCCTGCCATATTTCCTATAGCTATCATACAATGTGAAAAAAGAGACTAACCATTTAAGACTTGTCACGGTATTATAAAAGGCAAAATAAGGAGTTATTTAGCAGCAACACATGGTGGAGATTAAGGAAATAATTCTGCACTGCTCTGTGACTCATTCAGCTCCTTCCAATTGTTCTCCCTTTACTGCCTTTTTCAAGTTTGATATCTCTGTGGACCCAATCAAATCCTCTCACTTATGTTTCTGCTAAAAGAAGATGGATCACACCTCTTCGTTGATTTCCTAGGGAAAAAAAAATGAAGAAAAAGAAGAAAGAACCTCTAACTTAATTTAACAAATGTATCTTTTCAATTTCTTATTTATGTAGAGGATATGCCAAACATACTTTTTTAATGGTGGGATATTGATTAGCTGAAGAAAAAAGCTCATTATTTATTCACTCAAACCTCACTGCCCTTATTTCTCTCATCTCACATCTGTCTCATAAAAATTAATAATAGATACACAGACATTCTAGGTTTGCAAAATCTTTTGTAACCAGTTTTTAAGGAGTAGTATTCCTGTCTTGAGATGTATGAACTCTACAGCCTGTATGTCAAACACCTGGAGCAATACTTTGTCCCCTGGACTCAACAGCAAAAATTCTCAGTGGCTTTAATTGGGGCAGACTTTCATCTATGTGTTTCAAAATGCACAAGCTGACATTGTATGCAGAATTACTACAGAAACTGGACTTTTCTGCTTCTTTTAGGCTATAAGCGTTTGGGCAGTTTTGAGCAGCACTTCTTACTTTATGCTCCAAGTGGCTCATTTTCTAAAGGGAAGCATAGAATGATAAAAATCAAACCAGCAACTGTAGAGCATTAATGAGGAAATAAACACAAGGCACATCCTGAACAGTAACTCTGTGTAACCACCTCCGTTAAATCAAGGCAGGACTTCTGGGGAGTTGTATAGTTGTACCACCTTGCCGCTAAGCAGCTTGTGGCTTGTTAATACTTTTTGTTTGCAGCCCCTCTGCCCATTTTATGTTCTCCTGGTGATATTTAAAGTAATGTTGTGTCTCAGCTGTATGCTGAGAATGACATCAAATGGTATGGAACTTCCCTTTGGTCAGTGGGGGTCAGCTGTCCCAGCTGTGTCCCCTCCCAGCTCCCTGTGCCCCCACCGACCCACTCGCTGGTGGGGTGGGGTGAGGGGTAGCAAAGCCCTTGGCTCTGTGTCAGTCCTGCTCTGCAACAGCTAAAGCATTCCTGTGTTATCAGCACTGTGTCCAGCACAGCTCCTAACCATAGCGCCGTACCAGCTACTGTGAAGAAAATTAACTCTGCCCCAGCCAAACCCAGCACATATATTGTAATATTTCCACAGGAGATAGAGACCAACAATTGGCAATTACAAATTATCTGTAATATTTCCACAGGAGATAGAGACCAACAATTGGCAATTACAAATTATCTGTAATATTTCCACAGGAGATAGAGACCAACAATTGGCAATTACAAATTATCTGACAGACTTACGGGGCAATCCAGGTGAGTACCTGAAATATGGGGTGGTGGAGGCCATTCTGCTTAGTTAAAGAGGTCCAGAAAAGGGCTGGCACAGTGAGAGAGACCTGAATCGGGATGAACTGGAAGTGACTAGAAATGCACAATGCTCCTCCTCACGCATATCTCATTTGTGTCAGTGGAAGAAGGTGAGTGGTCCAGCCTGGTAGTACAAGCTCTGAGTGACCCAGGTACATACAGACCTGTTCCTATTCAAGTATATATCTTCAGACCCAGACTCACTTTTCCTCCAGATTCACTCCTCTGCCTTTTGTAACAAGTGACCAAGCTCAACAACATACTGACAAGTGTATACATTGGATAGCCTATCATTTCTTCCACTTTCCCCACAATTTAATATCCCTTTCACTTTCTGAAGTATTGCACTTCTCTGCTATAATCATAATGCTTGAGTACTGAAAATGCTAAACAAAAGCAGCTCAGTCAGTCACTGGTATCTATCCCAGTGATTTCTCGTGAGATACAGAGTACTCTTCTCCCAGAAACACCAAGCTTTCCTATAAAAGTACGTTATAGAACAGGACCCCAGAGAATTATTGTGCAATATATCTTCACTAAAGTGGTGATTAATCCACAGTAATTTGCCACGAGTTATTTGAGTATATCTTTCACAAGGGTGTGATAAAAGCTTGGCTTCATGTTGATTTTTGGCTGGTTATTTTGCACCTGGTGCCTGATTTTGTTTTATATTTTTTGTCCTTTTGTTTCTAGGATAAAGAAACATGCATCTGCGATGAGGTGTTTGACTATGTATGTGCTTTATCCTTCCAGAAATTAATGGAAGATACATTCCTGGCACAATAGCACCAAATTGTGTGCCTGTTTCTGTTCCTTTCCAGGCACCAGCAAGACTCACTTTCATGTCAAGATTTTCCTCCAGCATAGTTTGTATAAGTTAAATGATTTCTAATTTTCTCAAGAGAAATTTATAAAACTCAGCACAGCTCAGTTTTTGCTACAGCTGCCTCCTTAGTTATTTATATGGCAATACAGTACAGCAAAGCAGGAATAGGAAAGCCGTGCTGACAGAAAATGAAGATGGCATAAACAATACAGATTACAGTAGTAAAAGCAAAGCCTGATATAAACCATTACAAGTGGAATCAAGAAGGGAGAAAACTGTATGAAATATCAGACTGTTGAGAGCGAGTTAAGCAGCACGGTGCTAGGAAGTGGAAACTACCAACATTATCTAGAGCCTGTTGCCTTCTTCTACTTTCTGTTACCTGACTTTAATACTTAGATTGTGGTTTCTCTGGGATTGGGAAAGTATTTACTTATTCGTTTAAGCTGCATTTAACCCACCAAGGCCTTGACATAGTAGGATATTCTAAGCACTGCAGCAATGAAATTAAAAACTGATTTTTTTTTAAAAAAAACCACCACCACAAAAAACAACTACAACAAAAAACCCCAAACCTCAAAAAAGTCATTTCATACATGTTCATCATTATTCCTCAGAGAATGAGAGATCAAGACACTCAATATATTTGAGTGACACACCTGACTGGAAACCACTTACACATTGTAGGAAACACCAAAGAACAAACATTTATAGGATTTTTGTTTTGGTTTAGTTTTTAGGAGTACAGCCAAGTTCTCTTTGTTTAAAACTAAAGATATTTTAGGCTTTTGAAGTATCAGCTATTCTAATTCTCTAAACACTTTCTTGAAAATTGGTATTTCTAGTGTCCTGTAATGTGCTTGAGCAATCTTATCTGCAGATGTGCTGAGAAACTGCCCAATATGAAAGGTAAATCCTTTCTGTATGCACAGCCAATGTTACCACTTTGTAACTGCTGCAAGAGACCTAGCTGCTTGGTGATGCTCTGGACCAAGGAGCATGTGGAAACATCCCTGTGACAGTAAATAGGGATGGACGTTCAGTTGCTCCACATCTTCAATGGCATTCACACATCTTTACTGCCCAGAAGCCACTCTTCCCAACTGACTTGACTTTTAAGGCAGGTCACCTTGATTGGTGGCAACTCTGGAAACTAAAGCTTGAAAGAAGCCAAGGCTACTTTCATTTTGTGAGGGAAATGGGCTTCAGATACAAACTGAAAGCAAAGTCAGACCACAGACATTCAGCTGGCGCATGCTCATCTCTGGGCAGTATAAATAAGCACCTCAGTGTTTACTCAGTCTGACAGTTCTTCATGTGTAATACAAAAATAGGTGGCAGTACCTTTTGCATTCACCAACTCTCAGCCAAATCAGCAACCACCAAAACATTTAGAGCTCAATGGTTTTTTTGTCATTCTTGGTCATATCTAACCAGAAGTAATTCCAGCTGTGTTTCTCCTTCTTCTCACCTGATATCAATTGATTCCAACCCTTTTGTATCAGTGGAGCAATAACTATTTACAGGGTGTGTTCCTATTTAAATAGATATCAGAAAATAAGGTCCTAATGCTTGTGATCATAGCTAATAAAATCAATTAGCTAGTCATGCATATATTTTGATGTCTCCAGGCTACTTTGCAGAAATAGGCAGAATAGATTGTTTCCACTCTCTGAGGAAACAGATAACACACTTTAGCTTAAAGAGAAAGAGAAGAAGCCAGAATCCCAACTATTGTAAATATCAGTCTTTTTAAAAACCACACCAGGATCAGGGGCTGCTGTTTTAGAACAATGCTTTAGCACAACTGTCATAGCAAATAAAGCCACTGCAAGCTGAGTAAAATAATATTGTTTACTATCTACATGCTTACTATTGATATGTTGAAACATCAGAACAATTATTTTGATGTAATCTCTCTCTGGTTTGGGACTGAAATCGTTGTCAGAAGGGGAAAAGCAAATTATTTTTTTCTGTTTTAACTCTACAGCCAGGAGTTGTTCAAGCATTAGAAATGCCTCTGTCAGGGGACTAGCATTGTCAGTTTGTATTTGTGTCTCAAAACTTTAGGGAAATGACTACTTAACCAAACAGGTGTTGAGGGAGAACAGAGGGGGGGAGTTCAGAGAAGGAAAGAAAAAAGAAAAATGAGACAAAGCAGATGGTGACCAAGAGAAATGGGAGGTGGTTTTGTATGTGTACTAGTCATGAATTAACCCCCCCCCCCCCAAAAAAAATAAAAAATCAAACAACAAATTTTAAAAAAACAACCAACCAAAAAAAAAAAACCAACAAAGAAACCACCCTCACACAAAACACTCACTTTACTCAGGACAAGGAATTGTATAGCTTTAGCATCCAGCACGGTAGCAAGCATCCTTCCTTCCCAGTTATTTCATCCTTTTCTGAGCTAATCAGACATCAGGCAGTCAAAGCTCAGTTGTATACAAGGAGAAGGAATATAAAACAAGGGCAGCTTGTGAGTTCACCCTCCCTCAGTGCAAGTGACAAAGGAATGAAGGAAATAATAGCTTGTACCTGCTTTTTCATTTATTTTGCTTGGCTTAACTTAAGCTTCTTATTACTGGCAATTAAATTTGGCTTTCCTGAGCACATTGAAAGACAGAGGAGCGGCTGTCCCTGCAGCACACAGGCAGGAGCTACTTGCAGTGCAGGCCGCCTGCACCAGCTCACCTGCTTCTTCATAGAACAGTTTGGGTTGGAGGGACCTTCAAAGATTATCTATTTCCAACCCCCTGGCCATGGGAAGAGACATCTTCCACTAGATCAGGTCTCTCAAATCACCTTCCAACCTGACCTTGAACACTTCCAGGTATGGGGCATCCACAACTTCTCTAGGAAACCTGTTCCAGTACCACCCTCATCATAATAATTTTCTTCCTTATATCCAATCTAAATCTACCCTCTTTCAGTTTAAAATCATTGCCCCTTGTCCTCTTACTACAGGTCTTGGTAAAAATTCTTACACAAGCTTTCTTATAAGCCCCCTTTACGTATTGAAAGGCCACAATATGGTTTCCTTGGAGCCTATTTCGCAGGCTGGACAACCCCAACTCTCTCAGCCTTCCTTCACAGGAGAGGTGTTTCAGCCCAAGTTTCCCTCAAGTAAATCAACTGCACCATTCAGCTTGGTGTCATCCACAAACTTGCTGAAGGTGCAGTCAATCCCACTGCCTATGCCACTGATGAAGATATTACATGGTATTGGTTCCAGTACGGACCTTTGAGGGACATTAATTACTTGTTTCCACTTTGACACTGAGCCTTTGGATGAGGCCACCCAGGCAAGTCCTTATGCATCTAAGAGTACATCTGTCAAACCAACCCATCTCTCTCCAATTATTGGCAAGGATGCTTGGGAGCGGGGCTGCAGCCTGTTGCGGATCCGGCGCGGCTGCGGGTGGTG
>JAVJGJ010000014.1:12872234-12901940 GCA_035590215.1 Microhierax caerulescens | reverse complement strand
CTGTCACTGGGCACCCCTGAAAAGCACCCGATTCCATTTTTTTTACAGTCTTCCTTCAAGTATTTTTTCACACTGATGAGAATCCCTGTGAGCCTTCACTCCTCCAGGCTGAGCAGTCCCAGCTCTCTCAGCCTTTCCTAGTCTAAGCTCCAGTCCCTGCAGTCTGGCATTCAAAGATATTCCTTTACTTCTGCATATAATGCTCTGTTGTACATTTGCTCTGTGAAATACAAGTGGGATCAAACATTAAATGCCAGGCAGCAGCTGAAGAGGGCAGAAGAGGGCTCTGGTGTGTTGCGGGTCTGTCTGGAGTGTGTTGAAACTCATTTTGACTAAGGTTTTCTTGTTCTAGAATCAGTCAGACTTTTTATGAGTGGTAAGTATCCAGCTTATAGAGGGAAAGATAAAGGTAAACTCTCACGTTCATCTGACAATTTAAGATGGCATAAACTGAAAGAGGAATTCTGGTCCTTCCTGAATCATCTGTTTATTCCTGCTCTGTCTTGATCTCTCCTTGTAAAATGGTTTGAGAAACTGATCCACACAAGAATTAACCCAGCAAAAAATATTGAGCAGCTAAAGCTACAATGAGGTGGGAATAAATATACTTTGTGTCATAGACTACACATACTTAGTCTCTATTTGGATCTCATCTACGTAATCTCAGGATATGTTCACATTGCTGAATAGAATTCTTGAACAATTTGAATAATAAATTTTGAACTAATTACAAGGAGCACCCCCATGCCTTGAAGGGTTCATTCTAGTGGGAATTTATATTCAAAATTAACATTTTGTCTGTCTTAGTTTCTTCTGTAGGAATGAGTGAAATTAATTCATATGTTTGGTGAAATAACCTATGTCTTTAAGTTTTATCTTTCTGCCACATAATTTTAGCACTAATCTCTTTAGCTGCACAAATTGCACCATGCATATGTTGTATTAGGATCTCTGTCTCCCAGTAGCTGTTCCCTCTGACGGAAAGAGTAGTGTGGGATTTAGTTCTGTCACAAATATCTGATTTTAATAACATCTTCATCTAGGCTAAACATTTTGAAATTCAGCCTAGTATCTATTTCTAGAAAGAATTTAGACTTTACTATTTCTGTGATAGTTAATTACAGAGAGGAACTACTATAAGCAGAAGGCCAAAACCTTTCCAAGAGGTTTCACCTGTTAGAAAAGAATGAACAAGGTCACAGGTGGCAATAATTCTGCTCCAGCAGTCCTGGGGTCCACACAGAATAAGCATTATTTCTGCTGATTCCTCATCTTCATACAGGAAAATGTTGCAGAGTCAGATTTATTTTTTTTTCCCCAGGATATGAAGGAGTTCCTTACAACAGTTGAGAGAGAAGAGAATCAGTGTGTGATGATGAGCTAACTCACCTTTCAATGAGATTTGAAATCTGACAACCTTATCAAGAATTATTGCCATGACACAGATTTATGTGACATTTTTATGTTGAAATTACTGGAACTGCAGTGGATCATTCTTCATCTATAATCTTATTACAATTTCTGAATACATCTGAAAGGTGATCTCTGAGAAATGATACATTGCTGGGTGAGGAGGACAGAAAATTACTTCAGTTTCTTTGACTGTTGACCCCTTCATCAACAGAAAAGTTTAATGTCTGTAGAAGCTGGATGCTGACCAGATCCATGTCTTTCCAAAAAATATAATGATAGTTGGAAAACTGTTAATTGCTCTTGTTTTTGAGATGTTAGACCACAAAATACATTGCAGTTAGAAACTGTAAAGGATCACTTTTGCAAATAGATTGACATTCTGGAAAGTCTTTTCTTTTTTTTATTTCCCTATGATGTCTTATTTTCTGTAACTTGATTAAACAAAGGCATTCATGTTTTTAAGTGGTCTTGTTACAGAAAATGAAAGAACAGCTTTACAGCTAACCATATCTGAGCTACCTTCTGCCAGGCTTATACATCTTATGCTTTCCATTATGACACATAGACAAATAGCAGTATCACTTTCCACCATGGTTACATAGTCCCTCTGTTTAATCGATTACTGCTAGTTTTTGCTCCAAACGCTTCTAATTTGGATTAATCTTCTGATGGTATAAGGAACTTCTCTTTCCTCTTTTATAAATTTTAATTTACTTTTCTAACTCCGGTTCAAAGATATTGCTGGCACTAGTTCCATTGGTAGAATCATTTTAGTCATAAGAAGTGATCGCAGTGGGGGGAAAAAAAAGAATAACAAATGCAGTGCTGTCATCCAGTGAGCAGTAGCTAATTTCTTGCAAAGGAAGCCCTACCAAAGCAATGGTGAACCTGCCTTTTATTTGATACCGTAGTGTTACTGGCTCTGAACCTTCAAGTTAGCTATGTTCTCTGCTGTACTTGCATGATCACTGTGGCCAAGACAACTTATCACAAGTGTAAAACCAGCCATTTCCTTCGATACTTGCAGGAGAAAGTTCCATAAATTTATGCATAAAAATTCTGACTTGCTCTCTCCTTTCATGGTACTGAGTAAAATGCAAGATAAAAACACATCTTTCCCATATCCAAAATTTTAATTAACGTGTACATTTGACTAAAAACACTTTCCAATGCTTTTCCCACTTATTTACTTTGAACTCTTTTAAAAGATAAAATAAACCAATAAAACTGTTCAGATGCACAGAAGATCCATGGAAAGAAGGGGGTGGGGATTGTTAAAAATACATGCACAACTTAAAAAAGGATCTCAAACACTAAATATGTCATCTTTGTAGGGTAAGCATCACAGGCATGCTATTATCAGTGCTGGACTGATAACATTGGAATGAAGGGGGAAAAGAAGGCAAAGAGAGTTTAGGAAAAACAGAACAGGATAGGTTAAAACATTAAAATAATGTCTGAATCTTTGTGACTGGTGACACCTTTCATGAAACAATATACATTGGACAATATTTGTTTGTAATTTAACTTTGCCAGTGTATACCACAGGGATATGATTTAAATTATGCTTATTCTATAGACTCAATGTTTTTATCCAGATTAAAATAAATCCCAAATCCTGTTTATCCAGTCCATGTGTAATTATGTGGAACTGTTTTTGCCAAAATACATTATGCAATGAAACATAATCAAAGAGATGTAGAAATGAAACAGAGGAGAACAAATGAACAATGTTCACAGCATATTTCACCTGCAGATCTTTAAAGCTAATTTTAAGTTTAGCCATTTCAAATGAGCATAAAGTACCAAATTCTGGTTTACAATATTAAATGTAGGATTTTGTTTAGGAAATCAAGTTTATTTAGTCTCAGTATAGTATTATTCCTGAGGTTAAAAGTTGGTTGGTTTGGGTTTTTTTTTCACTGTTCCTGAATTCTTAGGTATATTACTAATGACAATTAAAAGCATCTTTTGAAATATTTCTCTAATATTATTTTTATATATATATGTGTGTGTGTATACAATGCATGTACATATATATATAAAAATGTAAATTTTTCATGCATTTCAAATTGCAAAGGAGAAAGATGACTGAGTTTTTGAATTTTATTCAGTTTTCTGTCATGAAATTAGAAAGAAAGACACATTGGATCAAATTCTGCCTTCAGATATTTGCAAAAAACTCCCAGTAAATATTGGCAGGAGTCAAACATATTTGTCTGAGGACAGTATTAGCCTGTTGGTATGTAAATGCAAATATTTCATGCAAAATTAAGTTAATACTACATGCAAGTCCATCTCATATGCACATGGCTTACAGCCAAGAAAACTTCATTGGTGCTTGTGCTAACATGCATATACGGTTTGAACCAAGAGCATTCACGCAAGGGAAGATGCAGAATGATCAGCATGGCAACTTTGTCAGAGTGACATTCCTACAGAGTAACTATCTAATGCAAACCAATATGCACATGACCTTTTTTGGGCAAAGAAGCATGATTTAAGTTGTGGGGTAAAACAGCAATTAATAAATGTGGTTAGATTAGCAGTTCTTAATGTCTAATTTTTAGTAACCATTTTGCCCCACATCTGATTCTACTTGGATTATTTCTGTTTGCTATCTACCCCTTCATCATGCAAAGAGTTACAATTAAAATTAGAAAGCATTGAACAAGCTCTAAACCCGACAGATAACATGGATATTCTCCACACTTTATACTGGAATTAAATTTGATATAAATACCTCCTGCTCTTACCAGTGGGTGGTGTTATTCCATGTATTTAGGTATGAAGCAGACAGGAAAGAGATAAATCTTTCATAAGTACAACATAAATCACACAATTCTTATATTACCCTTGCACTAAGTGTAATATATTCAAACTCACTTTTTAAGAACATTAAGTGACTGCCATAAAATTTGAGGGAGAGAAATGTGAACAGAATAAGAAATAAAATATAACAAAACAAGGTACTAAGCTTGATTTTTTTCCCCACATTTTATTTAAAACAAAGCCTCCAAACTGCCTCACAATCATATTGCAGAATATGGGCTGTTTAATCCATTTAGTTATTATTTCACATTAATGACAAGTCCAGGACTAATTCCAGTACAGCAGTTCCTGCATTATGCAAAGTTTAACCTGACAACATCCAGTTTCAGTTACTATTTCAAGTGAAACAGGTTTCTTAGTACATCCATTAGTGGTAATGAATTAGTTAAGGCGTACATGATTTTGTAATATCTTCAGAAATAATTCAGTGAGCTACTGTAGTCTTAGGCTCCACCCACCTGCAGTTTAAGGGCCTGATCCTGCAAAGTGCTGAGTATCCCACAACCTCATTGCCATCAGAGGGGCATTAAGGCCATTCAGTGCCATGCAGGATGAAGCTACTGATGGTGCCTTCCACTGCAGTAATCCCCAGCAAAGGTTTATACAAGTATCCCTCTGGAGGGAATACGCATGGAAGTGGGAGGTGAAGCCCAGTATGTTTAATTTGCTGTCTTTTAAGATCTGCTTTACTTAATGGTAACCATAAAGTCAAGCTGTCAGTGATTCAGCTTTATAAAATCTTTTGATTGAGACCATTGTTTCTGTTTACCGCATAAAAGTGTACCACTCTGACAGTCATTTGCAAATATATGTATAGATACCACATGGAAGATGTTTGAATTTCTGTCCGAATTTTTGTGTTGATGTCTAGTTAAATTGTTACAAAAATGTATAGATTTTCTTGTCTTGCCAGCTTTATGGAGAGCTCTGCAAAGTCTCTAATCTATAACTCAGAATAGCTCTGGAAAACATCTCTCTAGAGACACAGATTCACAGATCCTTAAGATGCACAATGCTCTCAGTGTGTTCAAACCTATGTCAGCTTTTGAGAAAAAATGTTTCTGTCTCCAGAAAATAAGCCAGAAATATAAATGCTTACTTTTTCTCATTAGCAGACTGTTATTCTTTTTTAGCTGGCCCCATAATATATTTTTACACAAGAAACATTTACAGATTTTTTATCAAAAACAGAAAATATGAGTGTTGTACCTTGTAATTTCCTATAAATGAGATTTTGTGGATTGCTAAACAGTTGGTAGTACTGTGTTGACTTTCAGTGCTGAATTATGTAGTTGTGAATGCAAGTGAACTATTGTTCAGACTATGTTATGATTAGAATATTTCACTCTGAAAAGATCAACTAATCTTCCTGCCTGGTCCTCTCTTTCACCCACCCTCAATGTACTTGTTCTAGATTACATGATAGAATTTTAAAAAAGAATTGATCTTCACAGGTTTTATAGAAAAGTAAATCTTTAGACACCGAAAAAGGTACTTTTCTTTGATACTGGAAGTGGAAAATCAGGCCAAAGAACAAACAAAACTCCGGAACAGCTATGCCTGAAATAAGAAACCTATCATATATTTTTTTTTTTTAATTGTCTTGAGCTTATAGTAGTCAACGGCAGTTCTCAAGCTTTCCTATGCACAGTGAGAGTTCAGATTTCTGGTATAGCATATTATATATAGGTAATAATCTAGGGAGTTAAATGTTTGGATGCCAACCTTGTAATGGCTTGGTTTTCAATAATTGCTATATATCCACCATCTTAAGCTTGTACTTTTATGGCTCATAAATAATGAAGATTTACAATCTGTTTCTAAATTCTCATGCATTTATCTATTCCCCAGCATCCATGCCTGAAAAACTGAACAACATACCATGTTCATGTCAATGCCGTTGGTGTATGTCCATGCATGTTGGAAGTATTCCTCAAGTCGCTGCCGCAGAGGGTTGGGGATTTGATGAAAGCGAATAAACTCCTTAACTCGCAGCATCTGCATGTGATACCGTGCAGTTCCTGAGTAGAGTCTTTGGATTATTGCAGATACGTTTCCAAAAATGCTAGCATACATTAATGCTGGATTAAATAGAAACAAAATTTACTTAAGTCATATCATTGGGTTTTGCAGATGATGCAACAGTTCTTATAATGTAGTTTGTATGTTAAAGAACTCAGGTGGGACTAGTAACATTTTCAGAGACATGAAATTGATTTACCTGAAGCTTTTTATTGATTTCATTGTATCAGTTCCAACTCAGTTAGCAGATGAGGCTCAAATATTAAATTATAATCAAGTTGGTAATATTTATCTTTGGAGTTTGTAGTCCTGAATTTAGCATTTTAAGTTTGGTTTATCTAATTTTAGGGA
The DNA here is from genome assembly GCA_035590215.1 of Microhierax caerulescens. Lineage (NCBI taxonomy): Eukaryota > Metazoa > Chordata > Aves > Falconiformes > Falconidae > Microhierax > Microhierax caerulescens. The sequence goes on along the minus strand of JAVJGJ010000014.1, from coordinate 12,895,322 downwards.
CTTCAGTAGAACTAGGAACTAAGGTTATGTACAAGTTCTGAACAAAGGGTAGAGTCAAGAAGGTACACATACATTTATAAGTTTGGGATTTAAATCAACAAATTAAATTTAATTATGATTATCAAAAAATGATGGGCTATAGTTTCCTAAATCCACTCAAAACTCAGCTTTCTGCCCTACAGGATTTGCTTGCAGACACTGATACACAACACAAAACTTCTGACAGTTTGGATAACAGATTTGGAGTAGTCAAACAACTTGACTACTTACCGACTGCATGAGTCACAACATATTTTTGCATATAACATTGTTTTCCCTGGGAATTTCCCCTTCTGGATGCATGCTTGTAATCTTATTAGCTTAGACTGTTAAGTCATTTGCTCAAACAATGAAGAAAAAAAGAAAGAATACCGTAGAAGTACTTACAGCCAATCAGCATGACACAGATGGAAAAGATCTTCTCTGAGTTGGTGTTTGGAGACACATTTCCAAATCCTACACTTGTTAGACTGCTGAAGGTAAAATAAAGTGCTGTGACGTATTTATCCTTGATGGATGGTCCAGAACTTGCATCGCTATTATTGTAATGCTTTCCTAATTGTTCTCCTAAAGAATCCAACCAGCCAATCTTTTGAGACAAGTAAGGTCTTTCTACGTTTCCGATGGCGTACCAAATGCAAGCAAGCCAGTGTGCAATTAGTGCAAATATGCACATAAGGAGCATCAGAACTGCAGCACCATATTCTGAATATCTGTCCAATTTCCGTGCTACCCTCACCAAACGCAGCAGTCTAGCTGTCTTCAGAAGACCTATTAACGTTGTCGTCTGTAAAAATAAGATAGAAATTAATTTTCTCTGTTAACAAATGTACTCTCATGAATAGTCAGCATGAATAAACCACTGCAAATTCCATTATTTTCAGGAATCAACAAAACCAGTAGATTAACCCATTTCAATGTAACCTTAATTTAATTTTCTTTAAACTATCAATTTTATTATAAATACAGTGAAGAAAACAATAAGAAATGCACATCTTAAGATACTGAAGTTGTCATTTTCTGCTGAATAGTCTTTAATTTTGAATATACTTCTTTATCTGGACTCTTCATTCCACATTAATGGACTTAAATGGTTCGTTAGATTCATGATGTTTTGGCATGATAAAGTCTGTAAGTTATTGGAACATAATTATATGACTGGCCTTGTAGGTAACAGGCATTTATGACATTTGAACAAAGCTTTGTGAATATATTTGACTTTAACTTAGAGACTCCTTGCAATGCTCTGTCACATATGTGAAGTGTGAAGGAATAAGGCAGAAAATGTCTCAAAGAGTAACTTTGCAAATATTCTTCCTGTTTGTAATGGCCAGAACACTATACAGGTAAAAGAAGATGAACCACTGTGAATAGAAAATCATGGGAAAGTTCCTTTTGCCAGACTCAAGATTAATCTTCTTTTTGCATCTTTCATCCTGAATTTTGCAGGCATAGTGGTAGAGGTGGCTAATAAAGGTACTATACCATTAAAAGAAAAAAGGGTCTGTTATAAACCAGGGATATATTCCAAGATCTTTAGTGCAGCCCTGCACTATGATTCATTGCAGACTTTTTGAGGATCTGAACTTTTTAAAGGAATCTAAAGTTTGTTAATGTAAATTTACAATTTTCAATCTGTAAATTGTTTTCATACTTGTTCATTCCTTGTGAAAAATATTGACAAGTCTGTAAATAGTGAGTACTCAATTTCAAAACCAACTCAGCTACCTTTTCTCCTCCATTAAGTCTGAACATATATTAAAGTATTCAGTAAATGTCAAGCCTGAGTAAGTTTTCAGTACTTTTTCTTCCTTTTTTTTATGTGCATGTATATTACATAACACTTAACTGGAAATGTTTTCTGAGCCCTACAAACCACTCTGATGGTAGTATGTATCACATTTCTTTCAACAAGTACTAGACTAGTTCTTATGTTTTATTAAATTCTTGCATTTACCGTATTTCTGAAGTAAAATCCCAGTTGTCAGTGGACAACTTAATATATTGTTCATATTTTCTGAGTAAATGAACAAGATAATGTAAGGTAACAGTGGGTAACACTCCTTGGTTCAACTTAACATCACAGAGAATGATTTCAAGGTGAATCTCATTGCCACATAAAGAAGGCTGTTTCAGTGAATGTGACCTCAACATTCTGAAAGATGATGTACTACAAAAAGCTACGCATAGCCTGAGCTTCAGCATATGACTATTGCCATCAGGTACTTTTTTGGTAAGGTAGATCAGGTTTAAATATTTTGATAACTTAAGGAAAAGAGCAATCTTAAGAAGAGCTAACATTTGTTCTTAGTGGTGTGTTGAAACCATTCTATTAGAGATGTAGTTATATCTGTACGCCATGCAAGAGGCAGTATATTCTTACAGTGCCCTTTAAATAGATCAGAAGGTACATTGTGATTGCAAAATATGTCAACAGTGTTCCACCCCATTCTTAGATAAGACTTGCTAATATTATGCATCCAAGGTGCCAATCCCATGCTTAGATACTGCATCAGTGTGAGCTCGGGAGTATGTGGGAAGTGTATAATAGAAGCAGACTCCATCTCTTCAGGGTAGAATCAGCATGAGTAAGTCTAGATAAGCTTTAAAGCATCAAGAAACTCATCCTGAGTTTGATTTTTCTTTAACAAAGCGGAGAGGCTGGAGGATTTGACACTAAAGTATAGCTAGCAGTAGTGGTGAAAAGCATGATGTGTATGCTTTACATGTTGTCCACTTCTCAGTAGAGGTGTAGCCTTCACACAGTAACAGTCCACCTCCCATATATCGCTTGGCCAGGGACAGTACCTGGGATCAGAACTATGCCTTGTGTAATGTAATTTTCTTGGTGTGCTGGATTACTTTGCTCAGCACTGCACCCAAGGAAACAGAGGTCCTACTCTGTCTGTTACCCACCTTATCCTATCTGGTGCCAATGATTAATGTCTGCAAATAGCAGTCTGATAGAGACTACTCTTTTCTCTGAATTGCTTGCTGCTCTGTTTTCATCATACCTGGCTTTATCAACTGGTTCAAGAGTTGCTGAACATCAGTATTTTAATTTTTTAACAGTAGCAACATTTACTGCAAGCCAGAAGTACATAGGAATCTCATAGCTACAGAAGCTGTGAATCTGGATTGGTAGAAGATAGGTACAGGATTATTTTCCCCCACTACAGTATATTAAGTGCAAAGTGTTCCATTTATGAAACACTTATGAAACAACTGTTTGCCTAAACTGGAATTCATTAGGATCATAGCACATAAGTACTTTCAGAATCTAAAATCCCTACAATACATTGAAAACGCCTGTCTTAATTGGTAAAATTTATTAAAAAGATAAAGGTCTTAAGCTAACACCCATTTTAAATAGATTCTGCCAAAACAGACATTCTAGTTCTTCAAATTTACTTGTTCATTGCACAAAACCAAAGTTACAGAGAAAAGTAAAATAGATCATCTTAGATTTCTCCATTGCACTGTTATATATTCCAATCTGCCAATCTAACATTTTGCTAACAAGTATAGCCAACACAGTTTTGATATTTTTGCCTTGTTTGGTTATTATGCAACTTGACCTTTTAAGAAGCCTTTTGATTTTTTCTAGTTGTAGTACAGGAGGGGGCCTGGAGTAAAAGTGTATTATTTTCTTCTGGTTTGACTTTAGTAAAAGCACAAAAACCCCTCACCAATACATCATGCCTACAATGGTTCTTTATTGCTTACATGGTTCTCTCCATGAGCTAAGTAGAATAACAGTTTGGGTTGGAAGGGAACTTTAAAGATCATCTAGTCCAACACACCCCCCCCTGCAATAATCAGGGACATCTTCAATTAGATCAGGTTGCTCAGAGCCCCGTCCAAGCTGACCTTGTATGTTTGCAGGGATGGGGCATCTACCACCTCTCTGTGCCAGTGTTTCACTACTCTCACTGTAAAAATTTTTTTCCTTGTATCTAGTCTAAATCTAACCTCCTTTAGTTTAAAACCATTACCCCTTGTCCTATTGCAATAGGCCCTGCCAAAAAAGTTTGTCCCCATCTTTCTCATAAGTCCCTTCTAAAGTACAGCAATAATGTCTCCCCAGAGCCTTCAGTTCTCCACACTGGCCAGCTCCAACTCTCTCAGCCTTTCTTCATGGGATAGGTGTTCCATCCTTTTTTTGGCCCTCCTCTGGATGTGCTTCAACAGGTCCATGTCTTTCCTGTGCTGAGGGTGCCAGAGCTGAATGCAGTACTCCAGGTAGGGTCTCACCAGAATGGAGTAGAGGGGCAAAATCCCTCGACCTGCTGGTCACTCTTCTTCTGATGCAGCCTAGGATATGGTTGGTCTTGTGGGCTGCAAGTGCACATTCCCAGGTCGTGTCCAGCTTTTTGTCCGCCAGTACACCAAGGTTCTTCTCAGCAGGACTGCTCTCAGTCCCTTCATCCCCCAGCCTGTGTTGATACCGGGGGTTGCCACAATCCAGATGCAGGACCCTGCACTTGGCCTTGTTGAACCCTGTGAGGTTCCCATGGGTCCCCTTTCTTGAGCTTGTCCAGGTCCCTCTAGAGGGCATCCTGTCCTTCAGGCATGTCAACCGCACCACTTAGCTTGGTGCTGTCTGCAGACTTGTTGAAGGTGCACTTGAGCCCTCTATGTCATTGAGGAAGATATTAAACTGTACTGGTCCCAGTACAAACACCTGAGGGACACCACTTGTCACTGATCTTCACCTGGACATGGAGCCGTTGACCTCTACTGCCTGGATGTGACCATCCAATCAATTCCTCATCTACCTACCAGTCCACCCATCAAATCAATACCTTTCCAATTTAGAGAGAAGGATGTTGTGGGGGACTGTGTCAAAGGCCTTACAGAAGTCCAGATAGATGACATCTGTAGCTCTTACCTTGTCCACTGACGTAGTCATTCCATCATAGAAGGCCATCAGGTTGGCCAGGCAGGACTTGCCCTTGGTGAAGCCATGTTGGTCGTCTTTAACCATATCCCTGTCTTCCACATGCTTCAACATATCTTCTAGAAGGATCTGTTCCATGCTCCTACCAGGCACAGAGGTGAGGCTAACTGGTTGGTAGTTCTCATGATCCTGCTTTTTAACATTTTTTCTGAGTACAAAGATGGCAAAGTGCTGAAGAGTCTCAACTGCCCCAGAGGACAAAAGCCCTATGTAAAGGCAAGCACAGTGTAGCATTGCTGCTTCTAACAAGCTGTAGGTTTTGTGTTACATTAAGAACTCTCACGACTTGTCAGACCTTGTCTTGGTCTGGCTGGAGCTTTGCATGAAGGTTGGTTGTGGGGTTTTTTTTAACTGTAATGGCAGATGCTGATTACCTTTCCCTTTAGCTTTGCATGATTGTGCAATGCAGCACTTTATATATTATATATATACATATATATATATAAATATATATTTTTTGATTAATAGATAGCAGTAACAAGTAATGACTGTGCAGAATGGGATACCCATAACTCTAGCACAAAACACAGCACACAGAAAAGGATATGGACAGGGTGATAGTAGAAGGCTTGAAAGCACAGGCATGGGATGGGATCAGAGGGCTCAGGACTATGAACAGTGCACCCTAGAAGCTGGTCAAAACCAGGAGTAACAAAAAGAAAAGAAAACAACTATCCAACAGGTGTAAAATACATGCACCATGTACAGTAAATTCAGTTGAAATGGGGACTTGCAGACAGCTGAAAAAAGAGCAAGGTGTAGAGCATATCTGTAAACATAAAAATGATCCCCAGATGATCTTAGAGGGAAGAGGAAGAAACCATCACCATTAGCATTGTGTTCTTCCCAGTGAAGGATCTGTGACACTGATAACTCTCTATACCCTCCTCTTCTGGCTGAAGGACACAGAGGGTAGTGGAAGGCATGAGGATAACATCAAAGAACAGGGTAAATACCAGAAAGTTTGTGTACAGATCACTTCAGCTGTATATATTTTGCATTATAAGTGTAATATCAGGACTGTTACTGGAATAATAATTCTCTGATTAGTCTGTTAAGATTTTAATTAGACTAATAATAAATCCTTGACTATGCATACAAAGTGTGTTGCTTCTGCCTACAAAACAAGATTTTGAGGTAATAAATTTCTGGGAGTTCAAGCAACCTGTTCTGTAACTTGGGTGCAACAAATTAATAACAAAGGGAGAGTGTAAAAAGCTCTCTGAGCATGTATTTTTACCCATATTCTTACCTCCTACAGCCTAACCATCAAACATCTCTGGACAAATTAAGGAGAACATGAGAAAAAAATGTCAGATAGGGTTTCTTCACAGGATTTCATCTGTCCAGCATTGCAAGGGAGAAGTTTGTTGCAAGAAGATTGAGTTTGTGAAATCAGGGTCTCCATCCATATAAAGTTACTTTATAATTGTTCCAGAAAGAATACACAGGCTTTGAAATAGCAAAATGTGTTTTCATCCATGGTCCACCATGTCCCTCAAGTTCCCGGGCCAGGATGCAAGTCCCTAATGTTGTAGACTCACACACTTTTCACCCTTTTCTCCTCTAACACAGGCCTTCCCAGAGTAAATAAGGAGCTGCTTATGTGTTCCCAGCACTCCTCCTTGCTGAGGCCAAATAATTGCCATCACAAATACAGCTTTTCTCTGAAAGCTAAAATCTCGTTGGTGCACTAGTCAAAGTAGTAAAGAAAACTTTGCCAGGATTTTTCTTAAACTGTGTGTCTCCAGTTCAGTTTCTTTTGCCTAACCATTTTGCCCCATACAACTTCTGTTCTACACCCAGAAGTACTTTCTACTTTCCCCAAAATTTTAAATGCTGCCTTTTGCAATGTTGCTCCAAAACATCCTACATGCCACCTTCTCAGAGGTGGGAAGCAGTCCATCCATATGTTTTCATGCCACAGTGGTAATCTGTCTTCCACGTAGGCCATAAGAAGCCTGCTTATCCTGGTTTTGCTTTTGAAGTCTCAAGACCAGAGGACTGTTGGTAGGTTACTTTCATTTGTTTTACTGATACTTAGTCCTTTGAAATATAGATCTTTTCTAATCAGATAAAACTGGAGAGGATTCTTTGTAATACAGAACAGCAAATTATGTGTAACTCAGAAGAAATAGTATATTCAGCTCAAGGTTGCTCTTGAATGTGGATTTGTCTTCTGCAGTAAATGAACATCAGCAAACAACTGAAATAAAATTTCCTTAAACCTCCCCAAACAACTCCTAGTTGACTGAGCTTGCATGGAGCATCTGTTTTCAGTTGTGGCCTCAATACTTCGCATTTCTTACACCAAGCTGGGGAGCGTAACTGATTCTTGGTTTCCCTGTTTTCAAGTCCACCTGTAAATTCACTGGTTTCAGGGAAACTGCAACACGTATCTAATGTAGTAATAGCATTAGAGACACTATTTTTAATTGGAGCAACATATTTCTCCATCAATACTTTGTAAAAAAGTATTTTGTACATGTATTCAGATCATTAAATGATGAAAACCATGATTGCTTCCTCATTCAGGGCTTAACACTGAGTAGCTGACTAATCTATCAGGTTGCTGAATGTCTTTCACTCTGAATGACAACAGTGTAAATCTGATGAGTAGAAGTCCAATAGTACATAGAACAATAAGGAACAAGTGAGTTCAACTGTGTTAAAATCTTTATCTACTGCTTTGATATTGTACACAGTAGCAAATAAATAATTCGGGATTTGCAGTGTTAATAGGTAAATATATCCATGTTGGCAGATCAGCCGCAAATGAAAATCAGCAACCAGCCTTTTATAAAGAAAGAATTATTAGTTTGTCAAATCAAGCATGATCTCATTAATAAAATAAGGATTTTGCTCAAAAGATTTTTCATCATTAAACTGTAAGCCAGATGAGAAAGACCACATCGAGGTAAGGGCTGATAAAAATAACTTTAGAAAGGGAGTCTTTGCTGCCAGTCAAATCCTGCATCAATTATACATTACATGTGAAAGACCTTGCTGGCTGTAGCCTCCTCCTGCATTAGCCAAATCTTATAACCAGGCGAGGAGAGAATCCTTTCATTAAAGAACAATCTGGATCGCACTGAGTCTTTTATTATCTTGCAGTGAAGGTGGTGCCTCAGTACTGCTGAGATAAAAGGCATACAAAAGCAGGTCAACCTCACTGTGTGGAATTCCTTTATGCAATCTGATGCAGTCTGTCTTATGTATCAATGTATTCTCTTTCCCTTTTAAACAAGATGCTGCAACAGGGCTCTGCCTCCATAGACACACTGCATAAACACAAGCCACAAAAAATCCAAGCTACTTTTCTGAAAAATAATTATACAGTAGCACTTCAGGGAGTTGGTAGGGCAGTACAGGTAAAAAGCCATCAATTTGTGCTTTTCTTCTTTTATGAAAAAAAACAAAACAAACAAACAAAAACCCTAGTTCATTTTAACTTTAAAAAGATGAATAGAAAGTCATTCTTTTCTTAATTAAAAGGAAAACATGGAGAAAGTTCTGGTTTCATCAAAGCAAATCCAGAGTAACTACAGGAATACAAATGGAGTTTCTCCAAATTTACCCAGCAAACACTGTGATTGGAATCTGGATTTTCAAGTGTCCTTATATGGAAATAATACACCATAATCTATCTGCCAGAATATATAGAAAAATGTACAGTACTAAAGGAGAAAACCTGCATACAGCATCTCTGCTGTGGATAAAATTAGAAGTGACATTTTGCTGGCAGAAAGAAAAAAAAAGGAACGGTTCCAAAAGAGAGAGCCTACATCAACAGCTATGCTCATAACACATCAATTAATCTATCAATCAATATTTTAAGGACAGATCTGTCTTATTACTCAGGCGGTATTTTGATCTGCCTTCAGCTCATCAGCAATACCAATTCACTTCTGCATTCCCACTACACTGTTTATACTTGTATTTAGAGCAGACTGTACCAGCTTGGGTCACTTCTCAGAAATTAATTGGAGCAGAGGACTGAGCTGCAGTTTCCTGCATCCTAAAGGGGCATGTCGCATCTAGGGGACTGCAGAAACAGTAACTTGTCATCCTTCCCCCTGACTGAAGGAATACCCAAATTTTTGTACAAAATGGTATCACTCCCAGATAGATTCCCAGGATTTTCTCTCAGAATATGGCACTCAATTCTATAGCCTGAATTGGGCCTCGAGGGCATTGAACCAAAGCCTCCCCCTACCTGAAAAACCTTAGGGGTAAGATTCAGTTCAAGAAGTTCAGCCTGAATGCTGGCACAGACATGTTTATGTGTGGGACACGTGTTTCTCCATGTGCACTTGTTCTCTGAGTTCCTTATACAACAAATAAAGATCCAGACCACAATTTAGTTGCCTGTGCTCAGGTTTCTAACACCACTTTGAACACACGAGGGCATCCCACCTAGTCCCCAGACACAAACAGAGAAGACCTCTGGGTCTTCCATAGATCCTGCTTCATATATGCCAACTTCAGGGGGAGGCCCCAGACACCTCTAGGCATCCCGGCTGGTGCTGGATGACTGTGTCTCTCATCATCCCTGTTCAAGGAGCCAAGAGAATGATGAACATGTCTGGATATCTGCTGTACCTACCGCAGCATTAGTCCAACAAACCTGTGGGCTCTACTGGCTATAGCGCAAAAGACTTTCCGATACTCTGTGAGAAGCTTTGACAATTTCATATTATCTTATTAAACCCAAAATACAGAGGAGCTGAATGTCCAGAGATTAATTTCACCATGGATGTTCTAAAGTGGTTATTTCTTCTTTTCTGGTGAGCTGTTGTTTCAGTTCTCCAGTATTGTCTGTTCCTCAACCACCACCAGTAACTTGTCTACCTGTCAGTACCTACAGTGCATTTCTGCTTTGGACCTTCATAGGACTCTCCTAGAAGTCTCCAAGTAACTTGTTACACAAAGGCTTCCATCCAAATGCTCCATACCTCACTCTGACTCATGGCTCATGTCAGAAAGAGATAGAAATGCCTAACACTGACCCAGAACTCTACATATTCACTTGTCTGTCAGTATTAATATCAAGATAAGCTCAAAGTCTAACACCAGGAACAGTAAAAAAGTTTGAGGAGCAGAGATACACAATTTATGCCAAAGCAGAGGGGTGCTGCTCATGTAAAAACATGAGAGCACTTCTTCATCTCTGTCAGTCCAGCCTATGATCCAAACCCTGCCTGTATATTCTTAAATACCTCAAGGTATTGAGACACACCTTCCTTCTGGCAGCTGAAACGATCTGGGATAAATTGGGACACTTGTTGACATTGAACTACTGCCTTGAAATTAATTTGATGACAGAAAGAATAAACTTCTGTCCCTTACAAGTAGGGGAACAGAACTATAACCTTTAAGATCATGAGGAACATGGTGGTAGTGTAATTGAATAGTAAACCATACTTGCAGGAAAAGGACAAAAACCCCAATTCTTTTTCAGCAAAGAATTAATAACAAGATATTGCAGGTCTGTAATAAAACCCAGAAAATTCTTCCTTTAAGACTGCAGGCTTCTCATATGATCTTTGGTCTGCTAATTACTTAAATGTATTCTAAACCAAGGATTGCAATCCTAAATTGATATTGCTACAAAGTGTTCGTATGGGACCCTTACAATGAGCATGATAATAAAATCAGTAAACATGAGCTACTAAGGGGTTTAATTTCCAATTTCATTACCTGTTGAAGGCGGAAAAAGAGAAGAGTAGGTAAAACAGGAAATTTTAGGAACCCTTGACAATCACACCATTCTGTCATTGGTTTGTATTTTATTTCATTTTACATTGGTTTTGTGTTTTATTTCATTTTACATTGGTTTTGTTCTGCACTTACTGCTGACTGCTAAATTTCAGCATTTTATTTAAAAATATAACCCTTCTCTTCCACTTTATTCATATGAACAAAGACAAGTTAAGCAGTCATGTGATATTCATTGAGAGAAATGGGTGAAATTCAGAGACTTTTGGAATCCCTGTTTTACCTCTGTTCATGATAGCTTTCTAAAATATTTTAAATTCAATCTTTACTGAATTCAGCATACAAAGCAAAATTTGGAGGAATAGAAAGTAACCATGTCACAAAATGACCACAATATTCGCTGAGTCCTGTTATGTACAGCACACTACATGTCTCACAAGTTTACATTAATCATAAAAAAGCTGTAAAGCTCAGGGCAACCTGGGGATGTGCTTACAGCAACTTCTTACAGATGTATCAGGATACTCCTACAGGCCAGTTTGCCACTGATCAAACCAATGAATTTTTTGCAGTTATATCAACCAAGTTTGGTCCTCACTGTCCCTGTAAAGAAGAAAGAAAATACTTATCTCAAATATTTTTACTGTGTTTAGTGCTGGAAATTAAGTATGAAATTCTCTGATCACAACATTAAATGTCTATCTGCTGCTACTCTGACTCCATCCTGTTAGACATTTGGTATCTCAGTTGAGACAGAAGAAATAATTTTTTTAAAGGATGACAGAGGAGTTTTAACATCGTTGTATATAATTAGAAGAATTTCCTCAAATCTGAGGAAATCTCAGTCATTAATCTAGTTAGCCCTTCATTCTTTTAACAGCTGAAGACAGCATCTTCTAAAGCATTTTGTAGCACTTTCTCCATCCAGCTTTGGTTACCTGCCAACGGCACAGTGATCCAGTTTGATGGGCTTCCAAGATTTCCCTGTGTGAAACAATCCCAACTCAATTTTTCATGTAGTTGTTAAAGTGTTTCAGTTCACTCCCCTCCTGCCTTTCGTCTTAAACCAAATCAGGAAAAGGCAGTCAGAGAATGCATGTACACAACTGCTGTTAGGGATAGGAGCAATCACACAAAGAAGAGAAAAAGCTTTTTTCTTGACATGCTGTCTCCTCAATAGACTAAAATTCAGAGGGATATGATGCTTCTTTCCTTTCAGAAGAGTATGTGCTCAGCTCCTTCTCACCTTATTCCTCTTTGCAATAGAGGAATTTTTACTCCTTCCTAGTCTTAACTGCATCTTGCTAGCATGTTCTATACCTGCAAGGGTGCTCCTCGTGTTTTCTTTGACTCTAGCACATTCAGATAGATAATTACTTTTCTTTCTCAGTGGAACAGTACACCACAGGCAGAATTTGCTTCACCCGGTACAACCCCAAAAAATATTCAGCTGAATTTCCTCTTCTCGTTCCTTTTCTTACTAGCATCTTTACCCTCTACCTAATCTTGTCTTTTGCTCTATTTCCCCTTTTATTTTTTATTTTCTGTCTTAAAACACCATTGCTGTTACTTTTTAAAAACAATGGCATTGTAATAACCTCCTTTTCCCTGTTTTCTGTCATTCTTTTTCACCTAAATGGTGGAAGACTCAAATGCAGACTAATCATTAGGACAAAAGGTCTAAGTATGGTAACTTCTTCATGCTGTTTATGGCATAGAGCAGGTTTTGCCTGATTAGGCAGATTCTTTAAAAAATATTTGATGAATTTGTAAAAAGCAGGAGCTTCTTAATTCAACCTCGCTCTCAGATATTTCTGTTTTCAAATACATGTACAGAGACAAAGTGTAGTATAAAAACCAGTCTGTCATCATTACATAAAGTATGTTCTTTAAGAACTGCTCTAGAGTCTGATTACCAAATTGACTGACAAATAATTTAAAAACTGACAGGCAGAATGACACCTGCTTGGTTTTACAGCATGCACAGATATTTCTGCTGTACAGAAGTCACACTGGGCCATTTCTGTGTGGAAAGGAACGTGGAAATGAAAGTGATCCACATCCCTTTTATTCAGTTTCCAGAGGGTTCAAGGCATTGCAAGGCATGCACAAGGCAATGTAAGGCATATGCAAGACATATCTACAAAGTTAAAAGGGACAGATCAGAGCCATAGAAAAGGAAAGTAGTAAAATGTATGCCAAAAACTCTTGCTAAGGCCTGTGGTCATTTAAAGGGAAAGGTGAGGCACAGCTCTTACCTTTCCCATCAAAATCCTATATGGTCCCCTAAAGCAGCCTGAAAAAAGCAGGGGTCTTCTTGTCCTGAAGTCCTGCTGCCAGAAGGCAATGAGAACACTAGTGAAAGACATGAAGCCAAAACAGAAGCTCCACAAAGGTGGCTGTAGCCTAAATGGAGTTACTGAGGCAGCCCACCACTATGGAGCACAGTCAAGCTGGTGGATGTGGATGAAACAAACACGTATGAGCACCAGCTGAGATTTAACATTCTTTTCTTTCTTGCTCTCTAAGTCATTGTCACAGTCCTGTGTACAGGTAGGCCTTCCAAAAAGATACCTCAGAAGAATCTGAAAAGATTCTTCTGAATCCCATTTCCAGAATTCATTTTTTTCCTTTGAATAAAGACAAAACTTATGGATACCAGCTAGCTAAGTTAGGTATGTGAATTTTGACACTGCTGCTATTCCTATTACTCTCTCCATGCTCTCAGTTTCTTATCTGTAAAATGAGAATAACCACACTACATGGATGTCAAAGTACTGCTGTAATGATAAATGTGTCAAAATGGTTGCAGGGTTATAGATAGACAATGGAAAAGATGTTATCATATTTGTAGATAAATTGCCCTGTAATACCATTACTGCTCCCTCGGATGTATTATTTTTATTCATAGGTAATAACATGATGTCCACTTAGCATGTATGAGGAAACTATTCTGCAAATTCTTTATCGTTAAATATTAAAAAAGACAATTCTTCACTAAGAGTTTATAACCTAAGATATGATAGTAAGAAAGAAAGCATAACACTATTAAGTTCCAGCTCAGCAAAACAAAGGGCAAGGCATCTTGCCATCATCAAATGGCACATCATCTAAGATGCAGATACGTCCTTGCCCCTTAACAAAACACATAGCCAAAAACCCCAATAAATAAAATGCCACCCTTTATATTACATTCATGGATCTAGTCACGTATTTTCTTAGCCTTAATGATGAGATGCAACAATCTGATTTTATAAAGATTCTAGGGGACAAAGCAGAGAAACAAACTGCACTAGGAGCAACATGCACAGAAAATGCACTACCTGATAAAGCAAGTCAAACAACCTGTAATGGAAAATGGCAAATGAAGCTGGGCAGGTTAGATGCCATGACAAGCCTTACTCTCAATGCTCCACAAAACGGTATTTTCCTTTTGGAGTCTTCTGAGTTGCTCTGGCAGCTTCTGACCCAAGAGCATGTGGAATTCAAATGCAGGTTTCTGAGCTCTTCCAAGGGAACAATCCAAAGCCTTAAGCAGTCCATGAAAACTCCCTACTGACTTTAAAGACTTTTGGATCAGATGCTTCAGGTTGGTTTCATCTCACCTAACTTTATCCATCAAAAACTTAATCATGTAGTCTAAGATAGTTATCATTATACTTTACATTGTAAATGAAGAGAGAATGACACCCCCGGAGAGTAAAGCATCTATCACAGGCATTAGGAAGCCCTCTGGAAATCCTCTATGAAACTATAAAGGGAGCCTAGAAGGCTAGTCAGATGGCTGGAAATATAAAACAAAACTCTCATCTTCACTTCTAAGGGTCATGAAAGAGTGTAAGACTACAATTCTAGAAAGAAGGTTTAAACTTTAAATTTAAGCTTAACTTCAACTACTTTCTTTCTACTGCCTTCTTGAAAATCCTGCCCTGTGGCTTGAAAGCAGAAGTAGAGTCAGCAAACTTGAAATCACATCAAGAAAAACATGAGTTGTGATATTATTGACAAAGAGCCTTAAGACTTTAGGAGACACACATGGTTTTGAAGGAAATCCATCTCATATTCAAAACTGCAAGAGTATAATATCATCATTCACTACTGATAGGTTTAGTTGTCAGTGCCTAGGTTAGATGGATCTGCATACGTTCTGAAGACAGCATTTTTGTACATTGCTAGAGCAAACTCTTGAAGTCTGAGAAACGAACCTCTATTTGTTATGTTTATTTGTTGTTTATCAGTGCACTATTTTGCTACATGCTCAGTATAAGGGCATTTCTTGTGTGAGCTCCACTCTGACATTTTGTGAAAGGTGGCTGCCAGAGAACATGAGAAAAGCAAATAACTGGGGCCAAGCTCCCATGCAAAGTTCAGAGTGAGAATCATCAGTCAACAAGAGAACCTGTAGTTTCCACTTTAGCCCTTTTCTTTTCTGCTTCTTGAAATAGGACAAATATTTATATCACATAAAATCTGTCTTGTAGAGCTGAATAACTGGTTATGAACATTTGCACGAGCTAGATGCACAGGGACTTCCAGTGCCACTGCATGACATGAGCCTGCAACCTACTGATGATCAGAGGAGCAGTGTTCCAGCTTCAGCATGTGTGTTCTGCTGCTTGTCATCACTAAGCTGGAGAGAGATGAGTGCTTTCATCAATGCTGACCATGAGGACGAATTCAGGCATTTGATGAAATAAACAGGACTTCCACAAACAAAAAACAATTCATTCAAAGGAAATTGAGTCTCTTTTAGCAATCTGAACTATTCCACAGACTGGTGCAACTGAAAAGCAGAAGAACTGTGCAGGAAGGGGTCACTGGGGTAGGCTGGAGAATGACTAAATCCTCTATCTCTGCCAGTGTTGTTCAGCTGTCCCCACAGACTCTCAAATATGGTATTGCTGGCTGTGGCAGAGCTTTTCTGTTTGACCTGTATGCTGAAATTCTGGAAACCACTGATGTAATTTTGTGGCAAATTTGCAAATCAAAGTGACAATGTATACAGTTCATCCTTGCAAAATTTTGTGCAATTCATGTTCATAGTTTGTGAGGATACAAGTTACGAGCTTTTTTTAAGACCTGTACAATCAGCCAAACAGACCTTGCCAGCAGGAGAGGTAAACAAATGAGAGCACCAATTTACTACTGCACTTGTACCTCATTGAATCACTTAAAACTTCTCAAAACAGTGCAAAAGTAAATTTTCTCATCGGAGGGTCTCACATACTTTATCATGCTGTAAATAACTCCATCAGATTCAGAGCAACAGGGAAATCACAGCTGCCATGGGTATCAGAAAGACAGATCTCAGCATCCATAATAGTATCAGTCTCAGTCACAGGGATAAATCTGAATATTTTAATATTGCTCATGAAGTCATAACGCTTCATTGCCTTCCTGAGAGGTAACAAGTAAATAATATGGATGTACTCTAACAGCAAGACCCCAAAAGCTAGGCAGCTGAGGTTTGCCCCATTCATTTGTGAAGTTTATATCTTTGGATAACACAGATCATAGAAAGTGTAGATGTTCCTCTACCAGAATTTACTGACCTGGAAGGAAAAGGGTGGGAAATAAACCCATGCTGGTAACAAAACTGGGAGCAGGGGCAGCCTTGTCTGCCAGTTGCCCAAAATATTTTACTGTGGTTCAGCACATCCTCACTGAACAATTTATTGTCTTGGTTTGTGTAATGGATTGTCAGTCAAAAGTTGTTTTCTTTGCAGTGAAGACTATGAGTAGATATGGCATCTCTGAAGCACCTTGTGGGCAGGTTAACCCTATCTGTTCATGTGAGACTGACAGAACAGAATGCAGAGAAGTAATTTTTTTTTTCCTTTACAGAAGTTAAGAAGTCCACATATTCCTTTCGGCATACAGAGCCTCCATATGCCCAGAGGGAGCCAAGAGAAGCCCTGTCTAGCTTAGAGTGGTCATCACTTTTTTTCAGGTATTAGTTCTGGAAACAGGTATTACAGTCCCTGTACAAGTTATTAGTCATGGGAACACCCACAACAGACTGCTTGTAGCACAGAAATATACAATAAACCCTCTAAAAATGCCATCCAAACTGTATTTTTAGAATATTATTAAAAGACATCAAGGACCTCAATAAACCCTGGCTCTCAGGAGCAGCATGAGACCTGGTAAGGTAAATATTTAGACAGCTCTGGGTAATGGTTCACACCTAATGAATTAGGAAAAAGGTTCAGCAAATAAACAAAAGTGTAGTCAATGGTGCTTGCCAATTTGCCTGAAATCTGTCCATAGGTTTAAGCCCCAGCACATGAGCAGGCATCTTGGTTTTCTTGGTATTCAGATTGTTCACACCTCCTTTCAAAATCCTCTGTCCACAATTAGATTTTATTTCTCCAACAGCAGAAGAAAAGTTCCTAAACATGTTAATATTTAGTTGCTCAGGATCAGTGAAAAGTCTCTTTTAATCTTCGTTCCTAAATATTCCTAAGTATGGCCTTCTGACTATGGCACCGCTATTGTCTGCACAACCCTTCCTTCTCGTACTCCTACTGCAGCTTCTAAACTTACTGCCAAGTATCCTCAATACATGCCAGGCCCTTCTCTTGGTCAAAAATGATGGGAAGTTTGAGGAGAAAGCAGTATGAAAGGAGTGCTCCTTTCAGAAGCAGCACACATGAAGTAGTTTCAGTACTGAAGCACCAAGAACCAACCTGTGGAAGGTGAGCTAAATGACCTAATATATTTTATCCGCTCCTACATCCTACCTCAAAAAATGTAATTACAAATGGATTTGCTCCAGGCTCTGTTTTGTTCATTTTTCACAAATGTTTAAAACCAGTTGTTAAAAAAAAAAATTAAAAAAAAAATTATTTCCTTTCCAGAAGAGGGCCTTTCATCTGCATAAAAAAGTGGAGGTGAGAAAGTAAAAATATTTGGCTTTTGGAACAAACACAAAACATCCCTATAAATGTATTTTTCAACCAGTTTACTAGCAATTGCTTATAACATACAATTTATATTCCTTTAACATCTAGGGAATGAGATGGAAATCAGAATTACCTTTCAGTAGTACAGTATGCACAAAAAAATTAACTTCAGTGCAGCCAGGAAAAAAAAAAAAAAAGATGACAGTTAACCTCTTTGTATAGATAATACAGAGAAGTCAAACAGGAGGTCTGGAATAGATCTGGAACTTGAATTTTTGTTTTCTACGCGGGGTTCACTGCCTCAATAGCAAGACTGTTTTCTTGGAAAGCACTAAATAAAAATAATAAAATTATTATATTTTTATAGATAATAAAATAGTATATAAATGAGGCAATTTTAAATCTAACTTTACCAACCCTGACACCATAATACATTAGTTTCATATTCTGTGAGCTCATTTTGCGTTCTTTAAACTGAAGGGCAGACAGATAAAAATCTTTCTTAATTACCCATCTTTTAAAAAACATTTAATAACATTTAATAATTTGATCTTTTAAAAAATGAAAAGGTTTCTAATTATTTTCCATTTAAAATGTCATATTCTTCAGAATGTTTCTGTTATTTGCATAAACCTTTTATTTCCCTTCAACAAACAAACTTCTTGCATATTGCTATTCATGCAGTGTTACGAATTATTTCTATAACTACTCTTCTGGAGAGGAGAAATTTGATAAAATTGCCTTAAATATTTCTTTGCATGACTACGTACACCTGTAGTAGAGTAATGGAGTTTGCAGGGCACATAATATGCAGTTAAAGCAATGACAAACAGCGGATTTAGGGCATTTGTTAATACGGATGAGATTCCATGCTTGAGGTTGAACAAGAAAGCTTTTAGTTTGGTGAACCGTATTTAATTTTGAAATATGACAGCCCTTCAACTGACCGATACTCTTCTTCTTTATGATACCAGTCTTCTTTATGCTTCAGAGCAGCATAAAGATTTATCCAAGAAATGGGCTAATACAGCAAGTTACTCAGCTTGCCAACAAGCTACCAAAAGAACTCAATTTTACAGAATACACAGCATACAAACACATCAGCATTATCAGATTCCATGCTCCTCTCACGTAACTTATACATAGATAAACTTCATAAATTACCAGTACCACACAGTGATACTGATGGCACATTCTCTAATATGGCTTGATCCAGTAACTGCTGAAGAGATACACTGCATTGCTGATATTTGATTCAGGTTTGTCGAAGAGAGGTTACTGGTGTAGATGATTAAAAAAAATTCAAAAAAACCTTTCAATTCCATTTCAAAACTGTTTCTGTAGCCCTTTGGATTTTTTTGCCATACCTAGTTAAAAGCACATTATAAAAAATACATGAGGCAAATTAATCTCTCCAGAATTGTTGCACTAGAGCCCCAGGAGTCCTTCTTGTCCCTCCCCAGGAGTACTGTCCTAGCTGGTCAGCCTTCAGGTGGTGCACACTTGGTCTATGGCTAGACAGCTCCAGTAGCAAGCAAAATGATGGGTTCATGAAAAACTCTCCTCACTTGTTTTGCGATGGGTGACACTTCATTCGTCCCTAGGATGTGGAATTGCAGCTCTCCAGAGTCAAAACCCATGACTGCCTACAATGTGAACTGAGGCTCTGCAGCTGCTGGAAATTTCAGTTCATAAATTTGGTGGGGCACTGTCAAAGCCTCATGGCACACTCTCTCCCATCCACCAAAGGAAAAGGAGCTCTCTTTAACTTTGGAGATGTGTAACAAGTAACTTCATGGAGGTCTTCAAGGGAGGAAGAGATCTGAGGTTATCCTTAGGGAGTTGTTTAGGACTGGGCCTGAAACCTAATTCATTATAACCTTTCCTGTCACCTTGGATATGTGTTTTCCCATAAGGAAATTAAGTGTAAAGTGCTGTCATTTTTAGATAGCATTTCTGACAACTATTGCACAGATGTAAGTTATTGACTACTTGCAATGCTAAGGAGCTAGAAATTAGGCTGGTGAGCAGCCCTTCATGGCTGCTCCTACTCACCTAAAACTCTGCATTTGAAAAATATTCTATTTAAAGACTAAAAGAATCCTTAAAGGCAGACAGATGTCCTCTTTTTAAAGGCATATTATAGATGATGGTATGAGAGAAGTTACTTGGGAAGGGGGCTGGTTTGCTAGGGAAAGACAGTAATGAGTTTGATTGGGATATAAAGGAAAAGAGCCTTCACTTGGAGAACTCAGGCCCCATATGAAATAATAGTCTTGCTCACTTACAAATCCCACACAGTAACATTTCTTTAATTTGTTTATAAACTTTGATCACCCTCCCCTATACTCTCCAGCAAAATCAGGAGCTCTTGAAATGAAACTCTGATTTTTCCAGTTCTTTTTGCCTCTTCAAATGATATGAAACAGAGAATGTGGTGTTTATTACAAAGTTTGAAGCCATGGTGCACTGAAAAATTCAAACAGAATGAAAGTGAGAAAGGATGGGGTATGAGGTAGAGCGGGTGAGGGAAGAACAGAGCAGCACTGCAGATGGCAAAGGTAGAACAATAATTAAAAATAGATTGGTGTCTAAAATCTGAAATAAAAGAGTAAGGATTAAAAATATAAACAAAAAAAAATGTCTCAGGAGCCTAGGGTTAGGGTATGATAACATGAAAGAAAAAAAAACCCTACAGTGCTTTTACAAGTATAAGAAATTCAAACAGTTGATGCAAAAAAAGGTGACTAGCACCTCAGAGGCTGAAAAAAGAGACAAACTGTAAAAACAGCCAGAGAAAGGAAATCAGATGTGTGAAATGAGGTCACTAGAAAAGTGAGAAAAGAGGTGAGATCTCAATCGTACCCTCGCAGCTGCTAACTTGTTGGGGTAGGGGGTTGTACCAGCTTGCATGGGGCTGGCATGTAGGCGAAGCCTGGGCAGGTACAGTGCACCAAGCTGGCAGCCACAAGGTAAACGCTTTCTCCAGCACGAGGAAAGCAGCCCCCGTGCAGCAGACTATTTTAGCTAACAGGCTGGGTGAGAAGATCTGACAGACAAAGCTTATTACAGTCTCCCAGCAGAGCATGAAGCAGGTAGATGCTCTTAATGACTGTATACAAGGTGACTGACTCCCTCCTATCGGTTGAACAGCTGGGAAGGAGGATATTTTACCTTGAGGAAGAAAGACCTGTCTTCTTCATACCTTGGGTTTTTTTTTTTCTGTTAGCATTCAATAATGGAAGTTTCCTCTTGTGCACAGACTGACTGCTTCCACAATGTCCCCGTGGCTGTGAAGCCAACAGTGTCCAACAAGCTCCAGATAATCTTTGCCCTGCAGAATCACAGACAGGAGCTTTGTGAAAAGCTTTTGCAAGGGCATGAACTGTACAGAGGAAGCCCGAGGGATTATTATCAGTGGGTTGATCTCTGGTGTAGCTATCCAGCTACACCACTTCGAAGCTGCAGGGCAATAAGTCTGTGTCACGGTGTTCCTTTTTCTTAGTTCTGTTCGTAATAGGACTGCTAGATAATATTTTCTTACATTTTCACTTGTCTTATCTAGTCTCTGACCATTTCTGAAACTGATAATGGATTGCAAACTCCTCTTGGAGATAAATAGACTAATGTTTAAGGAATAGACAAGCCATAGGGGGTCTGGATTAGGGCTGTTTCAGAGACAAAGAATGGAATTTTATACAGGTCACAGTGTGTGTAGGAGGGACACAGAAGTGTTTTCTCATTCTTGCAAATAATACACTTCAATGTGTTTGTTAATGTATCTGCAATGGATATAGGCAGCAGTGCTGACTAAAAGCAAATTTCGGCTTGAGCATTTGAGGAAATTTGGGACATGATGAGTACAGATTGTTGTCTGACATTCCTAATAATAGTTCAGTCTTGGCTATTCCCACAATGATTGTGCTGTGCTTGATTTTTCCCATATGTAATATAGGCTATAGCCCAACTCGTATGCCTACTGAAATTTACTGTAAGTAAACAAGCTATTTCTATTTCCACGGACAAGACAGATTTAGCATAAAATACAGTATAATCCAGAGACAAATTTCCAGGCAGGATGCTGGGAGAAGTATCAGCACTGCTCTGTGCAGAACAATTACTCCTGACTGATCACAGTATTACCTCCCCATCTATGTCACAGCTTCATCTGGCCCTCATATAATCAAAGCGTATTCAGTAGAAACACTTGTCTACAGCAAATGTTAGATAAGGACTGTAAAGTGAAACACAGAGTGGGTTTGGGGAAAAAGCTGGGTGGCGAGAGCAGGTCCATATATCTATATTTTCCTTTAGAGTCTAAACATTTGCAGTGGGGAGATGGTGGGGGTCCTGTAGAAGGCTGAGTTTCCCTTCCCCTGCAAACAGGCACAGGGACTCGCAGGTCTGTGACACCTGAGGTGTGGGGAGGAGAAGCCTCTTGATAAGCCAAGCACAAACACTGCAGCTCTCAGGAGACAGGAGAAGTGGGGGTCTGCATTTCCCAGAGGCATTTTTTAAATACTGTTTCTGCTGAGCCAGGCTGAATCACAGTGGAGGAGATTCTGCTCAGACTTCTGGGGATTTTGTACAGCAACACAGTAAAGCAGATGTGTCAGTTTGGTGTATATCTTGTTACCACTTAATCTCAACTGACTACAAACCTGGACTTCAGGAGCTCTAACTTTGGTCTCTTCAAGGACCTACTTGGAGGAATCCCATGGGTTAGGGCTCTGGAAGGGCAGGGGATCCAAGACAACTGGCAGATATTCAAGCATCACTTCCCCCAAGCTCAAGATAGATGCATCGCTATGACTACTAAATCAAGCAAAGGGAGAAGGAGGCCTGCATGAATGAGCAAGGAGCTTCTGGCAAAACTCAAACAGAAGAAGGAAGTTTATGGGATGTGGAAAAAAGGACACGCCACTTGGGAGAAATATAGGAACACTGTTAGAACATGCAGGGAAGTGACAAGGAAGGCTAAGGTCCATTTGAAATTAAATCTGGCTAGGGAGGTCAGGGACAACAAGGGCTTCTTCAAGTCCATCAGCAGGAAAAGGATGACTAGGGAAAATGTGGGTCCACTGCTGAATGAGGTGGACGCCCTGATGACAAAGGACACTGAGAAGGTAGAGTTACTGAAGGCCTTCTTCACTTCAGTCTTCACTGCCAAGGCCAGCCCTCAGGTTTCCCAGACTCCACAGGCAAGAAAGAAAGTCAGAAAGGAAAATACTCCCTTGGTTGAGGAGGATCATGCTAGAGATCGCTTAAGAAAACCTGGCACACACAAATCCATGGGCCCCGATGGGATGCACCCCCAGGTGCTGAGGGAACTGGCAGATGTTATGGCCAAGCCACTCTCCATCATCTTTGGAAGGTCATGGAGGACAGAAGAGGTGCCTGAGGACTGGAGGAAAGCCAGTGTCACTCCAGTCTTCAAAAAGGGCAAGACAGAGGAGCCAGGAAACT
>JAVJGJ010000014.1:12858696-12872087 GCA_035590215.1 Microhierax caerulescens | reverse complement strand
CAGCCTTCTATGATGGGATGACTGGCTGGGCAGACAAGAGGAGAGCGGTGGATGTTGTCTACCTTGACCTTGGCAAGGTTTTTGACGCTGTCACCCATCACATCCTCCTAGGCAGGCTCAGGCAGTGTGGGTTAGATGAGTGGACAGTGAGGTGGACTGAGAAGTGGCTGAATGGCAGAGCTCAGAGAGCTGCGATCAACAACACAGAGTCTGGTTGAAGGCCTGTAGCTAGTGGTGTTCCCCAGGGGTCAGTGCTGGGTCCAGTCCTGTTCAACTTAGTCATCAGTGACCTGGATGAAAGGACAGAGTGTGCCCTCAGCAATGTTGCTGATAATACAAAACTGGAAGGAGTGGCTGACACACCAGGAGGCTGCGCTGCCGTTCAGTGAGACCTAGGCAGGTTGGAGAGCTGGGCAGAGAGGAACCTCATGAGGTCCAACAAAGGCAAGTGTAAGGTCCTATACCTGGGGAGGAATAATCCCAGTACAGGCTAGGGGTTGACCTGCTGGAAGGCAGCTCTGTGGAGAAGGACCTGGGAGTTCTGGCGGACAGCAAGTTGCCCATGAGCCAGCAGCATGCCTGTGTGGCCAAGAAGGCAAACGGGATCCTGGGGAAGATTAGGAGAATTGTGGGCAGCAGGTCGAGGGAGGTGATCCTCCCCCTCTGCTCTGGTAAGGCCGCATCTGGAGTGCTGTGTCCAGTTCTGGGCTCCCCAGTTCAAGAGAGACAGGGAACTACTGGAGAGGGTCCAGCAGAGGCTACAGAGATGATTTTTGGACTGAAGTATCTCCCTTATGAGGGAAGGCTGAGAGACCTGGGCCTGGTTAGCCTGGAGAAGAGAAGTCTGAGAGGGGATCTTATCAATGCATACAAATATCTTAAGGGTGAGTGTCTAGAGGATGGGGTCAAGCTTTTCTCAGCAGTGCCCAGCAACAGGACAAGGGTCAACAGGCACAAACTGCAGCACAGGAAGTTCCATATGAATATGAGGAAGATCTTTGCGACCTTGAGGGTGACGGAGCCCTGGCACAGGCTGCCCAGAGAGGCTGTGGGGTGTTCTTCTCTGTAGACATTCAGAACCCACCTGGACATGATTCTGTGCAACCTGCTCTGGTAAAGCTGCTTTAGCAGGAAACTGGACTAGATGATCTCCAGAGGTGCCTTCCAACCCTGACCATTCTGTCACTCTGTTATTCTGCGACTCCTTGTGGGTCAGCTACCGAAGTCCAGCCACAGTAAATGAAGGGAATGAGGTAGTTTCTTTCACCTGCTTCAGATATTTGCTTTTAAATGAGATAGTTTCTGTCTGTGAAGTTCCTGTTTTTCTTCACTGACTACAAAGGGACTGTAAACAACATGCTCAGATGCAGATTATCTACCCTATAGATGACTGAATTTTGCAGGATGAATCCTATTCTACCTATCTGTACAAAACCACAGATATTGCTCATGATAATAGTCTTCCAGTTTCTACCTTAAACTTATAATTCACAAGATAGAAGGTGTTTTGAAGATCAAACTTTGGAGATCAATCAAGCACCGTTAATAGATGCAGATTAGACTCAAGCAGCAGAGTAGCTGTAAGCAAAGAATAAATAGTTTGAATAGGAGGGAGGGTAAGAACATCTTTAAACAACTTTTCAGGCAGGTATATGATGGACTAAACATGGAAGGAAGCCTGAGCCGAAGAATGGAATCTTATTATCCTGAACAGAGTTTTGAAAGACAGAAGGGCTCTCAGAAATGTGACAGCATTGAAGACAGAGATTTTGTCTGTGATTTTGCACTTAGTTTAACTGTAAAAGGAAATGCAGTAACTCACAGACCACTAGGCAAGGAAGATACTGAGCATATACTTTGGCCAGTCTCTTCCCTGTGAGTGAAAGGTGTGTTTGTCTAAGAAGCTGTTTTGCAAAGTCATTTTGCTTTGCTTTTACTACCACAACAATGTAAACATTTGCATTGTCTAGGGAAAGGTGCATCTTTATTAAGGAAAGTAACTAGAGGTAGGAAGTGTCAGCATTATTTGTGAAGTGGTAAAGCAGAGAGTCTAAGTATGTGACTGGCTCTAAAGACACATAACTGGCAGCGGGGCTGGTGAAGGGTCTGGAGCACAAGTCTGATGAGGAGCAGCTGAGGGAACTGGGGGTGTTCAGCCTGGAGAAGAGAAGGCTGAGGGGGGACCTTATCGCTCTCTACAGCTACCTGAAAGGAGGCTGTAGGCAGGTGGAGTAAGTCTCTTCTTCCAGATAGCTATCTGGAAGACTAGAGGAACAAGACTAGAGGAAAGGGCCTCGTTACACCAGGGGAGGTTTAGAATGAATATTAGCAAAAATTTCTTCACTGAAAGGGTGGCGAAGCATTGGCACAGGCTGCCCAGGGCAGTGGTGGAATCACCATCCCTGGAGGTATTTAACAAACACATAGATGTGGTGCTTAGGAACATGGTTTAGTGATGGACTTGGCAGTCCTGGGTTAACAGCTGGACTTGATGATCTCAAGGGTCTTTTCCAACCTAAATGATTCTATGACTCTATGGTTTTAACTCTGCTCAGATCCATCAAGCAAGTACTGAAGGACTCCAAGCTGCTTCCATTGTATCAGCCTGGAAGTAGCCAGCTGCAGTAAGCTCATCAGGTAGCAGTAACTGCATGCGCTGCAAGGTAGTTTAGCTTGGTTAAGTTGGTCTGCTATATGCTTAGACCTAAAAGTCAAATCAGTCAGCTTTGTCTAAACTGATTTCAGTGACACAGTCGTAGGAAACAATACTGAGGACTTCAGGAGGCCATCCAGTCTATTACCTGCCTCCAAACAGATTTTATGGCTGGCCTTGATCCTATTACAGGTGAAAGAAAGAAATGCTTCCCACATCTGGAGGTATATTATTCAAAGTTTGTTAAAGTCACTCAAAAAGAAAAAGTGTACCATCTTTTCACAAAATTTTCTGCATGTCTTATGGAAATTCATTACATGATTTAGTAACTTCAAATGGTTTTGCTGACCTTTCATTGGCAGTTTGCTTTAATGCAAGATTTTTTAATAAAGCACCTATTGAACATACCAAACTTGCCACCTCACTTCATTTTTATAAAATACATTGTCAGCTCCTTTGCTAGATATGGTGATGCAACATATCTTTTCTCACCGATTGGAGATTTTATTTCTTGGCTGACAGTTGTTTCAAATAGAAAAGAAAGAAAAAAAGAAGACACAACCCATGCTGAAAATTATACCCTTTTGTTGCACATATTCCCAGCCATTACCTGGAACAATATAAAACAATTTTTTGGACTTCAAATCATGAAACAGCTACTTCAGTTTCAGACCTCATGGAGGACTGCTTCATGGAACGTGCCTGGAATTCTTCATAAGTAATAATCTGCAGCTCAGAAACGGTCATAACTATTTCCTGGTCTGGTTCCTTCCAATAATAAATGTAGTAGCTCACAACTTGCTAGAAAAGGAAAACATCTACTTATTCCAATTGTTAAAGTAAATCCTGCTTTTTATTTAATGTGGGATCAGCACTCCAGGCTAGAACTTTTGCACTTAGAAAATTTAGTTCACAATTAAAATAACTGACAGAGATAGGTCACAATTTTCCTGGTTTTCAGGA
This sequence comes from Microhierax caerulescens, assembly GCA_035590215.1. Taxonomy (NCBI): domain Eukaryota; kingdom Metazoa; phylum Chordata; class Aves; order Falconiformes; family Falconidae; genus Microhierax; species Microhierax caerulescens. The sequence continues at coordinate 12,868,471 of JAVJGJ010000014.1, read as the reverse complement.
TACCCAACAGAGTAAGAAAAACTCATCAATTTTTATATGTACCGGTAAGACATTTGTTGACAGCATAGTGGCTTTTATCTATCAATATAGTCCCCCTGGTGATATATGTCAGTGCATCCTGAGACTTTATGGATTTATCCTTGTAAGGATTTTGACATGAGTTACGGCAATTTTACCCTCAGTGTACAGACAGCAGAGATGAGGTATTTGTCCAGAACCATAAAGAAGCTATATCTAGTTTTCTTGAAACCTATACTAAAGCCTTAAACACAATGTGCCATTATTCCTGTCTGATGTCTTTGGGACGTCATCTAAAGACATTCAGAATTCATAGAGGTCATTTTGCCAGTTTCAGTGGAGTTTGAACTGAGTCTTTAGAAGAAGAAAAGTAGTTTATGCCAGATCTTTCTTTTTGGACCCATAGAACTCACTGGGCCGAGGCATACAGTCACGCAGCAGAGTTGGAGGAAAATATTTTCTGATGGTATAGAATATGTGGCTGCTCCCAGTTACTTCTCCCCTTCAGTATTTTCTTCCTTCAGATTAGAAACCAGACTTGTGCAAGTAGCAGTGCAGGGGCAACCTAAGTAACATCCAAATGGCCCACAACTGCCTCACATCTGGCACAGCTATGCAGACCACAACCTTGTCCTTAGGGAAGCAGGGCAGGGACTCCCCCCAGGGTATGAGGAATGAGCATGGTGCACTCTTTTTACGTACAAATAGACATGTATGAAGCAAGAGCCACAAGCAGGCTGGTATGAACACACACACACACGCAGAAAAGAGTATCTCATGCCTGCCTAATTTCACTTTTCTCCTTTTCTAGAAACTGCCTGAAGGGTCCTGTCACCTGAGAGGTCCATTCACCTAAGTCGTGAATGGATTATAAGGTAAAAGTGAATAAGAACTATGCTGGAAAGAGGAGAGAAAGACTGAATACACCTGTGATATGTTCAGTGGTGAAATTAAAGCATAGGGAACCCGATGAATGATAAAGAATACACAGGAGTAAGGGTTTTGATGTGGGCTGTCCAATGTTTCTAAAGTCCTGCATCCTGTATGTCTGCTTGGATCCTTGAGGCCACTTCTTCCATAAGTTCACTGTGACTTTGACCCACACAAAATAGATCCCAGGTGAACTTATCCTATAGGGCAGATCAGTTAGCACCCCTCCACAACACTCCCTATTACCCAGCAGCTGGACACAAGTGTGGCCTTTCTTCCAAGCCTTCATCACACAAAGTGAAGTCTTGCTACCAAGAAAACAGACACACAGAACCAAAAGACCAAGAAAGCCCACTCTGTCTATAATCCACCTCTATCCTTTGGGAATAACTGAATTCTTTTTTCTTATGATTTGTAGCCTCTTCAATCCTGTAAATCACAAACATGGTATATGACTTTCAGATATGCCTTTAATGTTTTGCTTCATATTCAGAACCAGGGCTGAGTCTCAAAACCGTACCAGGTTTGATGTTTTCATTGGGTTGGTTTCTAGACAGAACCCCATTGCTGAAAAATATTTTTATATTTTTTAGTCAAGTTTGAGAAAACTGGGACAAGCATAGGAGTAGAAACCAGAAAATGTACGGTGCCTGGTTTTCTCAGTATAGTCTACAGCATCAGTTTTTCACAAACTCAGTCCTGTAATGAGACTATTTATGACTAGATCTGTATCAAAGATTATACCTCTTTTCAACTTGAACTTTTAGATTGCACCAGTTTGAGCTTATTACATTTTGTAAAACAGAAACGATGAGAAGCTTGCTTATGCTGCTGTACTATGAGATAAAGAATTAAATCTTTTACATGGCATCAGTCAGAATAACGTATTGAGGATAAATATTTTGGTTAACCAGTAAATGTTTAACAACATGTACTTGAAAAATATGTATACAACTTGATCTCGAACAGTTCTCATTTCCAATTCTGCAGATAATTCCTGCTCCATTAAAAGATTAAAGGGCAAAGGGTGGTTGTGAACACTGACATCTCTCCTATCCTCTGCAGATTCTCACACCTATGACTGTAGTATGTAAATTGAGCAAAGTGACTAACATCTATCCAGTGTTTGTTTTCTCTCCCCATTCCTAGGAGATGCAGTATCAGAAGTATAATAACACTCTTAGATGTAATCTATGCTAAACAATGCGTTAAATAGTACAATGGGGTAAGTATGGGCAATTCCATGTTAATTAAATATGCCTTGTACTTTAACTAGACAGTGGTGATATTTAATTTTTTTTTTCATTCCCAACTGAATTTATGTTGAGACCTGACTGTAACTATGTTGTATGTGTGCTCTAAACCACCAAGAGATCCAAGTGTGACTCACACATCAGAACCATCCCAGAGAGTGAAACAGCATACACTGAATTTACTTATTAGATGATATAGAGTACCATATATTATGTTCCTTTAACAGACTAGAGCATTTGAAGGAAGCAAGTCAAGCAAAAAAGTCCACTAAACTCAGTGGACAATAACAAGGTAGAACATCCAGTTTAGCCTGATGAACATCTCCAAAACTTTGCAGAGGAGACAGAAACTCCCAGAAGTAAAATTTAGGTGAGGGATATAATCATGGATGGCACAAATGAATTCCTGATAAGGTTTTGTATGTATTCCTTAATATGAAACTACATTTTTAAAATTATCTATAAGCACCAAAAAAACCCACTTTCAAATCATGTATTCAAAATTAGTAAATATATTGAGTAATCTATAGCCTAACTAAATCCCTCTTTCCACTTCTTCACACAGAGGTCTCTAGAGTATCTTATGTGGATGACAATAATTCCCAGAAGAAAACAAATGTATCTCTAACTTGTGAGGCTAGATGAAAAAAAACTCCATTTGATTTCTGTAGCATGCATCAATTAGCATTGCTGCTGCCAGCTTTGCGCAGCTTCTCTCAACATTTTCTTGCAGTGTACAAAGTCACTAGAAATGTAACATCTCCACAACAGTTAGAGGCCCTGTCACACTATATAACCAGTAAATCAGAAGATCTAGCTTTTAAAATATTCTCCCCAGATCCAGATAATTCCCTATTAACTTGAGATCGCACATCCAAAAATATGTTTTAGGAGAAAACGGCTGAACTGGAGCAGTTACAAAGCATCACTGAACACCAATATCACTGCTGAATGCAACAGCTTGGCACACATACCTGTATTAGAGAAGCATTTTGCATATTATCTCCTCAGCAATACAGTGTTTTACAGAAAAGCCCCAATTACATCATAAATGTTTCCATTAACAGATTTACATTTTGGACTCTGATAGATCTTCTGTGACAGGGTGTTACAAGCTGCAATTAGGCAAGAAGTATGCGGACAGCATTCACTTCATTAACTGGCGGCAGGCATGGGGTTTAAAGGTCTGTTTCTGATCACAACTGTTGGGAGACCATGAGCATTCATCACATGTAATTTGTGGAAATAATTTATGTTACTATATGTTACTGGGAAGGGGCACCAGAGTCAAAACAGATGACCTGGGAGTATCTCTTGTGTTCTGTATCTCAGAACTTGTTTAAAATTACTTAAAGGTGTTTGGACATATAGAAGCTGGAAGAATTTGTATCTCTCCTAATGTCCAAGAAAATACTGGTTTGATTCCTTTGAAGATGTGAGTTACTCCACACATCAGCAATGAAAAATTCAAAACACTTTATCAGAAGATATCAATGTCATCATTGTAATGCATTAGTAGCGCAGCATTCCTCCTCTGATGTTTGCAAAGATACAAGAGTTTTATGAATGTCCAGAAAGTACCCTTCCATTACACAGAGTAAATCTGGAGCATCTCGACTCATTTATCTAGAATTGCTCCAAATTTATACCCATAAATCTCACAACATTTTGCCTCTTTTGTTTTAAGAATGAACTGGAAGTTAAAAGCAGTAAGTCATGCTGGACCTGGAAAAGAAGCCATTCTGTCAAAGAATACCATTAAAAAGAGCATATTTCAAAGACGAATTGGGGCTCTGCGGTCAGAAAATGTCATGTTTTGTGGAAGAAAAACCCTTAACCATTGCTACAACTCCAAGAAAGTGCAGACAGAGCTAAAGAAAGTTGTTTAATGGGTATATATTTCAGATTATTTCATTTCTGAATTTAATCATTTCTCATATTAAAGATACCAAATCAGATAAGAAGCTTTGACAGAAGCTACTGGTAGGTAAATCTAATTGAACTGTAAGAAAAAGAGTAGAATGAAACAAATAATTTTCCTTTGTAAGAAAGAAAAAAGGAATAGAATTGAATGCTTTCTTTTTCTTTCAATACAAAGAATAATCAGAACACAGCGCAGTGTTGAAAACAACCGTATTAAAAGAGATATCTGATTTCATTGGAGTAACAGATGCTTGGCTAATTCAAGATATCAACAACAATGTGAAAACAGTAAGACATAAAGTCACCCCATGATGTGTCAGAGCTGGGGAAATTTTAAAAGATGCAATTCACTGAGTCATCAGCTTAATTGCGTGAACTGCTGCTACTTTCAAACTTGATGTTAAAAACTTTATTTTATCACTGTGTCCTGTCTGACACCCACAGCAGCAGAAGCACTGACTGTCACTCTTTGGTGTTCTTAATGTCTTCATTACTGCAGCTTCTGAACTTCTGGAATTCTATCCAAAGGAAAAGAAGGAGATAAAAAAAAAGGGAAAAAAAAAGAAAGGGAAAAAAAAAAAAAAAGATGTGAAAGCTGACCTTGCTTATTACTTACCTTTTCCTCAGCCTCTGTCTTTCCTGACTACTGAGAATCTGATTTGGCAAAGGTTTCTGTATCTTATTTGTTGATATATTTCATGCTATAATTATTGCAATGTCTGTAGTATGTGGTAGCTTTACTTTTCAAATAAAGAAATAGAAGCATAGAAAAAAACAAGATGTCAAAATGCACATAAGAGGTCAGGGGCAGAGGAAGGATTTGAGCTTCTTAATCCTTGCCTGGTTTCTTCTTTAATTAGCTGAGCTATTTTGCTGATGGCACAGTAACAGTATAAATGACAAATATTTGTTAAAAATTCATTTTACCAATAAGCAGTGGGAAGACGAAGAACCACAAATATGAGGTCAGGAAAAGCAATACAAATTTTTTTTTAGCCTTCTGTGTTCATAACTCTAAATGTCCCCATCTCAATACAGATTGCTGTTCAGCATGGCGTGATGGATTACAGCATGTAGCACAAAGCCATGCACAACTAATTTTTCTGGCCCACTGCAGAGAGTATCTTTTCAAAATAGGGGTTTGAAATGTTCACTTCAAAACCATGTTTCAAAAACAGGTTTGGAGGTGGCATATGCAGAGTGTACATGGCATACAGAAATCTGGACAGGATTAGCTAGGATGCACAGATAAAGATCTAGGCAAACACCACAAAAATCATTCTACACCAAACAAGTCCATAGTGTGCGCAACATCTTAACATGTTTATAACTTGCATAGGATAATGAGTGCAAAAGTAAATTGACCATTGCTTTTAAGAAAATCTACACATACACAGCTAATGTGCACACTACAGACCGAAAACTGAATTCCTCTCACAAACTCTTACTTCTAGCAGCTGCTCATTTTCTGTCACTTTTATGATGGTTCCTGTATTCAGAAAACTTTTCAGTAAATTAATAATGTGGAGAAAGGTGCAACAAGATTTGGATACACAGAGAGCAATCAAAGGTTTCCCAACTGTAGACCACAGCATTGACTAGAATGTGATTACAGAAGAAATAAAGGAAGGTAGGAAAACATCATAGGCTAGATAACTTCACAGTCCATTTTCTTTGAAGACCCATGGCAAAAAATGAACTAGAGCCTGCTGCAAGTTCCCTGCTAGGGATCACATCCTATTCCTGCAGATCACTTCTGCCATTACAGGGATAAAAAGAGCCAGGGAGAAAAAGATCTTGTAAACCCCTGCTTCAACAAATCCTTATGAATGCCTCAGCCTCTGCCCCAAATCCACTTTCCAGCACATGATAAGAGCAGTCACAGCTAGAAGAGCTTTACTTTAGTGTACCCAGGGAAATAAGAAAGAAGGAGAACGTACAATGTTTCAACAAAACACGCTAAAACATATAAGGGGTATAAAACATGTGAAAGACATAAAGACAACAGTCTTGTTCAGGAAGTATACAAAACTGTCTGATGAATATGCCAAGGACATACAGAAGAACAATAAATGTTTACAGTGGGAGAGGAGGGGAAAATTCAGGGTGTTTTTTCAATTCCTAGGTTTCTTCAAAGCCATTTTCTGTATGATTATGTTCTCTTATGCTATTTAAGTATTTCAATTCTGTACCTTTGGTGAGTCAGATGATCAAATTCTATTAACTCCAAAATCTTGATCCTTACAAATTAATACTTCCTCCCTTGTCAATCATGATACAATCCTTCTGTATGACAAGGCTGATGGCATGTAAATGCATGTGATTTACAACCCTTATCACTCTGCCATTAGTTTCTGCATCTCCAATTTCAAATCCTGGCTTACACCCAGCTTCCTCTAACTAAACCATGATAAGATGAATATCTTATTTCTAGTTTCTCATTATTTCTTAAAGCTGTTTCCAACCTCTCAACCTTTGCTTGATGAATATAGCTGTCAAAAAACTGGGCATCAACCCAGAAAGGAAGTTTTCTTACATTTTTTATATTAGCTATGTTGTTGGGATCTCTTTGCAATTGCAGTTCACTTTTGTGAAGGACATTAATAAGCTGTTTCAAATAAATCAACAATTAAAGACACATTATGAAATAGCATGACTAAATAATGTATTTGCCACCCATCTGATCTTGTACATTATCTTATACCTACTACCATAAACAAATTAGATTTCCCTTTGAGATGAGAAGAATCTGCTTTAGCATCTGATATGAAGGTATGCAAACACTGTTTTGGTGAAAGGATGCTGCTTCTTAAAATAATCATAAATATTGTAATACTAATACCACCACATAATTATTACAAATTTTGGAAGCAAAACAAACATATTAAGCATAGCACCAAGTTTTGCTTGAGAGGCTTTTGGTTCAGAGAGATGGTCTTTCCTTATGCTTTATAATAACTCAGGGAAAGGCAGAGAAAGGCTTCAAGAATCAGATAAAATATAGGTGAATTTGTCCATAGGACTCGCTAAAAGCCATGAAATAAGTGGAGACATGAAATAAATTAAATAAATGAGACAAAAATAATACACATACAGAGCTAGTTTAAAGGTCTGTTTACTGCGATACCATGTCTGCAAGTAAAACCAAAACTAAAGATAAGGGCAGAGTACAAGAAATAAAGCTTGTACTGATCTGTCCTGGTATACCTCCTTAGTTTGTGAAAATCTGAGATCAGTTTCATCTCACACTAGTAGATACATGCAAAACAGCATCTACAGATTGATGAATCTATCTCCCATTCTTTTCTCTAGTTTAAAAAGGGAAGATATGTACAGACGTGCTTCAGTGACAAGAGGCATGTTTCAGGGCTTGCAAAGAATATGCAAATAATGGAAAGTTAAATTTTTAAAAAATCAAACAATTCAAGACCTCAGTAAAAAGAGGAAATTAAGGATGAAGTCAATTCAGAAATGGCAAGCAGGAATACTCTGGTATTAAAAAACATTTTACAGACAAGTAGAGCAGAGCTCAGCAGCTATTAAGTATAAGGATTAAACTGTATACTTCTGAGAAATGACTGCATAAAGCTGATGACTTCTCTGTCAATAGATTTGAAATGATGCTTTGTTCTATCTATATTGTAGAATCACTTGGAGGTGATGCAGAAAATCTGGTTTTTAACAAGCTTTATCTAGTTAAATGTGAAGCCAGTTCCAAACTAAGCTGATTTATAAACAAAAGAGAAGTCTTGGTTGTTGGCTTAGGTTTGTTTTATGATGTTGATACTGTCTGCTGCCACTCTAGCAAATCCATGAGACTGGACATGATCTGAATAATATGAGTGAATTGAACAATGGTGGATTAAAGAAGGCTTTTGGAAATGTGAGTGGTGGTGTTTAACCCCAGCTGAAAGCTAAGCACCACACAGTCAGAACCAGCGCAGTGAGGAGGATTTCCCTCTTCCAATGTTACACATACCTAATTTAAACACCCATCTATGTGCTTAAAACTGGTGTGTCTCACATGTTCATTTCTACAGCTGCACATCCCACTTAACCTAAATTTCTATTGTAAAGTGAGATGACCAACTTTACAGAGGTACCTAACTCTTTCTATTGACTGTTTAGATAGCCCAAAGTATTAGTTTAGAATAAAAATCTAATTTTTTATGTGGCTGAAGGTGCGTAAGATAAATCCCTCATTTGTAAGTAGTGTTATAAAAGGCAGTAGTAACTCAAGTTTACTCAAAGAAGTTGATTTTTATTCCAGAGCTATCAGGAAAAAAATATACCCTGTTGTTTACTTAAACATATTTCATTGGAAATAAATATTGAGAACAATAGATAATTCAAGCTTCTGTTTAGTACACTTAACAATTCTAACAAAAAAAAAAAAAAAGAGAGAAAGAAAATAGCTGATTCTGAAAGAAGATACCATATATATCATGATAACAGAAAACTATTATATCACTGTATGTTAGACAAGGGCTCAGTAACATTTCTAGGGACAGAATTATTTCACTCTTTACAAAACTACTGCTTCTAGTAAGTAATGTATTTTTCCCATGGTGCAGTCTGGAGTACAATACAGTATTGGTGCAGCTTTGTTCTTTTCATTTTTGCACACTCCTCGAGGCACCACCTCACCCCGGGACCCCCTTTCTGACCCATTTTCCTGTCTGGAACCAACGTCTCCATACTGACCAGGTAAATCCAACTGACCTGTTTTGCCCCATTGCAGTGGAGGAAGGGAAAGGGGAAAACTGTCCTAGAAGAAGGGATGGATACATATGAGAGGGTGGAGAAGGCAAAAAGCAATGGCAAGTACAGGACGTTGTTTAGAAAGGACCATTGCACTATAATAGCATCACTTTGTCACTTCGGTGATGTTTGTCATAATTTACACTTATCATTATGTCTCTATGTGTGTGTGTGTATATATATATATATATATATATATGTATATATGGATGTATGGAGAGAAGAAGGATGTAAAAGAAAATATCAAATACCAAAGAACTCAGTCCTATAGACAGGAAAGGCCATAAAAGTAATAGAGAAGATTATTTTCCCTAGAACAATGAGCTTCATATACCCACATTTGGAAAAGCATTAAAAATCTGCAAACAGACAAAGGTTGAAAAGTGTCACTTTTGATAGACTCTATCAGGCCAGGGTGTGGCACAGCACTTGCACAAGGAGGGTGCCTCTTGGAAGGGCGGCCATTCCGCTGGCTAATCAGAGACACTTGAAGCCCACATAGCCCAGCAACTGGGCACTGTTCAGTGACCATCTGCACAGGTTAAGGGTGCTCATCCTACCTGACCCTCATGGCAGAACGGTGGACACTCCTCTGAAAGCAAAGGCTGCAGCTCCAGCTGGGGGGTCTGCACCATCTACCTTAGTGGTGGCCACCCAGATGGAGGTGTTGAAGAAAGGCTGAAGTGTGGACCTCAGGCTGCAAGAAGTGCCTAGACCTTTCTTCTGGGACCAGGACAAGCAGCATACCTGCCTGCAAAAGGTGTGCCCAGGTGGAGGAGCTCCTGCAGCAGGTGGCTGAGCTGCGGGAGGTGGTGAAGAAAGGCTGAAGTGTGGACCTCAGGCTGCAAGAAGTGCCTAGACCTTTCTTCTGGGACCAGGACAAGCAGCAT